>CM071913.1:8915164-9298053 GCA_036785865.1 Coffea canephora
TGAGAAACTCTCCCCGTTGGGGATATTGTCGAAACACCTGGCGTGTGTGTCAGAGGCCAGTGCTAAGAAAAGAAGAAAAGAAACTAAAACTAAACTAAAATCTAGAGATGTCCCCTGCTACTCTACGTTATCCCTATTTAAGCAACAAGGAAGATGACTAAAGGCTTATCTAGTGTTGGTCCCCACACATGTGGACAAAGCCCTCCAAGTACTTCTTGCTTCCAAGTCTCTTTCCCGTAGTTTGTCTTTTAAGAGCCCCAAATGACTAGATGCTTCCACTAGCTGGTGGTCCCCCCACCAATTTCAAGGCCCAAGAATTGAAGCCCTTTCGAAGCTCCCTAGTTTCCATAAAGTCCTTCCTTTTTGATGATTTTCTGCCTGTCATTCCTGAAATTAAGTCCAGATACCAATATGAGTAAAAATCAGCAATTAGCACACTATTTATTCAGGGAAGGAAGGGGAAAATTAATAATAAAATTACTAACAAATTATTAACGCCTATCAGTAATACATTTCGTGATTGTTGATTTGAGTCGTTCCTAGTAATTCATATATATCCTTGAATTACAACATGCTGGTGTGTTCAACCTTTGGTATTATTGTCAGGGACCCTAGATGCTTCTGTGTTGAGTTATAGACTTACTGCATGACCTCTGCTTCTCTTGGTTGTACTTCATGAGATTTGAAATGCTTAGGGCAAAGCATGTCTAGGTGTGGGGATTATAGACAGTTATTTGGCACATTTATGCAGTGTTATTTGTCTAATTTCGACTATTTACTGTGCTAAGTACTGAGGTTTAACTACATATCTCACATTCGTATGAATTATAGGTGATCGGCATTAAAAATGATCTCGCGGGTAAATTTCCAGAAGACTTGTCGTCCCAGGGCGTGGCCACGCCTTGGAAGGTGGACGAAACCGAAAGACGGACCTGGTCCATGTGACCAGGCGCATGGGATCAAACTCCAAAAGGGAAATCAGCTTTACGTTGCTTTGAAGAGAGAATTTTCCTGCGGCGGCTATATAGAGAAAAGAGAAAGCAAAGATTCAGGACCACCTACTTTTTAGCCTAGGCTCTCTTTTCTACTTTTTGGGGGAAAGATTTTGAGACGTTTGATTTTGTTTTTGTCTTATGCGGCTCCTCGGGTCAGACATTGGAGATTTTCTCCTTTGCTGTCAGCTTTTTGCTTTTGGCTTCTGACAATTTTCCCTATTCGACTTTTGCTTTCTACTTTCGCTCGCATGGAGTACGAACACGTAACCCAACAAAGGGAAGCAAAAGGTTTTCAGCCGTTCCTTCGTTAATTCATCTTTTTCCAATTCTTGGAAAATTAATGAATGAATTCAATTAAATCACGGGATTGACACGATTGGGAGCGGCTAATTTCCTCCTCTACCCAGGGGTGACGGCAAGGGCGCGTCCATAATACTGTGAGATCTAGACGAATCTTTCATTATTTTCTTCCAATTTATTGCTATTTGTGCATTTCCTGAATTAATTGTTCATGGGTATTTATTAATTGAATATCACCGGACCGGTGTTTGATTTAATTTAAAGCCTACTGTCACGTTAAGTAAATAGAATCCCGTAATTTGTTCATTTAATTGACACCTCGTGGCAACCACCATAATTGGTTTTATTTGGGGGAAACGCAAGATCTAAATTGAAAATAAACCCCTTATCTCTCTCTTTTTCTCATGAGGCGTGGTTAAGCTTTTCTAGTCAAGGGGACAACTGACGATTTGGTTCGACAATTACTGTGAAATCGAATCTGTTTTAATTATTTTCTTCATTTATTGGTATTTATATGTTCCTTGATTTTAATTGCTTATGGCCTTGTGTATGATTGATTAGTGCGCAATAATTAATTATTCATATAGGCTATTTTGCTAAATAGGGGTAATTGAATCCGTAATTGTTCGTTATCTCTACCTCAGTAGCAACTGGCGTAATTGGGTTTATGTCAGGGGAGCATATGATCTAGTTTAAACAAACCCTCGTAGCGTGTTTGTTGGTTAGGAGGCCTTTCTAATTATTAATGCAATTAGAAATTAAATCCTACGGTCTACCTAGGGTTATTTTTGGGTTGAGAAATAGCTAACGTCGTACCTTAGCTATCGAGAAATTAAGGAAGGGTTGGTTGTTTATCGCGTGCATGACAACTATAACTAATCTATTGCTAAATGTTGGAATTATTTCTGATCAATGATCAGTGCATGAACCATTTCTGATGTGTACCCTTGGCTAGAGTTTCCCCAATCATTTCTTTTAATTAATTATTTTTGCAGTTAATTTATTCAGTTAGCATTTAATCCAAAACCCCCCATACTTTGAACTCTAGAAAAACGAATTATCCCCAATCCCTGTGGATTCGACCCTACTCACCGCTATATACAAAATCTGTATTTTTCTCGAGTAGGTATTTATTATTGTACAGGTTCGGCACCTGTCAATTTTTGACCATAGGCTTGCACATTTATCACATCTCCACCACTTAAAAGTGAACTAAACACATAAATCAAAGGGACTTTAATAGGGTTGTAATGGGGCTCAAGTGAAAGGCGGGGTTAAGAAGATATAGATAGGGGGTAAAGTGTCAAGAGAATGTCCGAAACCCACCAATAACCATAGTGCTTTACCGGAGGAGTTTCACTAGCATGGCAGTTTCCATTTGCTGTACACACTGTAAAAGTGCCCTAAATTTTTTTTTTTTTTTTACTAACTGCTCGCAAGGCGTGGGCACGCCTTGTAGCTCTTAGTCCTCTGGTCACGAGGTCTATTCAGGTTTTTTTTTTTAGGGGAAAAAGTCCTGTAAAGCGTGGGCACGCCCTATAATCCAAAGTCCCCTGGTCAGTGCCTTTTTCCAATTTCCCTCCTTGATACAAGGATAGCATCATATAGCTCCTAATCTAACAGCACTTGCAACCCCAATTTTTTGCTTTGCACAAATGATGGAATTCAGACATCCCTTGACAACACAGGGGTAAACAAGAAAGTTCAAAGAGGTCTTGGGTTAACAAACACGGATATCAACCAGAAACAAAGGACAAAAGCTCAAGTTGGTTCACTATTAGGAGATAAGATGAGGGCATGATTTTTTTAGATGGCTGAAGAGGGTTAAATCCTAAATGCCCCTATCATTTCAAATGCATTCAATTCAACAAAAATGTGGCCTCGACATGCATAAACTAGCAAGTTCTAGAATGCCAATACCATGTGTGATACCCACTCAATCAAACAAAATAGAGCAAACAAGAATAATATGCTCAAGCAAGGCTCTAAAGCTCCCCAAAAGTTACAAGAATGGGTCAATTCCTGCATATTCAACATTCAACGACATTGCCAAAGGAAACAAAATGCATAGCTAGCATACTTGACCACCTACCCACACACTTTGATTGTGTCATTCATCACAGCAACATGCCCCAACACTAACAAGTATCGAAATAACCAAAAAGCCGACAAACTACAATGTTTTTTCATTTTTTTTTTTAGGAGCAAAGCAAAAAGAACTAGTGAAAAGGAACTAATGGAAGCCATTCCCCCCACACCTAAAACCTACGTTGTCCTCAATGTAGAAGAGACAAAACAAAGTAATAGGAGGAAAGAAAAGAAACTTCCCTGGCTCCGGGGATTGAAAGCGGAATACTAAGGCGGAGGGGGGTCGGCGGGGGTGAATCCAATGTGGGCGTAGAAGGCCGCCTGATTCTCCGTCTGAATGCGGGCGAAAACCTGGAGCGCCGTAAGACGGCCATCCATCCTTGACAGCTGGGTATTGAGCTCATCAACCCCTTCTTGGAGGTCCGGGTAGCGGGGGTCTCCAGCAAGAGGAGGATGCGAGGAGGACGGTCCCGCCTGATCCGGATGGGGTGGCGAGTCAGTGGAGGGTGCAGTGGTAGGCACCCGAGGCCGCGGCCCGTCCTCACCAGGGAGCGTAAACTGGTAGACATCGCCCACCTTGCGAATAACCCCCATTCGCTCTAAACTGCGCAAATCCAGTGGCTCAATCTCTCAAGTTAGGCGAAGTTGTGCTCCTTGTCGAGGTCTAGCAATCCCCAATCGGATGGCCAAATGGGTAATGAGCCAGCCTAGGATAATCGGTTTATTGTGCTTATGAATGACTGACTCCATTTGAGTGGCTATCCAACACCCAAAATTAACCTTAACATTGTTGCGCATGCACCAAAGGAAGTAGAATTCTGCTTTGGTAAGGGTGCCGGAGGAATCCTTCCGCCCCGAGAAATTGTAAGCCAAGAACCTGTGGATGACCTTTAAGACCGGATCCTTCAGTTCAGAGGACTTGGACTGACTCGGATTATAAACTTGTCGATCCGTGGACCACTCCCTCCAGATGTCAATATATTCAGTTCTGAACGGTCTGGTGTAGTCAATAGCACTATTAATATACTCTCCGGAGGCAATGGTTTCCTCACTGACAAACCCCAAAGTCAGATTAAACTCATTGATTGAAAAATCATAATGTTTGCCTTTTAATCTAAACCGAATAATCTCCGGCTCAACCAAAGTGATGTACTGATTCTGATAAACTCAAAAGAGCAGTAGAATTCACAACAAAGCTCCTCAAACGTGGGGTAGTTAATGCTCCAGATACTTTTCCCAGCCTATCGCCGAGAACAACTGCTCAACCTCCCGTGCAATTCACAGATGGTCTAGGGTAGGGGCATGGAAGCACTTACAAGGGGCAAAAGGTCGATGCACCAAGGTGTTAAACCGGTCCTGTTGGGTCCTTGTCAGATTAGTGACCGGTTCCCCCCACTCCCTCAGGGACATGGTGCTCTTATTCAGGCCCAAACGGGACCGAATGGTGGGTTGAACCGGGCTCGTCTCTTACGGGGTTGGGACCCAGACGGCCCAGCAGTGGTTGCCTTCTTATGAGGCATTTAGGGACCACCGACAAAGTATATCAGCTCAGAAACAGCCAAAGAACCACCAAAAGCAGATAGGGGACCACAAACAACAAGAATTACTAAATATTCGACAGCTCAACAACAAAAGGGGAACACAATTACCCCACCAGACAACAACCAGACCTAAGACACCAACCAATGCCCCTACTGCCGTCAATTGGCTGACAACAATAAAGAAAACCAAACCAACTCCCCTCAAATGAAGATATTAGTCAATAAAAGACAACAATTAGAGAGCTACCGACCACGTGTTCCAAATAATAAATTCACTAGAGCCCACAGATTTCTCAAAATAGATAATGAATGCAAGGCAGATATGAGGGCTCTCCCAGTCAGACAACAACCAAATGGTCCCCCGACAATACCAACAATTATAGCAACCCAAAAGGAGGCAAACATTCAGCAATTAAAATTTCCAATCGAAGTCACCAGTTCAACAAGAAAGGCAAATAGGGGTACCACTTTTTCCCTTTGTCCACGCTGAAGAAGAAATTGGCGGAGAAGGAGAGCTGAGGCTGGGCGCGCGCGCAGAGGACTGGTCGGCAGAGCAGGTCGCGGGCGCTGGTGTGCGACTGGCGAGGTCGCGCAGTGGGCTGGGGTCGGTTGCTGTTCGCGCGGGCGAGCGTGTGGGAGGAAGTCCGCGCGCTGCTGGCCTGGTCGCGCCGCTGCTGCTGGAGCTGCGAGGGGAAAAAGGCCGCACGCAGATCTGGTATTCGCGCGCTGGGTGGTGCTGGCGAGGATACTGCAAGGCGCGCGGTTGGTCCTGGCAGGGGAGACGTTCGCGCGCGCGGGCGGTCGCGCGCTGGAGGTGCGAGCTGTTGGGCTACTAGTCTGCTTCGCGCGCGCTGGAGTGATGGATCTGGCGGCGGCGGGCTATGCAGGTGGCGGCGGGCGGCGACGGCTGGACCCAAAACAGGAAGGAGAAGTTGTTGCAGTGCAGCCGAAAGAAATTTGGAGGAAAAAGGCAAAAACCAGTCAAAGAAGAAGGAAAAGCGGAAAAAGTAGGGTCTTGGTTTTTTTTTTCTTTTTCTTTTTCTTTTCTTTTTTCGCTATCGGAAGGGTTGGAAGGCGTGGGCACGCCTTGAAGGACCTAGTTCTCTGACCAGCGCATCCTAATGATACTCAAGTGAATTTTTGTCAAGGCGCGGGCACGCCTTAGATATGCTAGTCTCCAATTTGCTCAGGGCACCTGGCGCACCCTTTCCAAGGCGTGGCCACGCCTTGGAACCTCTATTCTTCTGTCCAACACCACAAAAACAGTCAAAACATTAAGATAAAACTGAAAAATCGCAGAGTAAGGAAAAATGACCACAGCTAATATTGTACTCCTTGGGTTGCCTCCCAAGCAGCGCCTTTCTTTAACGTCTTTGGCTAGACATGGCCTTCAACTGTTTAGGCCTCCCCACTTGGATCACCAAGGAATAAAACCTCCATTTGATCACTATTAAACCCTTCATAATAGGGCTTCAAACGATGACCATTTACCACGAACTTCTTCTCCGTTTTCAGACTTTGGATTTCCACTGCACCATAATGGAAAATATTAGTAACAACAAATGGACCAATCCAACGGGAACGCAACTTACCAGGGAAAAGCTTAAGTCTCGAGTGATAAAGTAGGACTTTTTGCCCTATGACAAACGACTTCCTCGACACTTGTTGGTCACGAAAAATTTTACTCTTCTCCTTGTATATTGCAGCGTTCTCATAGGCTTCATTCTTTAGCTCCTCCAACTCTTGTAATTGGAGATTCCTATTTCCTCCGGTCTCCATAAGGTCCATATTACACCGCTTAAGTGTCCAAAATGCTTTGTGTTCATATTCCACCGGGAGGTGGCAAGACTTCCCAAAAACTAACCTGTATAGGGACATCCCAATCGGTGTCTTATACGCAGTGCGGTAGGCCCAGAGAGCATCTTCCAATTTTAAACTCCAGTCTTTCCTATCAGGCCGCACCATTTTCTCTAGAATTGACTTGACCTCCCTATTTGACACTTCGGCCTGACCATTCGTCTGTGGATGGTAGGAGGTGGATACTTTGTGGAGCACCCCATACTTACGAAACAATGCAGTGATTGTCTTATTGCAGAAATGGGTGCCCCTGTCACTCACTATAGCTCTCGGCATTCCAAAACGGACAAAAATGTTAGACCTTATAAAATCTGCAACTACTCTCGAATTATTAGTCCGGGTGGCTTTTGCCTCCACCCATTTGGAAACATAGTCAACAGCAAGTATAATGTACAAGAAACCAAAAGACGAGGGGAAGGGACCCATGAAATCTATACCCCAGACATCAAAAATCTCAACAAATAATATGGGGGTTTGACTCATTTGATCTCTTCGAGAGATATTCCCCACCCTTTGACACTTATCACAAGATTTGCAAAACAGATATGCATCCTTAAACAGAGTAGGCCAATAAAAACCACTTTCTAACACTTTACGAGCCGTCCGCTTTGGACCAAAATGCCCTCCATATGCAAACGAATGACAGAAAGTCAAAATAGAGTGAAACTCACCTGCACTTACACACCTTCTTATCACTTGGTCCGAACATTGCCTCCACAGGTAGGGGTCATCCCAAAGGTAGTGTTTGGCATCACTCTTTAGCTTATCCCTTTTAGCTTTTGACCATCCTGCAGGTAATTGATTTGTTACCAAAAAATTGACAATGTCCGCGTACCAAGGTATTGACGAATCAATGGCCAGAAGTTGCTCCTCAGGGAATGACTCTCTCAATGGTAGATCCTCTTGATTTGTGAGCAACCGGCTCAAATGATCAGCCACCAAATTCTCAGCTCCGCTCTTATCCCTGATTTCTAGGTCGAACTCCTGCATGAGTAAAATCCACCTGATCAGTCTTGGTTTAGCATCCTTCTTCGCCAGCAAGTACCTCAAGGCTGCATGATCAGAGAAAACTATTACTTTTGCACCCAATAAATATGACCTAAATTTTTCTAGTGCAAAAATAACAGCTAGTAATTCTTTCTCCGTCGTGGAGTAATTAAGTTGGACTCCACTTAAGGCTTTCGACGCATAATAGATCGCGTGTGGTGCTCTTCCAATTCTTTGTCCCAACACGGCCCCCACGGCATAGTCACTCGCGTCGCACATAATTTCAAACGGAAGGCTCCAATATGGGGGTTGAATGACAGGCGGCGATGTCAATGATTCCTTCAGTTTATCAAAAGCCACCTTGCATTCATTTGTGAAATCAAACGGCACGTCCTTCTGCAGTAACTTGAACAGGGGTGCTCCTATCTTTGAAAAGTCTTTGATAAATCTCCTGTAAAAGCCTGCATAGCCAAAAAACGAACGCACTTCCCTTACACATACGGGGTAAGGTAGAGCAGAAATAAGGTCTATTTTAGCTTTATCTACCTCTATTCCCTTAGCCGACACGACGTGCCCTAAGATAATGCCATGATCTACCATAAAGTGACATTTTTCCCAATTAAGTACCAAATTCGTCTCTATGCACCTTTTCAGAATTAGAGCTAGATTTTCAAGGCATTCATCAAAACTGTCCCCGTACACACTAAAATCATCCATGAATACCTCAATTAATTTTTTCACATATTCTGAGAAAATACTTACCATGCACCTTTGAAAAGTTGCCGGAGCATTGCAGAGACCGAAAGGCATCCTGCGATAAGCAAATGTATCGAACGGGCATGTGAATGTAGTCTTCTCCTGGTCTTCTGGTGCTATCGCGATCTGAAAGTAACCTGAAAAACCATCCAAGAAACAATAGTAAACACGACCTGCCAATCGTTCTACCATTTGATCAATAAAAGGGAGAGGGAAATGGTCCTTTTTAGTCACAGAATTGAGCTTCCGGTAGTCGATGCACTGGCGCCAGCCAGTTGCTTTCCTGACCGGGACCATATCACCCTCCTGATTCTCCTCCACGGTCACTCCCGCCTTTTTCGGGACTACCTGGACAGGACTCACCCATGGGCTATCTGAGATAGCAAAAATGATCCCCACCTCTAGGAGTTTGAGTATCTCCTTTTTCACAACTTCCATCATCAGGGGGTTCAATCTTTTTTGAGCCTGCCTTATCGGCTTCGCATCTTCCTCGAGCCGAATTCGGTGCATACATAAGGATGGACTTATTCCCTTGATATCTGCTATACTCCACCCAATTGCCTCCTTATGCTCCCTCAGGATCCGCACTAGTTTGTCTTCTTGATTTGGAGACAGGTGTGCAGAGATGATTACCGGCAGTGTCTCCCGGTCTCCTAGGAATGCGTACTTCAAATGTTTCGGCAGAGGCTTTAATTCTAACTCTGGTGCCTGCACAACTGAATGAAGCAGCTTTGTTTGAGCCTTTGGCACAAAAAGAGAAGTAAACTCATACCTTGGGGATACGGGTGGAAGTGAGTGTAAGGCTTCAACAGCGTGGAGTAAATCTTCCCTTAGGTCCATATCAAGAGTTACACCCAACTCCAGATGCTTGATTAGAGCCACTTCCAATGCGTCTTTGCCATCTAATTCGAAAGTTTCCTGCACAAAAGGCTCAATAACACTCAAAGCAAAGACCGAGTTAGATTCTTCTGGATATTTCATCGCCTCAAAAATATTGAATTTCACAGTTTCACCATCAAATTCCATTGACAAAGTACCTTCATTCACATCTATTTTAGTCCTGACAGTGCTAAGAAATGGTCTACCTAACAAGATAGGTGACGGGTTTAATGATTTTTCATCTCCCATGTCCAAGATATAAAAATCTGCAGAAAAGACTAATTCATTTACCTGAACCAAGACATCCTCAACTAACCCCTCTGGATATGCATTTGTGCGATCAGCTAGTTGGATTATGATGGCTGTTTCCTTAAGTGGCCCAAGATTTAGAGAAGCAAAAATAGTTTTTGGCATCACATTGATTGACGCCCCTAAATCTAACATTGCTTTCCTGATCGGTGTATTCCCTATCTTACAGGGGATCGTGAACATACCTGGATCTCCACACTTGGGTGGGAGTTTTCTTTGGAGCATTGCTGACACATTCTCTCCTACCGCTACTCTTTCGTCCCCTCTCAGTTTCCTCTTATGGGTGCACAGATCTTTGAGAAATTTAGCATATTTCGGTATCTGCTTGATTGCATCCAGTAAAGGAATGTTAATCTCCACTTTTCGAAACACATCCAAAAGCTCTTTTTCCTTCTCTACCTTTTTTGTCTTCTCCAGCCTGCAAGGAAAAGGAGGTAAATTAGATTTAATAGTGGGCGGAGAAGTGAAGGTTACCCTAGGATCCTTGCGAATACGCCCTTCCTCTTCAATTTCCTTCTCTATCTCCTCTTCACTTTTGCTTTTTGAACTTTCCACTTTAGGCCCTTCCAGTTCCTTGCCACTCCTCAGCGTCATGGCACTTACATTTCTGGGATTTACCTCGGGTTGCGATGGCAGTTTCCCATAAACGTGGGACTCCAAGCGGTTGATGGCAGTTGCCAGTTGGCTTATTCGAACGTCTTGGTCCTTCTTGTCAGCTTTGGTGTCCTGCTGGAGCTGCGTGGTATTCGCGGCCAAGGATCTGATCTCCTGTTGAAGCTGTGTAGTAGTCGTGGCCAGGTTGGTAGTAGTCGTGGCCAGGTTTTTGACTAGGTCCTCCAGGGAACTTCCTGAATTGGAGGACGAGGGTTGAGATTTTGGTTGTCATGGCTGATGGAATCCTGGTGGACGATTCGGAAATGAATTTTGTTGCCTGTTCCCATAACTGAGATTGGGATGGTCCCTTCAGCCCGGATTGTACGTATTGGAGTATGGGTCGTACTGCCTGAGGGGCGCGGGCACGCCTCCGGCCATGTTTACCTGTTTTGCCCCGTTCTCTTGCAAAATGGGGCACGAGTCTGTGCAATGGTCCATGCTAGTGCAGATTCCACATACTTTCGCCCGCGGCGTGTCTCTCATGGCTAATTGTCTAACAACAGACGTCAATTCTGACAGTTGCTGCTGTATGGATGAAGTCTCTACCTCGTTGACTTTACGGGGAGGGTTGCTCTCACGGAAGCCAAATTGCTGGGAGTTCTCTGCCATGGCTTCGATGAGCTCCCACGCTTCCCTCGGTGTCTTGTTTGCAAGTGCTCCCCCACTGGCAGCGTCAATGATACTCCTGTCTGTTGATTGGAACCCTTCATAGAAGTATTGGATTAACAGTTGTTCACTAATTTGATGCTGCGAGCATCTAGTGCACAACTTGTTAAACCTGTCCCAGTATTCATACAAGGACTCACCGGGATATTGTTTAATGCCGCAGATCTCCTTCCTCAAACTCGCAGCCCGGGATGCAGGGAAGAATTTTTCCAAGAATTTCTTTTTCAGCTGCGCCCATGTGGTAATACTACCTGCTGGTAGGTAGTGCAGCCAATCTTTAGCTGCATCCTTGAGAGAGAACGGAAAGGCTCTCAGTCTAATTTGCTCTTCAGTGACCCCAGGAGGTTTCATACTAGAGCAGACTACCTCGAACTCCTTGACGTGCTTGTGCGGTTTTTCGCCAGAGAGACCATGGAAAGAAGGTAGGAGGTGAATCAACCCAGACTTCAGTTCAAAAGCAGTATTCTCAGCCAAAGTGGGGAATGTGATACATAAGGGCTGGTGAGTCAGCTCCGGGGCAGCCAGCTCCCTCAATGTTTGGGTGTTGGCCATGCTTACTTCGTCCCCCGCTGACTCGTTGCAGCAAATAAGTGCCCTTCTTTTTGCCTCTTGGTCTCTTGCCTCCGCCTACGCGCTGCCTTCTCAACCTCAGGATCGTATACCAATTCACCTGTGCGAGAAGAACGGGGCATAAACTAGCAAAAATACCAAGAAAAATAAAATAAAAACTGAATTTAAAAAGAAACAAATAATCCAAACGCCGGCTCCCCGGCAACGGCGCCAAAAATTGACAGGTGCCGAACCTATGCAATAATAATTACTAAAAAATTCTAATTACCACCTCAATTAAATAATTATAAAACAAATCTAAGTACTGGAGCAGGGACCCTAGGTGTGCAATGGGTTACTTGATTCACCCTGTTCCCGAAGAGTTTGCTTGATCCGATATATCGGATTTGTCTATAAAAATATTAATTTTTGCATACAATGGCAAGTAGGGTCGATTCCACAGGGAGCGGGTAGGAAATTATTTATTTCCAAATCAGTAGAACAAAATTGGGGGATTTTCAATGGGAGAGAAATAAATAAAATAAAAGTAAAATAAAGCGAACTAAATTCAAAACTAACTCACAAAGCACAATTCACTAAAAATAGCAATTAATAAAAGTTCTACCCAAAGAATCAACTGCTCAGGTACGGTCCAAATAAATGTTCATCGATGCAAAGATATTTCACCCATTCATCACTAGGTTGGTTATAGTTATCAATAAGCTCTGACAACCAGTTCTTCCTTACCTTTTCGGCAGTCAAGGTACGACCATTGACTGTTTCCCTAACCAGATAACAACCCTAGGTACGACCGTATGAATTTAATTACCCAATTGCATTAAACCTAGAAGAACCCAACCCTAACCAATAAACACGCTAAGAGAATTTATTTAAATTAGATCTTGCGTTTCCCCAACATAAAACCAATTATGGTGGTTGCCACGAGGTGTCAATTAAATGAACAATTACGGATTCTATTTACTTAACGTGACAGTAGGCTATTAAATTAAATCAAATACCCGGTCGTTGATATTCAATTAATAAAATACCCATGAACAATTAATTCAGGAAATGCACAAATAGCAATAAATTGGAAGAAATAATAAAGATTCGTCTAGATCTCACAGATATTATGGACCGCGCCCTTGCGTCACCCCTTGGGTAGAGGAGGAAATTAGCCGCTCCCCATCGTGTCAATCCCGCGTGATTTAATTGAATTCATTCAATTAATTTCCCAAGAATTGGAAAAGATGAATTAACGAAGGAACGGCTGAAAAACCTTTTGCTTCCCTTTGTTGGGTTACGTGTTCGTACCCCTGGAGCGAAAGTAGAAGCAAAAGTCGAATAGGAAAAATTGTACAGAAGCCAAAAGCAAAAGCTACAGCAAAGGAGAAAATCTCCAATGTCTGACCCAGAGGAGCCGCATAAGACAAAAGACAAAATTCAAAACGTCTCACAAATCTTTCCCCCCAAAAAGTAGAAAAAGAGAGCCTAGGCTAAAAAGTAGTGGTCCTGAATCTTGCTTTTCTTTTCTCTTATAGCCGCCGCAGGAAAATTCTCTCTTCAAAGCAACGTAAAAACTATTTCCCTTTTGGAGTTTTGATCCCATGCGCCTGGTCCACATGGACCACGGTCCGTCTTTCGGTTTCGTCCACCTTCCAAGGCGTGGCCACGCCCTGGGACGACAAGTCTTCTGGAAATTTACCCCGCGAGATCATTTTTAATGCCGATCACCTATAATTCATACGAATGTGAGATATGAGTTAAACCTCAGTACTTAGCACAGTAAATAGTCGAAATTAGACTAAAATAACACTGCAAAATGTGCCAAATAACTGCTCTATCAACAGGTGCGAGTTTTTCGTTTTAGGTGGAGTCTTGGAAACCATACGTGGCGAGACAATCCTAAGGATGGGAAGAAGTATGGTGACTTTACCACTTGGTTGCCTCAATGGTTCGGGTTAGATCTCACAGAAGGGAATCCTAGATTGCAAGTGGTGGTGAGAAGAAATCCTGCAAAGGGAGACGGTGAATTGAGGCACCTTCTCGCAAGTCAATAGGAGGTTAGACTCGGGGCAATTACACATGTTCATTTGCCGATTGAATCAATTTGGTGTCAGGACTGTATTGATTCGGGTGTGTAGTTTGGTACCATATTATTTGGTAGTTGAAGGCAAATGGTTGCTAAAAGAAATTTTCGCCAAGGTGGAGATTTGTTAGGAAATTGGCTTAATTTCTTTTAGTTAAGTTTCTTATTTGGTGTGGGAAGTAACTAATTTCCTAATTGGATTTAGTTACTTGAGGTAGTAGTCAAGTAAAGCCCTATTTAGCAGGAATTAGATGCTATTTCTATATGAGTTTAGGAAATAGTATTGGTTTCCAAATTGTTATTTGATTTTTTGGCAGTAATGTTCCCTATAAATAGGTGGGTTGGCATACTACACACAAGATACACAAGGAGACACAAGAGGCATCATGTAGCCTTATACATGGGGTGTGAGAGAGGGTTTTTGGGAGATGAGAGATGGTATACAAGGGTTGGGCTTGGGTTCAAATTGTATTCTTGTATGGGGTTTCCTCTCATAATAAAGAACAGGTTTCTCTCCGTGGATGTAGGTTCAATGGTGGAGTCGAACCACGTTAAATATTGTGTGTCGTCTATCTTTCATGCTTGTGACTTGTTTCTCATTTAATTGTTATGCACTTGATATTTCAATAGTTGTTTGTTCCGCGCCTGGATCCTACCATGCCTACCACTAGTCACTGCTACTTGAGGACTTGGGAGGCGGAGTTGGGAAGTTTTGGGGGGCTGACATGGAAGTGGTGGAAACTTGAAGCTTGGAGTGCAAAAGAAAGAAAGAAATTTTCTTATTAGTTTGGTGGGAGTATAAAAGAGTTAGTGGGAAATCATATTATTCCTCATTTTACCGAATTGAAAGTTTCTCGATCTTTTCTTCTTCCATTTCTCCTAGCAAAAACCCTTGCTTTGTTCGTTCTTTTCATTCTCTCACAAACGATCACACTTGGGAAATCAAGCTCAAGTAAGTGCTTCGCAAGAGCTAGGAGATCTTCCTTTATCTCTTAATCAAGGTAACTCTTGCATCTTTTGAGTTTTCTTTATTTGATTTGATTTGGTTTTGGGTTTAGATGTAAGCTAAGCTGCTAAGCTTTGGTTTCGAGTGGACCTTTTGGTAGAGGTCCTTATATAGGTGGTAGTTTGGGTGATTTCTTGATTGAGGGATAATCGTTAAAGTTTTGGATGTTTGGTGATGTTTTGGGTTGGTTTGTATTTTGGTTATATGTTGTGTTGGGTTGGAAATAGGTAGAAGAGGTGAAAAAGGAAGTAAAGCAAAACTAATTAGTATCACATTTGCCATCGATCTAAAACCAGCCATTAATTGATGAAAACTAGCATCACGGATTCATCTTAATGTGGTACTATTAAATGGAATTTTTTGAATTACTAAAATTGCAGCAAAGTTAAGGGAATTCAAGCACAAAGCATCCAATAGCTGTGGTACAACAAATACATGATTAAGTGAATAATTAACTAACAGTCGATGAGAAGCTATCCTCACTTCTTTATTTTTCATCTTAATTACTATAATAATAATAATAATTAAGAAGTGGCTTGATGGGATGAAAATGTCACAGCCCATTTCTTTGTTTCTTGTCTCAGTTCCTTCAGTAATCAAGAAGATGATTTGTAAATGCAAATTATAAAGTAACAATTATAAAAAAAAAAAGAAAAAAAAAAGAAACAAGAAGATGCAATTTGGAGGAAGTAGCCACTGCGCTTTTTACATTCTATCTAAACGATTAATGACCAACACCGTTGATCTTCCTCCTATGGAGGAAGAAGAGTAGAGAGAAGGTTAAGGGTAGAGAGAGGGGAGAGAGAAGGTTGAGGAAAAAGAGAAAACAGCCCCTACGGCGACAAGATTTTCGTCTAAGCTTTCATACACCTATTCTTTATCAAATCATGCAACATATATTTGTTTGCGAACCAAAACTTGTAACAAATATTACAACCGGTTGACACATTAAAGCCGTACTTAGCCATATTTCTAGATTACATAATCTTGAGGGATGCTTTTAACTACTCTGGCCAATATAATCATAGATACCGATTGGTTAAATGAGGATGGGGGCAATTTTAATGATAAAAAAAAATACAGAAAGTGGAAGACTTGTGGATGAGTTTTGGAGTGTCAACTATCATCAACCACAGAAAGTAGTTCTGAATAATGGCATATAGATTCTTTATACTTTTAAGCACATTCAATTAAGGTGTCTCAATTTAGAACTTAGAGACAGAATTTAAAGTTTAGAGACAGACTAAATTCAGAATCATGCTATAGTTAACGGATTAAAGTATCCTAATTTAGAATTTAAGAGTTGCTTACAGGCCCTTAATCTGGTATACCACCACTCTTTTATCAAATCAAGTGGTAATTGAAGTCACAGGCATGCCTGGCAATTGGGCGGGTTGGGTGAGTTTTAGGCGGGTTAATATTGGGTTTTCATTTAAATGGGTTACACCCAACCCGCCCAACTTTAGATTGGGTTAATCTTGGGTTGGGTCATATTGGGTTATCTCAAACCCATGATTCAAATATGACCCAATATATTAAATAATAGATTTTGATACATAAACTCTCTCAAATATATTTTCATATACAAAAAAAAAAATTTCACACACATAAATATATTTTCACACACTAAAACACTTACAGATGCAAGCACACACTCACTTTTTAAGTTCTTTTGAAATACATTATTTTTACACATACAAACACACTAAAATACACACTAATATATTTTCATAAATACACACACATACTAATTGTTTAAACTACTTGGACCCAATCACATTTTAAAGAAAGTTATAAACTGAAATTTTGAACCATAAATGAATCTTGTAAATAAACTATAGTCTCTCATATTTGTAATGTAATTTGTTCAACGAAATTACTTATTTAGCTCTAAATTATTATTTTATAGTATGTGTATAAAAAATTAAAAAATATATATATATATATATATATATGTATGTATGGGGCAGGTCGGGTAACGCGGGTTTTTAATTATATGATCCCAGTTGAGGAATTATAATTACTAACCACAAAAATCAATGTTTGGCTAATGAAATCCTGCTAATTAATATAATCAAAGCTCCTATTCATCCATGGCAGGACTCGAACAACCTCAACAATCGAAATAGAGCCTTGTATTTTAAGTGGATTCATCATCTTAAATATTTGTCATTGGCGGAGCATATTAGAAAGTTAAACAAGCTTTTGGCCAAAATGGAAAACAATAATGTAGAAACAAATAAATAAAGAAGCTCAACATTTTGCTCAGAACCAAGCAATTGAAGCTACGTCACATAGTAAAAAAAATAATAAAATAAAAAAAGCCTATGTCACATCATGTTTCAATGGGTTCATCCTCTGAACCGCTCCAAATTACAATTCCTCAACGGGCAAGTTGGGTACCGCTTTAAATTAACTTGTTTTTTGTTTTTTTTTTTAATTTAAGTTGGGTAATGGGTGTCCAACATAAATACCCAAACCGCTCAAAATATATATGGATTTTTATTACCCAACCTAAAATTAACCCAACTTACCCACCCCAACCTCTCAAATTAGTGGCTGGGTTGGATGGGTTGTTGGATTTTAGGTATAATTGACAGCTCTAGTCACAGGCTTATAAAATTGTAATTTCATTTGAATGCCGAGATCAGAGATGGTCTTTTTTTTTTTTGGCAAAACAAGATAAAACCAAGAAGTTCCAGGGAAGTGCACCCAATTGCTGTGGAAATGCATTATTTGGATATGTGTTAAGAAGAAAATTTAAGCCTTCACTTGTCCTGAAATTCGCTTGTCAATAAGTAGTTCAGACTCTCGTAACCAAAAAAACTCTAATTTCCATTGTTAGAGAAAAAGTCCAAAAGAACCCATTAAAAAGGTCCAATATATAAGTTAGAAATCCCATCTCGACCGCTAAGTTCTGATCCTTACATATTAAGTGCTTTTTTTTTTTTTTCTATTTCTGGAACTAATGTGAGATATGTCTGTTAATTACTGAAGTAACCAAGAAGTACTTGCTTAACGAGATAAAGAAGTCGCGGCCCATTTGTCATTTCCTTGTTAATGTCTAGCCTTAGTTACCTTAGTAATAAAGAAGAATCTTCATTATGTAAAGTAATGATAAGTGGTGAAAAAAAAAAAAAGCAAACTATGAAGATGCATTTTCGAGGAAGCAGCAACCGGGCATCTTATTACGAAGATGCGAGCAAGTTCATTAATTAAATTAATCTAGATAGATAAAATAGCATAATCTGATATGTCACATCTTTATTTATTTATTTTTTGAGTACAGTCACACTTTTATTTTTTGTTTTGTGATAGGCTAATATCTAAAACAGTTCATACCTAGAACATACTTGTATAGTGGACTACTAGTAAATAGAATTTCTTAAATTAACTAAAGGCCGTCAGTCTTACAAGTCATTGACCAAAACTAGCATCATGTCGTTTTAAAACAAGAGCGGCAGCGGGATGGGCGGTCTCTCCCGCCCCATGCTACGGAAGTCCTGCCAACCTCTCCTAATTTTAGCGCTCTCTAGCCCATGTCGCCTAGGGCTGCAAACGAATCTAACTGCTCGCAAGCGGCTCGAGAACTCGAACTCGAACTCGAGTTTAAAAATATCAAACGCAAGCTTGATTATATATATATATATATATATATATTTTTTTTAATAAAAAAAATACATATATATCTCTAATATTTTATTATTTGTTAAAAAATTATTATTTTATTTATTTTTAAAAATTAAATAATTACTTTTTTATTTTTTTTAAATAAAATAATTATTATTTTGTATTTTTTTAATCTCGAGCTCGAGTTTGACTTGAATATGAGTCGAGCTTGAGCTCGAACTTAACATTTTGGCCTCGTTAAACTCGAACTCGAGTTCGAACTTCGTCAAATTAACTTGAGACTCGACTCGATTAGATCAAAGTTCGGCTCGACTCGACTCTTTTGCATTCCTAATGTCGTCCCATACTATAGAAGTCCTACAAACCTCATTTTAATTAATGTTAGCACAGTATGTAAGTTTTTTTTTTTTTCTCATCGTTCCTCAAAAATGTAAAAAAAGAAGTCAATTATTACGATTCAATTAATTCACTTGGTGGAGCAAAGAAAAAAATAGGACAAATTACATTTTACCCCCCTGTGATTTAGTGCTTTTTTACATAACCCTCTATGGTTTCAAAAACTATACATAACCCTCTCATGGTTTGAATTAAAATGTCAAAGTGACAAAAATAGTCATTCGTGACAGAACTTCTAAAAATATCAAAATTACCCTTATAAATACATAACACATTAACCCGTTATGATTTTTATGTTTTACCATATAATCCCCTTATGGTTTAATATTTTACCATATAACTCCTTTATAATTTTCAAAATATACACATAACCCCCCTTGGTTAATAAATAATTTTCAACTTTATATAAGGGTATTTTTGACATTTTAGGTGACTCCGTTACGAATGATTATTTCCGTTACGTTGACACTTTAATCCAAATCATGAGGGGGTTATGTATAGCTTTTGAAACCATAGAGGGATTATGTAGAAAAATACTAAATCACAGGGTGGTAAAGTGAAATTTGCCCAAAAAAATACTATGTCGATCAGCCACTCTTCTAGGCTTTTTTTTTTTTTTTTAAATGACTAAAGGGCTCTAGCATTGACCCAACAAAAGTGGTAGTTTTTTCATTTTTCATTTATTAGATCTGAATTTTTTCAAGATTTGATTATCAAATTTTGAATTTCTTGGGTCTCTTCGTCGGATCTCATCATAATATTTGAACTTAAAACAGTTAATTAACAGATCTGGCAAGTGAAAACATGCATGTGAGACTATATTTATTTCATTTCATTTTTTAAAATATCTTTTGGAGCTTTACAATACAATTTTTATTTATTTTTCAGATCTTTAGTATCTATACTTCAGATCTGGTTTTGATATTATTTGATGATATAATTTTTGCCATTAGTGTAATTTTAGTGAAGTTATGATTTATTAAAAAAAATGTTTTCTAAATTTAATTAATTCCATTTCTCAATTTGTTCCTCAATTACATAAGCAATCAAGAAGTTGCTCGATGAAACGAAGAAATCCTCGTCCATTCCAAATCTCTTTGTTTCCCGTCTTGATCGCTTAAGCAGCCGAGAAGATTCTATGCAGTGTGAATAACAAATAAACATTGAGGAAAAAGAAAGAAAAAGAAAAATGCAAAGTAGGAAGATGCATTTTCGAGGAAGTAGCCACCAGGCATACTCTAATACCTTCCAGATTGAATAAATGAACTAGATAGATAAAGTAGAATAAATTGATTAATCAGGGCGAGATTTCAGATCTATGTCTCCTGTTGCCAGCCCCTCAATCAGTTTAGTTAAGTCAACTCTTTTTCAGTTTTGTGCACTGTTACATTAATCGCAATTATGCTAATCTGAATCTCACACATCAACCCACTGGAATCGTTTAATCATCTCTCTCTTATTCTGGGCTTCTATTCTGATTTCTACCATTTGTTGCTGAAACATTCCTTCCATCTCTGCTATCAGAAAACCTTTCGATCCTAGTTCCAATTCCAAGCAAGAAACAATGGCTGACGCTGTTATCAGTGCTACTGTTGAGGTCGTCTTAGAGACGGTCATTTCCATTGCCGCGGACCGTGTTGGTATGGTTCTCGGGGTCAAAGCGGAGTTGGGGAGACTAAGCAAAACTACTGCAACGATCCAAGGTTTCCTGGCTGATGCTGACGCGAAAGTGCATAGCCCAGGGGTGCGAGATTGGCTCAAGCAGCTAGAAGATGAGGTTTTTAAAGCTGATAATGTGCTGGACGAGCTCCACTACAACAATCTTCGTCGGGAGGTGAAGTACCGAAATCAACTTACCAAGAAGAAGGTATGCTTCTTGTTCTCCTTCTTTAATGCAATTGGTTTTAATTCCAGCTTGGCTTCAAATATCCGGGAAATCAACACCAACCTAGAAAGGATCAACCAGCAAGCCAATGACTTGGGATTGGAAATCAAGTACCAAATTGAAGCTGCACTCCCTGCTGATGCCGCTGGTGCCACGGCAAGCAGACAGACGGACTCTATTGTTGTTCCAAACGTTGTAGGAAGAGCTAACGATGAGTTGAAGATAGTGGAGATGCTGTTGACCCCATCTGAAAGGGTTCTCTGTTATTCCCATTACTGGCATGGGTGGTCTGGGCAAAACAACTCTTGCTAAATCAGTCTACAACAATACAAAAATTGATGAGAATTTTGGCATAAAGAGTTGGGTTTGTGTGGCTAGACAAATTAAAATAGTGGAGCTGTTCAAACTCATTTTAGAATCATTGACAAGAACAAAGGTTGAAGTGGATGGTAGGGAAGCCATAGTTCAAGAAATTCGAGGAAAACTTGGGGAAAAAAGATTTCTCCTTGTTCTTGATGATGTATGGAATCGTGAACAGGGATTGTGGAGTGACTTCTTCACCACGTTGTTGGGACTCAGTACAACTAAAGGAAGCTGGTGTATTCTCACTACTCGTCTACAACCAGTGGCTAATGCTGTGCCGAGACATTTGCAAGTGAATGATGGTCCTTATTCCCTGGGAAAGCTGTCAGACGATGCATGCTGGTCCATCATAAAAAGAAGGGCAAATTCCACTTTACCTCCCTGTGGTTTAGCATTTTTTCACATAACCCCCCTATAGTTTCAAAAGCTATACATAACCCCCTTATGATTTGGATTAAAGTGTCAAAGTAACGAAAATAGTCACTCGTAACGGCGTCACCTAAAATGTCAAAAATACCCTTATGTAAGGTTGAAATTTATGTATTAACTAAGGGGGGTTATGTGTATATTTTGAAAATCATAAGGGGGTTATATGGTAAAGTATTAAACCATAAGGGGGTTATATGGTAAAATATAAAAATCATAGGGGGTTAATGTGTCATGTATTTATAAGGGTAATTTCGACATTTTTAGAAGTTCCGTTACGAGTGACTATTTCCGTTACTTTGACACTTTAATCCAAACCATGAGGGGGTTATGTATAGCTTTTGAAACCATAGGGGGGTTATGTAAAAAAGGGTAAACCACAGGGGGGTAAAATATAATTTACCCTAAAAAGAAAGGTGCCAGCGGAAGAAGTACCAAAAGAATTGGAAGCAATACAGGAGCAAATTTTAAGGAGATGTGATGGTCTACCCTTGGCGGCAAGTTTGATTGGTGGCTTGTTGCTTAACAATGGAAAAGAGAAGTGGCACTGCATTGTGCAGGAGAGTCTCTTGAATGAAGATCAAAGTGAGATCGATCAAATACTTAAGGTGAGCTTTGATCATTTATCACCTCCATCAGTTAAGAAATGTTTTGCATATTGCTCGATTTTTCCCCAGGACGCTGAATTAGGAGAAGATGAACTAATTCGGCATTGGATTGCGGTAGGTTTTGTTCTAAAGAATAATAGAGTGATGGAGGAAACAGGAGGCGAGTATTTGAGGATTTTGTTACAAAATTGCTTACTAGAAAAAGTCGAAGATGAATGGAGCACATACTATAAAATGCACGATCTCGTGCATGATTTTGCAAAATCAATTCTCAATCCAGAAAGCAGCAATCAGGATCGCTACCTTGCATTAAACTCTTCTGAAGGAATGAGAAAATATCACAATGACCATACCAGCATCAATTCGCACATTATTTCTCCATCTAGAGGGTAGTGTATCTGTTGACATGCTTTTAAGATTCAAGTACTTGCATGTTCTTAGGTTGTGTGGCTATGTTGCCGAGTTTCTACCAAGCTCCATTGGCAAACTACTACATTTGCGGTTGCTTGACATTTCATCTTCTAGAATCACAAGTTTGCCAGAATCACTTTGCAAGCTATATAATTTGCAGACACTAACGATTTGTAAGAATGCACTTGAAAGAGGTTTTCCAAAACGGATGAGCAATTTGATTAGCCTGAGGCATCTAAACTACTATCATTATAATGCACAATTTAAAATGCCAGTGCAGATGGGACGATTGACTCGTCTTCAAACTCTCATGTTTTTTAATGTATGTCAAGAGAAGGGTTGTGGCATCAAAGAGCTTGGGACCTTGAAATATCTTAGAGGATCATTGGAGATAAGAAATCTTGGACTAGTGAAGGGCAAAGAAGCAGCTAAACAAGCAAAATTGTTTGAAAAGCCAGATCTGTCTTCCTTGGTGTTTAGATGGGAGAGTGGAAATCAAAAAAGCGATAACTGTGATGAGGATGTGTTGGAAGGTCTCCAACCTCACCCAAATTTGCAAGAGCTGAAAATTTGTTCTTTTATGGGTAATAAATTTCCGCAATGGCTTATCAATTTGCCAAAATTGGTGGAGTTGCGAATACAATTTTGCAGATGTGGTGAACTCCTCGCATTAGGACAATTGCCATCCCTCAAACGTCTCTATTTGACAGGATTGGACAACATTCGGTCCATTGGAGATGAATTCTACGGTATTACTACTAATGAGGAGAAGGAGGAGGGCAGATCACGAGCATCAGGGAGCAGCGCTAGAAGACGAAAATTCTTTCCGGCCCTTGAAGAACTCCATGTAGAATATATGGAGAATTTGGCAGAGTGGAAGGATGCAGACCAAGTGAGGTCAACAATAGGTGAAACAGAAGTAGATGTCTTTCCCATGCTGAGGAATTTTCACATTCAACGTTGCCCACAACTGACCACTCTTGCATGCTCGTGCAAAATTCTAGACGTGAAATATTGCCGCAATCTAACAAGTATAAAAACGGGTTACGACACTGCATCTGTTGAGGAGTTTAGTATCAACTCTTGTGACAATCTTAGGGAGTTGCCAGAAGATGCGTTTGGATCGAGTTTGCGGCGGCTGACCATCGAATATTGCCCCAGATTAATTTGTCTGGGAGTAAATGGACAGAAATGCGCCCTACCATGTCTTGAGCGATTGAGTATTTATTATTGCGATGGGTTGACCACTATATCTAACAAAATGTTCAAGTCATGCCCGTCTCTGCAGTCCCTGGAGGTGAAGTGTTGTCGCAATCTAGTGTCGTTTTCGCTTAATTTGCGGAAGACGCCTTCTCTCGAGAGATTCCTCATAATCAACTGTCCGAAATTGATCCCTCATAGGTTCAAAGGATTTGCTTTTGCCACCAGCTTAAGAGAATTGAGCATCGGTCCCTTCTCCTCAGATTACTTCTCAATAGATGGTTTTGATTGGTCTGGTTTAAGATCTGCATCAACACTCCGTGAGCTTCGCTTAGAAGGGCTGCCTCACACAGAGTCCCTGTCACACCAGCTTCAATACTTGACTACCCTCACTTCACTGAGGCTGGCCAGCTTTGGAGGAATAGAAGTGCTACCGGATTGGATTGGAAACCTTGTGTCCCTTGAAGGCCTACAGCTATCGAATTGCAAAAAGCTTCGATCTTTACCGTCCAAGGTTGCCATGAGACAACTCACAAAGTTACCTCTTGTTAACATCTTTGATTGTCCTCTATTAAGACAACGATACAGTTCCCAAAGAGGCATCTACTTGGAGGAGATTTCGAGTGATGCTGTAAGATTTTCCTATCTAAAGTTCACATTCATATATATGTGTGTGTGTGTGTAAATTTTTTTGTATCTGCATCCCATTGACATGTATCTGCTCTTTAGTCTCTTATTCTTTTATTCTCTGTCTCTTCTACGAAATTTCACTAGTCTTGTGAAGTTAATCTCTGTAATTCTTCTTTTTGGGCAAACCTTGGTTTCTCTACAAAGATTAGTTTTAACAAATCTGGTTTTGAGCAAATTAGAAGAGACCAAAATTCTGGATTTCCTCTGCCTCTCTGAACCACTGAAAGATTTTGAACATCTTACTCCTCAACTTGTTACATTCTATTTGGCCAAGGACGAAATTATTAGCAACGTGCATACACAATTAGCCTCTTTGTTTGAATGTGTGGGAAAATGTTTCATTTGATGTGTAATGCTAGATGTACATGAACCCATTCTTCATTTTTCTGTCACTGATATTGCCAGTTTGAATGGACAACATTAAAGCCAATCAAGAAGCATTTGCGAAGAAAACTCGAGATACAATTTGCTGTTCAAGATACAATAATTCTGGATAGTTGTTTGTCATGTCTCACAAGTTTCAGAAGTTTATACGTCACAATTACCATGCAGGCAAGCAGTGAGAGCGAACAAGAAGAAGTCGATGACAATGAACAAGCAGGCAGAGACGGTGAACAAAAAAGCACTGATAGTGCTCAAACATCAGCTTCATGGTGTTTCCCATCGTTGCTGAAGAAGAAGAAGAGCTTAGGAGGTTTGTTGTGCAGAAAAGTGATAATGCAGCATTTCTCTCCTCAAGAACTCTTTTCTTACCTCCATCCAATTTACTAAGAGTACAAGGAATTGGTGCAAGTTTGCATTCTAGTATGCTTGAGTCATGTAATTGGCCTAAGAACAGGGCATTTTCCTGTACTTTTATGTGTTTGTGAACTTTGACCCTATGCCTACAGCTTATCTTTTGCTCATTAAGATTTTTATATTTACTTGGTGCTAAACATGTCTTTTGATTGTGAAAGAATCTGGTCTTTTCCGATTTTCTTGCACTAGCTACTGGACCATAACTTTTCTTTGCTTTCATTGTTCATTATAATTGGAGGCATACTGAAATGTACCATAGGAGAAACTTCTTGAATTCTGGTAGGTTTTGATTGGTTTAAGTAGTATGATGTTTCTTTTATGTTTGTGCTGACCCCTTCTGTTTAGTTTACATAGATCTAATTGGGCTGCTGCTTCTGATATGATCCCAAAAGTATTGGTTTTTTAAGCTGCAGTATTGGTTTTTCTCAATGCACTGCCATCACTAGTTTGTTATATTGGTTTCTGGTTGGCAGATGCATATTTATTGAGTTGAAGTTTCATTTCATAGCATTTATTAATTCTAATTTGAATTTGCTTTTAATCATTTAGGCCATGTCCTCGCTTAAAGGTAGGGAGAATACATTTGAGAAGATTTGAGGAGGCTATTGATTATGTAAATGAGCGGCTTCCTTCAGATGATTCCTCTGTTCCAGCGGTAAGACTGATTGTTACCGTAAATTCAACTCTTAGTTCTGGCTTTTCTGAATCAACCGAACTGAACTCTAGCATTTTGATTGTTTTGCAGGCTTCCGATCCTAACCTGAAAAATGCAACAGACAGGAAAGACTCCGGAGCTTGACCTGAAAAATGCAACAGACAGGAAAGCCTTGCTCCCCACAAAACCTTCCAGTTTATACTGAAATACATAAGTGCATGGGAATTGTCAGGAGCCAAATATTGGCGCTTATACCTACTTAGCCAATAAAACTTGGAACTATTTCTTTTTCATATCTGCAATGTAGTCAAATTGATTTGATTGCCCTCTTTGCTTCTAAGGCTACCATGACAAAGTTTTCTGTTTGTATCCACAAACATCAATGGAATGAATTATCACTTCCATTATACTTCGAATAGGGTCATCTATCTTCAAATCCATGATAGATTTGCCTCTTACTTCCTGTTGTTAAGTAGATTACCTAGCCACTAGTTCTCCTATGGTGCTAGACACGTACGAGTTGTTGGGCCCTTTCCAATTATCAAGCTTTTGCGGCTGTTGAATGGATTGTGCAGGATCCTTTCGGAATCACAGTTTTGGAGCAAGCAAAGGGAGTTTTTGCCTCTGCACTTACCTAACCAGAGGTTTATCATTTTTGAATGCACTTTGAAGCTAGAGATTGTTGTCTCGGCCTGAATTTGCGCACATTGCTAGCAGTAGTAGATGTTCAATCATTATTCGAAATATTGTGCATTGATCTAAGAGCTTTAGTCCTTTTACCCCTTTTAAACAAGATAGAATTTTTGTTATTGTTGCTCACAGCCTGCCTGGCTACAAAGGCCAGGAAATTTCTTGATAATGGAAGCATTTCCCAGTTCAGGAAAAAAGAAAAATGAAAAAGATATGAATTGAAGGACACTATTTTTTTGGGTCCCTCATTTTTGAAAGGTATAATTACAAAAACACCCCTGAGGTTTGTGACATATCACATGGTATCCCTAAATATTGAAAAGTACCACCTACACCCCTTATTTTCCACTTCTTGCAACTTTGTCAACCTAGTTCAACAAATATGATTTAAAAACTCATTTTGGGAGAGATAAGACATTTTCATTCCAAAATTACCCTTTCTTGTGGACTGTTAGCTTTCATAACAAACCAAATCAATTTCTTAATAATTACAACTTGTTAATGAAATTGAAGACCTTATATAGTTTTCTATATCGTCTATCTAAACAAAAATAAAAAGAAAAAATTATAAACTCTAAATGATTTAGAAGACTCATATGAGTCATCCAAAAATTGTTACAGTTAAGAAAATAACTTTTTGCACCTTCAAAACACCTCAAATAAATTTCTAAATATATTGTCAGTAATTTTTTCTTTTTCTTGTTTTCGAGCCATCAATTTGGACAGAAATTTTGAAAATTCAAAATATTCTAAACAATTTATAGGATCCTTAAATTCATCCAAAACACTTTGCAGCAAACAAAATAAGTTATCTTTGAAAATGCCTTAAATGAGTTTGTAAACTTAATTTTAGACACTGTGTCTATTTTTTATTTTCAAATCATTAACCTATACACAAAATTTAAAAAATTCCAAAGATTCTTAAAATTTATAAAACTCCTCCAATTAACAAAAACCGTTACAATAAATGAAATATTTTTTCAGCTTGAAAAACCTTAAACATAATCTTAAAGATTAATCTTTTGTACCTTCAAAACATCTGCTAGTATATTTTATCTCACCAAAATTACGCCTGCACACTATTTTTTTTTTTTTTCAAGCTTTTAGTACTATAATTTCACTTTTAAAAAACTAGCTGAACAACACAAGCGCAATTTTGGCATGAAAACATCTTCTTTCTCAAAATTGTGTTTCTAATAATATATTTTGAAATGGACTGATAATGTAGTTGAAAATGAAGGAGATAGGTGACATTTTTCAAAGTAGAGGGTTCCATGTAGCATTGTCATGACCTTAGGAAAGGTTTCTGAAAGTATTTCTCACCTTATAAAAATAAAGCAAACTATTCCCAAAATGACAACCTGATATATATTATAGAAGCAAAATTAGAACGTCACTTTAGTTTTTGTGGAATCTAGGCACATGTGATATGTGCATGACATTGGTTGACGTAAAAAGGAAAAAAAAATAAAAATTATAACATAAAAACAAACCGTTCTCTCTAAAACTTTTTTTTTTAACTTGAGAGTTTTGGTATTTTATTTTCCTTTGGAATTGGTTTTTTCAATATTATATCTATCGGATTGTAGTTAACTACAGGTTTGCATACATATTCACTGTTACTTCAATCTGACGGCGCGCCCTATCAGTTGCAGCAGTAGCAGCAAGGGCGAGGCGAGGCGAACACTATCGGTTGCACCGGCCAAAATTTCAAACGTTCAGTTTTTTGAGTTCCAAATATGAAAAAGACGTGGTGCTAAGGATAGAAAAGGAGCAGAAGGGCGTTATTGTCAACCATCACTTCATAATCACGGTATTATTGTCAAGCAACAAACACACAACCCGTTGCCTGCCCAACTGGTCAAGCATCAGGCCATTGATTAAGATTTTAACCATCTCCAAATTGAGGCAAATACCCACCTACTCATGGTGCCCGTAGGGCGCACCATGAGCAGTATTTATGCCCCGAGTCCCCCCCTTTGATTGTCTTTGATTGATATGTATACTAATCATTATCATTATCATTACTATGTAAAAGGTCGCATGAGTCCAGGTATTTTAAAGTGAGAGTATAAGCATTTTTGTTATTTCAACTATGTCATTGTTAATTGGTGATTAAAGTTTCATGTTATACTCTTTTTAATTTATTATGATGATTATAATTCATTAAAATTCTTTTTTTGGTATTTTGGAGTATCTTTAGCAAGTTACTGTAGATGGTTTTTTTACAAATTATTTGTCTTCCTAAAATACTCCAAAAACATAGATGCTAAACAAAAACCTAGTTTTTCAAAAACATTTTTAGTTTAAAAGCTGGAAAAGATTTTGGCTTTACCACTAGTTTAAAACTTCCAGAAGGATTAATAATTAAGATTAAACAACAATGTTTTAAGTTTATCTCCAGAAGGACTAACAGACGAGTTGAATTGCCATTTTCCTCTTTCGCATGTTTGCCATCATACTTTATTGTCCCTCCGGATTGGAACGTACTCAGTCAGCAAAGAGATGAAGGCCACAGCAACAACATGATTAACAAAACTCAAGTGAAAATGCCAACCAACTTTGCCAATGAAGCAGTGCACTTCTACACATATTAAGGGCTCACATTTGGTCATATCATTATCTTTTTTGGTCATTAGATCATAATACTAGATATATGTGTATGAAATATTTCACTTATTATGGCGATGTACACATCCAATGCAACGAATGTACAATTAAAAAATGAGTTTATGTTGTAATGAATATGCAAATAAGGGTTACATTATGGCCAATCTTTGCCATAGAGCACAATTGTTAAGGCACTTTTTATCTATTCAATGAGATTGACACAAATGCACTACCGTTCAAGTTATTCTTTGTCTAACGCCATTAGTCAAGCACTTTAGCAAAAGCAAGAGATTGACAATGTAATTATGTTCATGCCCCTTTCTTGATAAGATGGAAGCAAATGCATCATTCAAGTTATTCTTGGCCAAAATTCATTCATCATTTTTTTAAAAAATAATAAGATAGCGACAATGGCACGCCAATCCCTCATGAAAGTGAGCTCAACATCCTTGTAAAGTTTAAAAGGCTCACTTCTTGACAATTTTACAATTTATTCAAAATACTTCATATCCCAAGATTCCATTGATTATTATTTTCTCTTTCCAAAAATAAAGGTTCAAGTAATTTGACATCACAAGCCTGAGACACAAAGGTAATTCTAAGTGTTTTACATGCTTTTCAAATTAAGAATACTTCTTATAGGTCCCGCAAAAAAATCCCAAAAAAAAAACTTCCTTTCTTGTTTGATAATGGCACGAGAATACTACAATAGTATCATTAGAGTGTCATGGAATATAGTATATAAAACATGCAACAAACAATATTGCCAAGATCCAAACCAGTTTCGAAAAGCATGAGGGACTATTTATTCAGTTACACAAGTGAAAAATTGCAAAGTAACGAATTCTATTGTTGGACCAATTACGTGATGAGATCACTAAGCCTCATGAATGAGACACGGAGGCAGGGACGGAGCCAGAAATTTATTTTTGGGGGGCTGAAGTGTATTAAAAATTTTTTTTGTGACGAAATAAATATATTTAATAAGTAAAATTTAGAATCAATAATTATAAAAATAATAAAAACATATAATTATACATACCCAAAAATTTGTTATTGATTAACACTTAAAGTATTGGTAGTTGTTGCACTCGAATAACGAAGAGGAGGCAATTGCATTCTGCGAGTCTTCATCCGTTGAAAACGCTGCAATATTTGCTCATTTTCAATTGTTGCAAAAATATCCTTCTCGATGTATACAACCAGACAGTCATTCATCCACTCGTCTCCCATTTTGTTGCGCAAATCAGTCTTGACAATATTCATTGCAGAAAATACTCTTTCAACAGAAGCAGTCGCAACTGGTAGAACTAATGCCAATTGGATCAGACGATAAACCAATGGAAAAACTGTATTTTTACCAGTTTTAACCATTTGTTGAGCAAGACTTCCCAATTCTCCAACTTCTGAAAATTGAGGATCGCGTTGCACATTATAAATATAATTTCGAAGTTGAGACTCAAGATATAAATAATCGTTACTTGAGAAGTCTTCAGGATATAAATCAGCAAGAGTTGAGGGGTTGATTTTAGCGCATCCATTTTTTGGTAAAGGAGGGCGTGAAGCATTATGGGAGTACATCACTTCAGATTTCAAAGGGTGGGATGATCCAAGGCTTAATCCAATGGCAAGTCCTGAACTGCTGTCGGGCCTTGTGTGCGGGAAGATTCTGTTGTTTACATCGGAGACAGATCCTCTGCGAGATAGGAGTTTGCGCTACTGTGAGGCGATAAAGATGAGCGGATGGAGTGGTGAATTGGAGGTTGTGGATGTTGAAAAGGAGGGCCATACTTTTCATATACTGAATCCAAGTGGTCACAGTGCTGGAATCTTGATGAAACGCCTGGTTTCATTCTTGGGAAATTAGGCCCCGTTGATGAGTAGCTCTTTGCCTGTTCGGCTTCTTCCGTGAAATATGATATTGATTTTCAGTTTTCTGCCGTCGTATGTTACTCAAATTTCAATAAACTGCCTTTCTAAAGCCTTGTATTACTAGTTAACGGATACAAACCCATTGCAGCGTACTTCTTCAGCGTAGTTTCTCACCAAGGCTGGGCTGGGCTGGGCTGGCCGCCGGAATCCCCTATATATAGGGGGTTTTCACGCGGCTTGGGGGGGGCTTAAGCCCCCACCAGCCCCCCCTTAAATCCGTGGCTGCACGGAGGTCATCGTCCACAAATCAGGCTACTTTTTGAAGCCAGTTCCCAAAACGTGACGGTTTTCAAACAAACGTAATCAGTGAATGCGTTTTTTTGGGAAAGGCATTCGCTAAATGCAATGTTTAAAATTTTAAGAAAAAATATAGTTTTAGTCCCTAGTATTGGGTGGCAAACTATGATCATATTTTTAGGACTTCGTATATATAGTAAGGTTATCTGATTAGCAACAAATTTATTATTTTAGTTACCTACTGACTCATAAAAACAAATATACTAACATTAATACTTTTATATGGATAAGAAATCACACGAAGATTCAAATCAGTTTCACATTCAACAAAAACCATGACAATTAGTTGGTGTTCACGTTATTTGCCATGTAACAAAATTGATCATGCCTCAAAGGATTTGTTGTGCAAATTGTGTAGATCGACCCATTGGGTATCGATCTAAACAAAGTCAGAATGTGCAAAAGGAAATATTGATGCCATTGGAGTTCCATTCCCATGGACAAATTAAATATGTAGACTCCACAAACACTGACAAAAAATTCCTAAATTTGGCAAACTTGGATATATAGACTTAAACAGTGATGTGAGGTGAAAAATTAGGGGCAACATGGTAGAACACTGGTCCAGGAGAATTATATGATAATTATACTTTAAATGGAGTAAATCAATAAGCTGTTGACTTAAACCTGAAGGTGTTTAAATTTCCTTTGGCTTAAAGGCGTTTAAACCTGAAGCTGTCAGTTTTGTTGCAATTATTTACTTTAGACGAACTTTTTAATATAAGGGCACAGTTGTAAAAGTAACAAGGTAGACAATCCTTTACTTTCACTTCTCTCAAGTCCCAAACAAAACCAAAAAAATCATTTCTTTTCTTTTCTTTTCTTTCCTAAGTTCCCAAACAACATTGAAAGAAAACTAGTCTAACTTAATTAGTCAAACATTCTTTATGTATATATATATATATGTGTGTGTGTGTATATATATATACACATATATATACATACACACACACACATATATATATATATTTATATGACTCAATTCCCCAATACCCCAAGACACTGGACTAAAAATCCAAGGTTGTGCAAACTTTAAAAGATTTAATAATCAACAGTTCTACAATTTGGACAAAGAATCTCAAGATTTCATTATTGACCAAAGCAAGTGATTTGAGAACACAAACCTCACTATCAAGACACTAAGGTGACCATCCGCTACACCTCTCAAAATTTCTGCTACACAGGAAGCAAATTACAGCTGGTTTAAAAAGAGGGGTCTGTTTTTGTTTATTGATTTGCTATATAAACTTTTTGGTCCCATTAATTTTCGCTACCTTAATTCCCTAATTGAGGAACGGTCTGATAAAAGTTTCACCACCTTCTCAGATTGCTACAATTTATGAGTTCCAATTTTCTTTTCATCCGACCACAGTGGTTTAATTTCTTCCACAATTAAGGGCCCCACCAGTGACTAAGTCAGATTGCGCTAAAATTATTTTGAGGTGACCCCACACAATTTGATTAATCGCAATTATACTAATCTGAATCTCACACGTCAACCAACTGGAATCGTTTAATCATCTGTCTTGTTCTGACTGGCTTCTATTCTGATTTCTGCCAATTGTTGCTGAAACATTCCTTCCATCTCTGATATCAGAAAACCTTTCGATCCAAGTTCCAATTCCAAGCAAGAAACAATGGCTGACGCTGCTATCACTGCTACTGTTGAGGTCGTCTTGGGGACAGTCATTTCCATTGCCGCGGACCGTGTTGGTATGGTTCTCGGGGTCAAAGCAGAGTTGGAAAGACTAAGCAAAACTACTGCAACGATCCAAGGTTTCCTGGCTGATGCTGACGGGAAAATGCATAGCCCAGGGGTGCGAGATTGGCTCAAGGAGCTAGAGGATGAGGTTTTTAAAGCTGATACCGTGCTAGACGAGCTCAACTACGACAATCTTCGTCGGGAGGTGAAGTACCGAAATCAACTCACCAAGAAGAAGGTATGCTTCTTCTTCTCCTTCTTTAATGCAATTGGTTTTAGTTCCAGCTTGGCTTCAAGGATCCGGGACATCAACACCAACCTAAAAAGGATCAACCAGCAAGCCAATGACTTAGGATTGGTAATCAAGTACCAAATTGAAGCTGCACTCCCTGCTGATGCCGCTGGTGCCACGGCAAGCAGACAGACCGACTCTATTGTCGTTCCGAACGTTGTAGGAAGAGCTGGCGATGAGTCAAAGATAGTGGAGATGCTGTTGACCCCATCTGAAAAGGTTCTTTCTGTTATTCCCATAACAGGCTCGGGAGGTTTGGGAAAGACAACTCTGGCGAAATCAGTCTACAATAATCCAAAAATAGATGGGCACTTTGGCCAAAAAATTTGGGTTTGTGTGGCGAAAGAACACATTAAGATAATGGAGCTGTTCAAGCTCATTTTATTACAATTGACACAAGAAGAAGTTAAAATGGATGACAGAGAGGTTATCGTTAAAAAAATTGGAGAAAAGCTCAAGGGACAAAGATATTTCCTTGTTCTTGATGATGTGTGGGATCACGATCAAGGATTGTGGGATGACTATTTCAACACTTTGATGGGACTCAACGTAACCAAAGGAAGCTGGTGTCTTCTCACCACTCGTCTGGTACCAGTGGCTGATGTTGTATCTACACATTTGAAGATGGATAGCAGTCCTTATTTCTTAGGAAAGCTATCACGTGATGAGTGCTGGTCCATCATAAAAGGAAAGGTGATGAGTGCAGGGGAAGAAGTACCAGAAGAATTGGAAGCATTGAAGGAGCAAATTTTAGGGAGATGCGATGGCCTACCCTTGGCAGCAAAGTTAATTGGAGGTTTGTTGCTTAACAGTGGAAAAGAGGAGTGGCAATCTATTGTGGAAGAGGGTCTCATTGTGGAAGAGAGTCTTTTGAATGAATATCAAAGCCAAATTAATCAAATACTTAAGGTGAGCTTTGATCATTTATCACCTGCATCAGTTAAGAAATGTTTTGCATATTGCTCGATTTTTCCCCAGGACACTGAATTGGGAGAAGATGAACTAATTCAGCACTGGGTTGCTAAAGGTTTTGTTCTACCAGATCAGAAAAATAATAGAGTGATGGAGGAAACAGGAGGCAAGTATTTGAGGATTTTGTTGCAAAATTCCTTGCTGGAAAAAGTCGAAGAGTCACGGGGAACATACTATAAAATGCACGATCTCGTGCATGATTTTGCAAAATCAATTCTCAAACCAGAAAGCAGCAATCAGGATCGCTACCTTGCATTGGACTCTTCTAAAGGTTTGGAAGAAAATACCATAAGGACAATACCAGCATCAATTCGCACATTATTTCTCCATCTAGAGGGTGGCGTATCTACTGACATGCTTTTAAGATTCAAGTGCTTGCATGTTCTCAAATTGTCTGGATATGATGTCAAGTTTCTACCGAGCTCCATTGGGAAACTACTACATTTGCGGTTGCTCAACATTTCATCTTCTGGAATCACAAGTTTGCCAGAATCTCTTTGCAAGTTATATAATTTGCAGACACTAACTATGAGAGATGATGCACTTCAAGGAGGTTTTCCAAAACGGATGAGTGATTTGATTAGCTTGCGGCATCTAAACTACTATCATAATCGTGCAAAATTTAAAATGCCGGCACAGATGGGACGATTGACTTGTCTTCAAACTCTAGAGTTCTTTAATGTAAGTCAAAAGAGGGGATGTGGCATCGAAGAGCTTGGGACCTTGAAATATCTGAAAGGATCATTGGAGGTAAGAAATCTTGGACTAGTGAAGGGCAAAGAAGCAGCAAAGCAAGCAAAATTGTTCGAAAAGCCAGATCTGTCTTCCTTGAAGTTTATGTGGGATAGTGAGGGTTGTGATGAGGATGTGTTGGAAGGTCTCCAACCTCACCCAAATTTGCAACAGCTGGAAATTGATTTTTTTATGGGTAATAAATTTCCGCAATGGCTTATCAATTTGCCAAAATTGGTGGAGTTGCAGGTATGTTGTTGCAAAATTGGTGAACTCCCCGCATTAGGACAACTCCCATCCCTCAAATGTCTCCTTTTGACAGGCTTGGACAACATTCGATCTATTGGAGATGAATTCTACAGTATTGCTACCAATGAGGACAGATCACGAGCATCAGGGAGCAGCACTAGAAGACGAAAATTCTTTCCAGCCCTTGAAGAACTCCGTGTAGAATATATGGAGAATTTGGTAGAGTGGAAGGATGCAGACCAAGTGAGGTCAACAACAGGTGAAGCAGAAACAGATGTCTTTCCCATGCTGAGGAATTTGAGCATCGCAGGTTGCCCAAGATTAATTAGTCTAGGAGTAAATGGACAGAAATGCCCCCTACCATGTCTTGAGCGATTGAGTATTTGGAGTTGCAATGGGTTGACCACTATATCCGACAAAATGTTCGAGTCATGCCGGTTGTCTCTGCGGTCCCTGAAGGTTGGGTATTGCCGCAATCTGGTGTCATTTTCGCTTAATTTGCAGGAGATGTCTTCTCTCGAGGAATTCACCTTAGTCGGATGTCCCAAATTGATCCCTCATAGGTTCAATGGATTTGCTTTTGCCACTAGCTTAAGAAAATTGTGGATCGGACCCTTCTCCTCAGATGACTCCTCAATCGATGGTTTTGATTGGTCTGGTTTAAGATCTGCATCAACACTCCGTGACCTTCGCTTACAAGGGCTGCCTCACACAGAGTCCCTGCCACACCAGCTTCAATACTTGACTACCCTCACTTCACTAACTCTGGCCGACTTTGAAGGAATAGAGGCGCTACCGGATTGGATTGGAAACCTTGTGTCCCTTGAAACCCTAAAACTATGGTCTTGTGAAAAGCTTCGATCTTTACCATCCGAGGCTGCTATGCGACGACTCACAAAGTTAACTCATGTTGACGTTTATAGGTGTCCTCTGTTAAGACAACGATACACTCCCTGAAGAGGCATCTACTTGGAGGAGGAGATTTCAAGTGTGTGTGTGTGTGTGTAAATTTTTTTGTATCTGCATCTCATTGACATGTATCTTCTCTTTAGTCTCTTATTCTTTTATTCTCTGTCTCTTCTACGAAATTTCACTAGTCTTGTAAAGTTAATCTCTGTAATTCTCTTCTTTTTGGGCAAACCTTGGTTTCTCTTCAGAGATTAGTTTTAACAAATCCTGGTTTTTGAACAAATTAGAAGAGACCAAAATTCTGAATTTCCTCTGCCTCTCTGAACCGCTGAAAGATTTTGAACATCTTACACTTCAACTTGTTACATTCTATTTGGCCCGGGACGAAATTGTTAGCAACGTGCATACACAATTAGCCTCTTTGTTTGAATGTGTTGGAAAATGTTTCATTTGATGTGTACTGCTAGATGTACATGGACCCATTCTTCATTTTTCTGTCACTGATATTGCCAGTTTGAATGGACAACATTAAAGCCAATCAAGAAACATTTGCGAAGGTCTAAATTTTTTTTTTTTTAAGAAAATGATATTAGGCCAACATAAAAATGACAGTGTATATGTGTGTAGAACTTGTATTTACAACATTGAAATTACAGTATATATATCTGTGCCTGTACATGCAGTTAACTTGAGAGTTTTGGTTTTTTATTTTCTTTTGGAATTGGTTTTTTAATATTATATATCTATCGGATTGTAGTTAACTACAGGTTTGTACACATATTCACTGTTACTTCAATCAGACGGCGCGCCCTATCGGTTACAGCAGTAGCAGCAAGAGCAAGGCGCACGCTATCGGTTGCACCGGCCAAAATTTCAAACATTCATTTTTTTTGGGTTCCAAATATGAAAAAGACGTGGAAGGCACAGCAATTTATGCAGCACATTTCTTTGGTTCTGAGGATATAAAAGGAACAGAAGGGCGTTATTGTCAACCATCTCTTCTTCATAATCAGGGCATTATAGTCAAGCAACAAACACACAACCCGTTGCCTGCCCAACTGGTCAAGCATCAGGCCATTGATTAAGATTTTAACGATCTCCAAATCGACGCAAATACCCACCTACTCATGCTGCCCATAAGGGGCCATGAGCACTATTCATATCCCTTTTTGATTGTCTTTTATTGATATATATACTAATCATTATCATTATTATTACTGTATAAAAAATACCATGAGTCTTGGTATTTTGGAGTATAAATTTAAGTATTCTTGTAATAGTCGTTTTTGTTATTTCAATTATGTCCTTGTTAATTGATGATTGAAGTTTCATATTATACTCTTTTTAATTTATTATGATAATTAAAATTCATTATACCATATCTATTGATTTTAAAAAATAATAGTTGATGATAAGACAGAATGTTAAGCATTAGAGATTAAGTAGAATTTGGTTTTAGTTTCTATTTGTCCAAAATACCATTCTCACTAATAATTATTTAACAATAGGAATAATTGTAGTAGTTAGGGAAAAAACTCTAACCTTAATTTAGTTTGAATTATGAAGACAATAAATAAAATATAACACTTCAAACCAATGTATCTCTTTACATTCTATGTCAGTTTTCTTTTTTTATTATAAATTCTTGATTAATCACAACCTAATTAAACTTTCAAATCGTCAAAAATGTTACTATTGATATCAAAATAAGGTGCTCTTAGGATAATAGAATCTTTGTCATTTATGCTTTATATTAGATTGTGCCCCAAAAATTAAAAAAAAAAAAGAAAAAAAAAAGAAGAACTCAATTATCTCTATCAATGAAATTTCAATTCTCAAAAAATGAACAATTAGATGAAAAAAATTATATGTGGTAAATCATTTATACTCCATTGTTAACAGAAATAACACACAAAATAATATAAAGAGTTCAAATTCAAAAAATATACATTTTTTTTTTTGGTTTTTCAAACAACAGTGCATGTAACTTCATATTGAGAAATTTCATTAAGATACTAACAAATTCAACTTAATAGCACGAAAAGTAAGAGTGATGGAGTATGCAACCAATATCTATTTAAACAATTATTTTTATTTTATTTTATTTTTTACCCTCCTACCCATCCCTAACAATTAGCAAACAATTAACTTTTGGTTAGCATGCAAATTTAGGCTATCCAACTCTAAAAGAAAAACAAAAAATTGTACGTGTATCTAATTAAAAATCAAACAATCTTAGTGATATTATCACAATTTGTTTGTCATGGAAAAAAAGAAGTAATTAGAAGTATCAATATGATACATGACATTCATAATATTGATATTTTTGTCAAATCATTTCATATTTGATCAAATCTTTATTTTTTAAAATGTTAATTTTTCATCTTCTAATTAATTGTCCTTAAAACTGTTATTTTAAATTGAAAGAGATTGTAAGTATCCTCATTTATTAAAAGTTATTTAGAGATTTTATATGAATTTATAGATATAACATTTTGTCAACATTTTTTTTGCTTTTAAAATGATGTTTTTAAGGATAATTAATCAAAGAAGATAAAAAATCAAATAAAAATGGAAAATATGAAGATATTAAATTTGTTAAAATAATTTTCACAAATAAATTTTAGTGTAATATATTAATACTAATATTTATATATGTGAGAATAATTATATAGAAAATGTAAACAAAATTACTATCATACTTACATATATACAGTGCAGCAATAAAAAAATAGATAATTTTCCAGCCATAGTAGCATCAAGTTACTTGAATTTGGAAAAGAATCGTAAATAAATGCATTTATTTCTATTTATTATATTTGAATTCAAAATTGATTGGCATGGAAATGAAAAAAAATTATTGTACTTTTTATCAAATTTATGCTATTGTAATAGAGTGTCTCGTCTAAGGAACATATTACCGTATTTGAATTACCTTAATTACCTAGCATTTGCTCAATACAAATGTCTATGTCAAAAACATGGATATTCCCAAAAAATTCTCCCTCCCCTCTCACGACCCCTTCTCATCCCCTCCCTACACTCCTAACCACATTTTCTCCCTTACCCCTCCCACTTTCCTCCCCTATTTTTCACTTTTTGCCCTAACCTACTGTGGCCTCCCCACCCTCTTCCTCGAACAAAAAACGGAAGTGAAATGAGGTACTTTTTTGGTGTTTTTTTTTTTTTTTTTGTGGATATTTTGGAGTATCTTTAGCAAGTTACTGTAGATGGTTTTTTACAAAATATTTGTCTTCCTAAAATACTCCAAAAACACAGATGCTAAACAAAAACCTAGCTTTTTAAAAACATTTTTAGTTTAAAAGCTGGAAAAGATTTTGGCTTTACCACTAGTTTAAAACTTCCGGAAGGATTAATAATTAAGATGAAACAATAATGTTTTAAGTTTATCTCCAGAAGGACTAACAGACGAGTACGTTACCTCCGGATTGGAACGTACTCAGTCAGTAAAGAGATGAAGGCCACAGCAACAACATGATTAACAAAACTCAAGTGAAAATGCCAACCGACTTTGCCAATGAAGCAGTGCACTTCTACACGTATTAAGGGTCCACATTTGGTCACATCATTATCATTTTTGGTCATTAGAGCATAATACTAGAAATATGCGTGTGAAATATTTCACTTATTATGGCGATGTACACTTTCAATGCAACGAATGTACAATTCAAACATGAGTTTATGTTGTAATGAATATGTAAATAAGAGTTACATTATAGAGCACAATTGTTAAGGCACTTTTTATCTATTCAATGAGATTAACACAAATGCACCACCGTTCAAGTTATTCTTTGTCTAACGTCATTAGTCAAGCACTTTAGCAAAAAGCAAGAGATCTGTAATTATGTTGATGCCCCTTTCTTGATAAGATGGAAGCAAATGCATCATTCAAGTTATTCTTGGCCAAAATTCATTCATCATTTAAAAAAAAAAAAAAAAAAAGATAGCGACAATGGCACGCCAATCCCCCATGAAAGTGAGTTCAACATCCTTGGTTGCGTAAAGTTTAAAAGGCTCATTTCTCGATAATTTGACAATTTAATCAAAATATTTCATATCCCAAGATTCCATTGATTATTATTTTCTCTTTCCAAAAATAAAGGTTCAAGTAATTTGACATCACAAGTCTGAGACACAGAGGTAATTCTAAGTGTTTTACATGTTTTTCAAATTAAGAATGCTTCCTATAGGTCCCGCAAAAAAATCCCAAAAAAAACTTCCTTTCTTGTTTGATAATGGCACGAGAATACTACAATAGTTTTCATTTTAAAGCAAATTATAATTAGAGTGTCATGGAATATAGTATATAAAACATGCAACAAACAATATTGCCAAGATCCAAACTAGTTTCGAAAAGCATGAGGGACTATTTAATCAGTTACACAAGTGAAAAGTTGCAATGTAACGCATTCTATTGTTGGACCATTTACGTCATGAGATCACTAAGTCTCATGAATGAGACACGAAGGTCATCGTCCACAAATCAGGCTACTTTTTGAAGCCAGTTCCTAAAACATGATGGTTTTCAAACAAACGTATTCAGTGAATGCGTTTTTTGGGGAATGCATTCGCTAAATGCAATGTTTAAAATTTTAAGAAAAAAATATAGTTTTAGTCCCTAATGTTTAATCTCTATGCAATTTTAGTTCTTAAAATTTTGACAAAAGTAAATCTGGTCCTCAATATTTAGTATATGTATAGTTTTAGTCCCTAAAGTTTTGGCAAGAGCAAATCCGACCTCCAATATTATCAATTTGAAGCATTTTTAGGACAACTGGTGGATTTTTCTAAATATTGATAGAATCAGTCATGTTTGGTCACATATTTGTTGAAAAACTTCTTAAAAAGTAGCGAAATAACAAGTAATCTTGAACAATAAGAATAACTTGCACGCTAGCACATTAATAACTAATTAATTGAGAGAAAAAAAGAAAATTTGTTAATCTATACCTAAAATTAGGTCTTACAATTTTTTTTTTGCTTGGAGACATTGGGGATAGTCAATGAAAATGAATTCTGGATTGATGAACTGGGTACATTGAAGTTTTAAATTAAAATTTTTCCTTCTTTTAACTATTTAATTAGTTAGCACATGAGTTATGAGTTCTTAATTTTGTTGCTTCAACTTAGCTACTATTTTGCTTCTTTATTTTGAAATTTAAATTAATAGGCAAATGATTAGGTGTAACTATATTTTGTTAGTAATTGAGATAAAATTATTCAAATGTCCTAAACTAGATTGAAATTGGACATAATGGGGACCAGATTTGCTCTTGCTAAAACTTTATGGACTAAAACTGCAGACGTGCTACATATTAAGGATCATGTTTGCTTTTGTTAAAACTTTAAGGACTAAAACTGTACATGGGCTAAACATTGAGGACTAAAACTGCATTTTTTTAAAAATGGAAAATTTATGCCTACAAAGAATGAAAAGTGGCATTTAGGAAATGCAATTTTTTAACAATTGGGGTCGGTCTAGTGGCCAAAAGAGAGCCTTTAGAGTTTTCATGGTCATTAGATTTAAGGTTTGAATCATGTATCTGACAGTTGAGAACAGGAAAGGTGTAGGGATAGGTGGGAGGGTTAAGAAAAATGCATCTTTTCTCAAAAGTTGCAATTGCGAAATATGTTTTTCACCCTTTGGGAAGAAGTTTGAAAAACATCACTTTTAGGAATTTCTTTTTAAAAACTAGCACTTATTGGGGATATACTGACCGGCTTTTGATATGTGTATAAGTTTAAATCCAATTTATACTCGTTTTGACTGTAAATATACAAGTCAAATTAGTAGTTTAGACCATATATCGGGTCGATCCTGCAAGGAAGATTGGATAATTACCAGCACTACTAAAACTTCTCTATTATTTAGACGATCAATGAATTAAATGAAAGAAAACTATGCTAAACTTATGCAAGAAAATTACAAATGAAAGCTTCTTAGGTTATGGTATCCCTAACTATCCATGCAAGTGAAATTATTGGTTAAGTGAATGGTATTATCTTGGCTAGTTATGATGTAATTTCCTAATATACGTGATACCCGTTTTCGCCAGTGTACCAACTATACCAATAGTTAATTCATACCTACTTTCGTGGTTATGAAACTAACTACAGTTTCATTTCTTCTATGAAATTACATGAAATAAGTCACTAAACCCACAAAAGTGCACCTCTACTTTTGTGAGTATATTTCCTATATTTATCACTTTCTTGAACTAGTGTTAAATCTCAACTTTCATTGCAAACTTAACACTTTAAAATTATCATAATTAATGGTTGGTTAATCATGATTAGAGAAGTAAAAGTGATAAATAACTTGCTCAAAATAATATCATCAAATAGTCAAATAATAAACACTAACAATCATAGAAAATTCAACCAAACCCAAGACATAAACTTTAGAAACACATAATAAACATAGAATCCAAACTTATATATTAACTAAACAATAGAAAAAGAAATGTAACCTTGTCACATGAGTTTATCGCCTCCATTTTCATCTCCTTCTTCATCTTTGCCTAGCTAATAAACAAAAAGCATGGACTAACTAATTAAACTATCCTATACTATACTAGCCTAACACTAAAAAAATGTAAGAACTACATTTTAGTGGTATTTCTTGCACTCTCCGAACTCTCTTGAATCTTGCAATGCCATGGCTATTTATAAATGAATTTAGTCAAGAACTAAGACTTCAAACATCACTTTTACAGCCACAAAATAGTTGTCACACGTCCATCAATAGCTTTGAATTATTGGAGGAGAAAACAAGTTGTGCAAGTGGAGAGCAGTTATTTCTGACCAAAATCCGGCCAATAATCAGTCTAGAAACTGACCGGATTGTTGGCCGGATTGCTTCCCTGCTTTACTTCTCAATTTCTATTCAGTCTTCAATGTTGTTCCAATTTTACATCAACTTCAAATGAACTTTTCTTGATAATAGAGGCTGAATTAACTCGTGACCAAAACTTAAAATATAAAACTTGTATCCCTTTGAGTTAACTTTCCAATGCATCAAGAATCACCTCATTTGGATTTGTGTAGGCTGGAAAATGGTGGAAATGCCCTTGACTGCTCAATGCCTTGTTTCAATTTCGACCATAGAAATTGGCTACTATAATTTGGCTTTTTGACCTGGAAAACCTTTAAAATAGATTTCAATGTCTTCACAAGAATTGTAGATCTATCTCTTATCTTCAAACCAGTTCAAGAATCATCTCAATCCAATCATTGTAGCTCAAGTAATAGCCAAAATATAAAAATGTGTCAAATCTGTTAACTTTCCTTTTTCATCCAAATAAAGTCTATTTCTAATTCCTATAAAAAAATTAGGGAAAATGACCTGTTTCATCCCTCACATTTCGCAAAAATATTCTTTTCGTCCCTCACTTTTAAAATGAAGCAAATTCGTCCCTGACATTTAAAAATTAAAGCTATTACATCCCTGAACCTAATTTTCAATCTGAATCAAACCATCCAATAACCCAGTAATAAATTTCGAAAATAGAATTGATAGATCATTCGGTCAATTTCATCGTATTCACATGACATTTATTAAACCAAAAAAATAAAAATTATAACATAAAAGGCCATTCTTTGTCTTGGTATAGTAGAGTTTTTTCTTATAAATTTTTTCATGCACCGTTAGTATATCCGCTTGCGAATCTAGATGTGTATCATAAATATAAAATTTGGTGTTTAAATTTAAATTAAAATGATATGACGGCACATAAAACCGTCAGTATATACAATGATAATGTAGAAAAGATTAATCTTTTTTTATATTATAATTTTTTCTTTTTTCTTTTTAGGTTCATTAAATTTTACATGAATATCAAGTTGAGTTAATCAAGTGATCTACCAATTACACCCCCAAAATTTGTAATCAGGTTGATTAGTGGTTTGATTCAGATTGAAATTTGGGTTCAGGGATGTAATAATTTTAGTTTTTAAATGTCAAGGACGAAATTGCTTCATTTTAAAAGTAAGGGACGAAAAGAATATTTTTGTGAAATGTGAAAGATGAAACCGATCATTTTCCCAAAAAATTATGGACAAAATGCAAGTAAAAAGGACATAAATCTCATTTAAACACTTAAGAGCATTTCAAACTAATTATAGCCAAAATAATCCATTTTCTTCCTATCCTATAATATTGCCAAAGTGACTAAAAGTGGAATAAAATATTATCCAAATATAGTACAAAATAGTCATGATACTCCATCATCCACAAGATAATTCTATGTGCAATACCAGCCAACTAGCCAAATAAGTAATACATTGACAATAATGGAGAACCTTTTGGTCTCTGGTTTCTAACGAGATGAAGTAACTGCCCCTGGGCGATCCTTTGTAAAGCCACCCTGAATTGAAGAAAGCTCAGGCAAAAATGTCAAGCAACTTCCATTGCAAAGCATTTAATTTCCCACTGAATTGAAGCCCAGAACTACACTGATTGGGAGCTTCTTATTTGTCACATAATTATCATCATTTCTTGTACCGAAAAATAGTAGTCGAAGTTGAGTTGGACCACGGGGATGTTAATGTAAGCATAAATACCTCATGTGATTAGGGTGGTTGTACACCTTGAATGCATCCAATGTACAATTCCAGCATGGATTTGTGTTGTAATTAGCATATGCAAATAATGGAACTAATAATATGGACCATTAAGCTTTGTATTCAATCAGTAAAGATGAAGGCACTGATTAAGAAAATTCAGGTGAAAATGCAAAGAAACCTGAGTGGCAAAAGCATCCAACTTTACCAACGAAGCACTGCACTTCTGCACAGAGATTGAGGGCTTTCATAATCCGTCACACGATTCTGGTTATTACTTGTTAATATTAGAATTTTGGGGGTAGTAAACATGCATTGACATGAACTTCAAACAAATGTACAATTTAAGCACGAGTTTTTAACAAGAAGTATGTAATTTTTCAAGCCCCTTTTCTGATAAGATTGAAGCACATCCATCATTCGAGTTATTCTTCCCCAAACTTCACTCATCATGTTTTTTATTATTATAAAAGAGTGACAATATATATGCCATTACCAATCCCCAGAGCATGAAAGAGAGCTCAACATCCTTGGTTATGTAAGTCTAAAAGGCTGACTTCTGAGGAATTTTACAATTTAATCAAAGTACTTCAATTTCAAGATTTCATTGATTCTTATTTTCTTTTCCAGAAAAAATAGAAGTTCAAGAAATTTGACATCACAGGTCATACTCTTGGGACACTGACATATATAACCATCCTATGCAAGTGCTTCACCTGTTTTTTATAAATAAAAATGACTGCAGTATTGAATACTTCGTATGGCTTTTTCTTTCTTCCCCCAAGGAAAATTTCCTTTCTTGTAATAACACTAGACTACTAAAGTATTTTATAAGCTAAAAGCTAATTATTATTAGACTAAGCTAGTGTCATGAAAAGAGTATTAATATTTCTAAACTAGTTTCAAGAAGTATGAGACACGAAGGTGATCATCCAAAAGATATTTCTGCACATAGAAGATCCAAAATAACTGTTAATTATAAAGCACTAATTGGGCAATGTAGAACTCTGGAAAAGCATTTTAGTCTTTTTTCCAATTTGATTGTGATCATCGTTTATTGTCCCTCCTGGATGGAACTTTAAGTTACACCACTTTTCCAACAGTCAGTCAGATATATTCAGATTAAAGGGTTCAGGCATTCAATCAGTAAAGATGAAGGCCCCATCAACAACACGGATTAAGAAAATTCAGGTGAAAATGCAAAGAAACTGAGACATTCAAGTAATCATTCAAGTAATTTGAGATCACAAGTTTGGTAACTGAGACACAAACCTATGAACCATCCACTTTACGTCTCTATTCTTAACCAGCCAAGAAGCAAGGTAGCTGGTCCAAAAAGAAGATTCCCCGTTTGTTTGTAATAAAAGTTTCTCTAACTAATAGGATTATTACTACACTTTAGTTTAATTTCTCAATGCTTGAGGCTCCCACCGTAGAATAAAGCAAGAGCAGTCGAAGACTTATCTTAGAAGCACTTCAAATTCTTTTCTTCTCCTTAACATTTTTGCTTTTAGCTGATGCAGCTGAAGAATTCCTTCTTATCTCATTGCAAAAGGCATCCTGATCATCACCTTTAACTGATACCAGAATACTAAGCCTCATGAATGAGACACGAAGCTGATAATCCAAAAGAAGATCCAAAATAACTGTTAAGTATAAAGTACTAATTGGGCAATGTAGAACCCTGGAAAAGCATTCAATCAGAAAAAGGTGAAGACCGTACCGACAAGCTAAGCATCAATTCCTTTGGAAATTAAAGCATCCCACTTTGCCAACGAAACACTACTCCACACGGATTGAGGGCTCATTATTTGTCACATAATTATCGTCTTTATCATTAAAGGTGAAGACTTCTTGCTTCCTTATAAAAGCCCCAGTCAATAAAAAAAATTCATCTCACTCTTCCTTCTCTTGACCACTAACACTCTGGTGGAGCGAAAATAGAGAAACTATTTGTGCCCTCTTTTTGCTTCAAGATCAGGTAAGCTCCTCTTCTATTCATAGTTTCTTCATAGTATTATGGATACATTGACATGGGGTGTATGATGGAATTCTTTTTTGTCATATGAATTTTCATAATTCCTTAATGAATTAAATTTAAATTCTTTTTAGTTGTTTTCTTAAATACTTGATAGCTTATTCTTGGTCTTCTACCTGATTATATGAATAATTCTACGGCTTCAATGATTTTTCAAAATTATCCCTCTTCAATAATATCTAACAATCCTGGACAAGTAGGATGAGAGATTATGATGTATGTATTTCTGGGAAAGTTCGTTAATTTGCATTTAGATCAAAGTTTAAACAAGTTGGATAATTGATAATTTATTCCCGTTGAATCATCTTAGACATCAATTTATGCTGCACTTAGTACTGATCTTAATCACTTACAACTATGATCAGATTATCACCAATTAATGGCTTGGCATAATCACTCACAACAACTTTTGCCGGTTCTTTTAGTTGGAGTAATATACTCGTAAGGCAGCATATGACATGAAATAATTGATTTTTTGTTTCCAACTAGTATTGGGTGGCAAACTATGATCATATTTTAAGGACTTCGTATATATAGTAAGGTTGTCTGATTAGCAACAAATTTATTATTTTAGTTACCTACTGACTCATAAAAACAAATACACTAACATTAATACTTTTAGATGGATAAGAAATCACACGAAGATTCAAATCAGTTTCACATTCAACAAAAGCCATGACAATTAGTTGGTGTTCAAGTTATTTGCCATGTAACAAAATTGATCATGCCTCAAAGGATTTGTTGTGCAAATTATGTAGATCGACCCATTCAGTATCGATCTAAACAAAGTGAGAATGTGCAAAAGGAAATATTGATGCAACTTAGAACAAATTAGATAAGTAGACTCGACAAACACCGACAAAAAATTCCTAAATTTGGCAAACTTGGATATATAGACTTAAACAGTGATGTGAGGTGAAAAATTAGGGACAACATGGTAGGACACTGGTCTAGGAGAATTATATGATAATTATACTTTAAATGGAGTAAATTAATAAGCTCTTGACTTAAACCTGAAGGTGTTTAAATTTCCTTTGGCTTAAAGGCGTTTAAACCTGAAGCTGTCAGTTTCGTTGCAATTATTTACTTTAGAAGAACTTTTTAATACAAGGACACGGTTGTAAAAGTAACAAGGTAGACAATCCTTTCCTTTCACTCCTCCCAAGTCTCAAACAAAACCAAAAATCATTTCTTTTCTTTTCTTTTTTAAGTTCCCAAACAACATTGAAGGAAACTTGTCTAACTTAATTAGTCAAACATTCTTTATGTTCATATATAGGGAACATGCCGGTTTTCATCCCCAAATTTTGGGGTAAGGACACATTTCGTCCCTCAACTTTTGGGCACGACACATTTGATGTCTGAATTAATAATTTTTTACCAATGTCATCCTCAAACGGCAATTTAGCCAATTTTTAACGGAACTGGTCACGTGAAAATCACATGACCGTTAAGTAAACTTAAATCACATTTTTAACAAAACCTGCAAGTTTCCCATAAAGAGTTGGTATATTATGGGCAATTTATTATTTTTTTTTAACTTTCACATATTTAATTTATGTTAAATACAAAACATACTAGTTTTCCTTTGGGTGCTATTTAACCAATATTTTCTATAAAGAGCTAGTATGTTTTCCCATAAAGAGCTGATACAAAACATACTACAAAACCTGCCAGTTTCTCATAAAGAACTGGTATGTTATGGGCAATTTATTATTATTTTTTAACTTTCACATATTTAATTTATGTTAAATACAAAACATACTAGTTTTCCTTTGGACGCTATTTAACCTATTTTTCCTATAAAGAGCTGGTATGTTTCCCATAAAGAGTTGGTACAAAACATACTACAAAACTTGTCAGTTTCCCATAAAGACCTGGTATGTTATGGGCAATTTTTTTTTTTAACTTTCACATATTTAATTTATGTTACATACAAAACATACTAGTTTTCCTTTGAGCGCTATTTAATCAATTTTTCCTATAAAAAGCTGGTATATTTCCCATAAAGAGCTGGTATGTTATGGGCAATTTATTATTTTTTTTTTAACTTTCACATATTTAATTTATGTTAAATACAAAACATACTAGTTTTCCTTTGGGCGCTATTTAACCAATTTTTCCTATAAAGAGTTGGTATGTTTCCCATAAAGAGCTGGTACAAAACATACTATAAAACCTACCAGTTTTCCATAAAGACCTGGTATGTTATGGGCAATTTTTTTTTTTTAACTTTCACATATTTAATTTATGTTAAATACAAAACATACTAGTTTTCCTTTGGGCGCTATTTAATCAATTTTTTCTATAAAGAGCTAGTATGTTTCCCATAAAGATCTGGTACAAAACATACTACAAAACCTGCCAATTTTCCATAAAGAGTTGGTATGTTATGGGCAATTTATTATTATTTTTTTAACTTTCACATATTTAATTTATGTTAAATACAAAACATACTAGTTTTCCTTTGGACGCTATTTAACCTATTTTTCCTATAAAAAGCTGGTATGTTTCCCATAAAGAGCTGGTACAAAACATACTACAAAACTTGTCAGTTTCCCATAAAGACCTGGTATGTTAGGGGCAATTTTTTTTTTAACTTTCACATATTTAATTTATGTTACATACAAAACATACTAGTTTTTCTTTGGGCGCTATTTAATCAATTTTTCCTATAAAGAGTTGGTATATTTCCCATAAAGAGCTGGTACAAAACATACTACAAAACTTGCCAATTTCCCATAAAGAGTTGGTATGTTATGGGCAATTTATTATATTTTTTTTTAACTTTCACATATTTAATTTATGTTAAATACAAAACATACTAGTTTTCCTTTGGGCGCTATTTAACCAATTTTTCCTATAAAGAGCTGGTATGTTTCCCATAAAGAGTTGGTACAAAACATACTACAAAACCTGCCAGTTTTCCATAAAGAGTTGGTATGTTATGGGTAATTTATTATTTTTTTTAACTTTCACATATGTAATTTATGTTAAATACAAAACATACTAGTTCAATGAGTAAAAATATGTTATGAATAATTCAAAGTTTATACTTTTAATAGTTCAATGGATAAAAATATGTTATGAATAATTGAAGGGCCAAATTTTTACTATTCAAATAGTTCAATGCCTGCTCATATAATTTGCTCTTATATAAATAGTAAAAGTATGCAAAGTATATGTAATTTTTAAATTTTGAGGGGAGTTTTTGGTAACTATTAAAAATCTCAAGGGATGTTTGTGAAATTATCTCTTTTCATTTTTCATGTTGATTATTTCTTTTCTTGCCTATTTTTTATTTTATCCTTATTTATAGCTTTTTCCCCCTCTTACGTACGGGACGCAAGTGTTTATTGATGGATGTTTAGTCAAAATTGCCAAAAGTTGACTGATTGCATGCAGGAAACTGGCAGGTTTTGTTAAAAATGTGATTTAAGTTTACTTAACGATCATGTGATTTTCACTTGACCAATTCCGTTAAAAATTGGCTAAATTGCTGTTTGAGGATGACATTGGTCAAAAAATATTAATTCAGACATCAAATGTATCGTGCCCAAAAGTTGAGAGACGAAATGTGTCCTTACCCCAAAGTTTGAGGATGAAAACCGGTATTTTCCCCCATATATATATATATGACTCAATCCCCCAAGACACTGGACTAAAATCCAAGGTTGTGCGAAATTTAAAAGATTTAGGCTCCGTTTGATAACACTGAATCTGAATTCTGAATTCTGAAATAATTAATTTGTTGAATTTTAAGCACTGAAAAGAGATATATGAATGTCTGAATCTTAATGCTGAATCTATTTATACTGTTTGATAAATATTCATAACTTAATGCTTAATAAGCTAAATTGTACAATTTTGCCCTTCTATCTTTTAATCCAAAAAGGAAATAGAACCTATGATTTAATTAACTTAAAATTGTTAGGTATGAAAATGACAATTATTGTGAAGAGCAATGCATACAATGACAATGTTTCTTTGTGTGGGAAAAGGGTATGGTTTCATCATTTTGAAAATGGGAAAACGAGTTTTTAATACTCCAAAAGCACGTTCAATTACATTTCTCAATCTTGCATGTGCTTGGTTAAAGCGTTCTTCTTTTGATCTTGGACGAGAAGCATTTCGAAAATCAGACAACCAATATCTAATATTTCGATATGGTGTCATAAAGCCATGTATGTATGGATAAGTTGCATCACATAAATAATATTTATCTGCACAAAAAAATATATATATCAAAATATAAATGTTTGTGGATGAAAATTACTGCAAAAAAAAAATACTATTGTTAAAAAAAATTTTGAATAGAGAATATCAGGTTGTTTTGTTTAATTAGATAAGGATTTTGAATAGGGAATACTAGGTTGTTTAATTAGATAAGAATTTTGAATGTATTTAACAAATAGGGATATATTTGGTAGATAAAATAAAGTAGTTGAAGTAAATCTCTTGATTCTTATCAAATTAAGCATTCAGTTACGATTCTTGTGTTGAAAAAAATACATACAAATTCAGCACCACTTAATAAGTTCAGCAGGTGAATTTTTATTTATCAAACACCCACAACATCTGAATGTCTGAATGAATTCAGTTTCAGCACTTTTTTATGTTATCAAACAGGCACTTAATAATCAACAGTTCTACAATTTGGACAAAGAATCTCAAGATTTCATTATTTAACAAAAACAAGTAATTTGAGAACACAAGCCTCACTACCAAGACACTAAGGTGACCATCTGCTACACCTCTCAAAATTTCTACTACACAGGAAGCAAATTACTGGTTTAAAAAGAGGGGTCTGTTTTTGTTTATTGATTTGCCATATAAACTTTTTGGTCCCATTAATTTTCGCTACCTTAATTCCCTAATTGGGAACGGTCTGATAAAAGTTTCGCCACCTACTCAGATTGCTGCAATTTATGAGTTCCAATTTTCTTTTCATCCGACCACAGTGGTTTAATTTCTTCCACAATTAAGGGCCCCACCAGTGACTAAGTCAGATTGCGCTAAAATTATTTTGAGGTGACCCCACACAATTTGATTAATCACAATTATACTAATTTAAATCTCATAGATCACCCACTAGAATCGTTAACTCATCTCTCTCTTATTCTGACTGGCTTCTATTCTGATTTCTACCATTTGTTGCTGAAACATTCCTTCCATCTCTGATATCACAAAACCTTTCGATCCTAGTTCCAATTCCAAGCAAGAAACAATGGCTGACGCTGTTATCAATGCTACTGTTGAGGTCGTCTTGGGGACACTTATTTCCATTGCTACGGACCGCATTGGTATGGTTCGGGAGGTCAAAGCAGAGTTGGAGAGACTAAGCAACACTGCTGCAATGATCCGAGATTTCTTGGCTGATGCTGACGGGAAAATGCATACCCAAGGGGTGCGACAGTGGCTCAAGCAGCTAGAAGATGAGGTTTTTAAAGCTAATACCGTGCTAGACGAGCTCAACTACGACAATCTTCGTCAGGAGGTGAAGTACCGAAATCAACCAATGAAGAAGAAGGTACCTTCTTCTTCTCCTTCTTTAATGCAATTGGCTTTAGTTCCAGCTTGGCTTCAAAGATCCGGGACATCAACACCAACCTAGAAAGGATCAACCAGCGAGCCAATGAGTTGAGATTGGCCAAAAAGCAGCAAAAAGAAGCTGCACTCCCTGCTGATGCCGCTGGTGCCAGACAGACCGACTCTATTGTCGTTCCGAACGTTGTAGGAAGATCCGGCGACGAGTCAAAGATTGTGGACATGTTATCGAGCCCATCTGAAAAGGTTCTTTCTGTTATTCCCATAACAGGCCCGGGAGGTTTGGGAAAGACAACTCTTGCTAAATCAGTCTACAACAATCCAAAAATTGATGAGAATTTTGGCATAAAGAGTTGGGTTTGTGTGGCTAGAAAAATTGATACAGTGGGGCTGTTCAAACTCATTTTAGAATCGTTGACAAAAACAAAGGTTGAAGTGGATGGTAGGGAAGCCATAGTTCAAGAAGTTCGAGGAAAGCTCAAGGGACAAAGATATTTCCTTGTTCTTGATGATGTGTGGGATCATGAACAAGGATCGTGGGATGACTATTTCAACACTTTGATGGGACTCAACGAAACCAAAGGAAGCTGGTGTCTTCTCACTACTCGTCTAGAATATGTGGCTAATGCTGTGCCTAGACATTTGCTAATGAATGATCGTCCTTATTTCTTAGGAAAGCTATCAGGTGATGAGTGCTGGTCCATCATAAAAGGAAAGGTGATGAGTGCAGGGGAAGAAGTACCAGAAGAATTGGAAGCACTGAAGGAGCAAATTTTAAGGAGATGCGATGGCCTACCCTTGGCCGCAAGTTTGATTGGTGGCTTGTTGCATACCAACAGAAGAGAGAAGTGGCACTCCATTGTGCAGGAGAGTCTTTTGAATGAATATCAAAGCCAAATTAATCAAATACTTAAGGTGAGCTTTGATCATTTATCAGCACTGAATTAGGAGAAGATGAACTAATTCAGCACTGGGTTGCTAAAGGTTTTGTTCTACCAGATCGGGAAAACACAAGAATGATGGAGGAAAGAGGAGGCAAGTATTTGAGGATTTTGTTACAAAGTTCCCTGCTGGAAAAAGTCGGAGATGAGGGGAGCACATATTATAAAATGCATGATCTCGTGCATGATTTTGCAAAATCAATTCTTAATCCAGAAAGCAGCAATCAGGATCGCTACCTTGCATTGGACTCTTCTAAAGGTTTGGAAGAAAATACCATAAGGACAATACCAGCATCAATTCGCACGTTATTTCTCCATGTAGAGGGTGGCATATCTACTGACATGCTTTTAAGATTCAAGTGCTTGAATGTTCTCAGATTGTCTGGATATGATGTCGAGTCTCTACCGAGCTCCATTGGCAAACTACTACATTTGCGGTTGCTCGACATTTCATTTTCTAGAATCACAAGTTTGCCGGAATCTCTTTGCAAGCTATATAATTTGCAGACACTAACAATTAATGTTAATGCACTTAAAGGAGGTTTTCCAAAAGGGATGAGCGATTTGATTAGCTTGCGACATCTAAACTACTATGATTATGATGCAGAATTGAAAATGCCGGCGCAGATGGGACGATTGACTTGTCTTCAAACTCTAGAGTTTTTTAATGTAAGTCAAGAGAGGGGTCGTGGTATCGAAGAGCTTGGGACCTTGAAATATCTGAAAGGATCGTTGAGTATAAGAAATCTTGGACTAGTGAAGGGCAAAGAAGCAGCTAAACAAGCAAAATTGTTCGAAAAGCCAAATCTGTGTCGCTTGGCATTTGAATGGGAGAGTGGGGATCGGGAAAGCGATAACCGTGAGGAGGATGTGTTGGAAGGTCTCCAACCTCACCCAAAGTTGCAACGGTTGGGAATTGATTCTTTTATGGGTAATAAATTTCCACAATGGCTTATCAATTTGTCAAAATTGGAGGCATTGGAGATAATAGGCTGCAAGAGATGCAGTGAACTCCCCTCATTAGGGCAACTACCATCCCTCAAACGTCTCTATTTGATAGGATTGGACAACATTCGATCCATTGGAGATGAATTCTACGGTATTACTGCTAATGAGGAGGAGGAGGAGGAGGGCAGATCACGAGCATCAGGGAGCAGCACTAGAAAGCGAAAATTCTTTCCTGCCCTTGAAGTACTCTATGTAGAATATATGGAGAATTTGGTAGAGTGGAAGGATGCAGACCAAGTGAGGTCAACAGTAGGTGAAGCAGAAACGGATACGGGGCAGGGACGGTCATCAGATTCTGATGACCGTCCCTGAACGGTCCCCTCACAAACTCAACCGTGAGGACTAGAAATAACGTCACATAAATTAGTAATGGAAAAAAACTTTGACGCTTCTGACGGACCTCGTCATGAAGCATTAGCTCCGTTCCACAAAATCCCGCTCAAATGAATCATCAAACAAAAAGTTCATTTGCTTTCCCTCCACAATAATTGCCAATTTTCATTCATCCATAACATCAGAAAATGGAAGCAAATAGAGAATACAAGAAAGTGGCTGGAGGCAAAATAAGAAAGTGGTTGAAGGCAGACTAGGTATAAAGGAAAGCAGGGAAAAAACAATTGCACTAAGGTATATTACAGCGAGAAAAAGGAAGAAGTAGCGACAGAAGAGTAGAGTTTCGCATCCGGAGAAGAGATAAAGCAGGAAATATTCAGGTAACAAAACAATAATGGTATCACATAACTTTCGAAATTTGACAAGGTCATGGAGTGATGTGAGTAGTTGTGATTGTTGGACAATGTTGTGAATGAATAGGTCAATTGATTTTTAATGGTTTTGATGGAACAGACTGTTCACTAGTCTCCCAGTCTGGAGTAGAAGAACGTAGGTATTTTGGTGGCCAACATAGGGGAGGATAGGTGAGGAAAATTTAGTGCGCCAAGTGTTTGTAAAATCGTGTGAATGGGATGGAAAATTGCTTGGGTAATAATATAACAAGGGTACTGATTGTTTTTATGAATTTCTTATAGATTTTGTTGATTAGTAGTGCCTGCGTGCAGATTATACTTTATGTAGTTTGTACCTACTATTCATGGCAACATACAAAGCGAAAGAAAAAGCATTACAAAGATAATTTCCTTAAAAATGCCTCTTACAGCATGTTATATAAGAGACATTTCACATGATTAAATAAATACACGGAGTAAAATTATTATGCGGAATAAAATAACATGACACTCAGATTGGTAGACGCATTGCAGAGAAAAAAGTTATAAGTTTTTCTAGCTAGTGGGGTTGGACACCATGTTGAATAACTGTTACATGCAGTTAGTCAACAGTTACAGTAGAAGAACTGATATGTAATATTGCGTAAGCATACTGTAAAATTGCTACCTATTATTTGTTAGTTAACTCGTATTTGCATAATCACAGGATAAATAGAAGAAGAGGTTAATTGTTTGAAACTTGATAGTTAGGACAACAGACGACAATCTGAACAGGGTAGGCAAAATGAAAAACATAGTTTTTAACTTGGCACACTCAATGTGGGAAAAGGTTACAAGTTTTACTTTGCTAGTGTGCGTGGACATGAAGTTGAATAATTGTAACATACACTGAGTTAGGAATTACAATATAAGAACTGCTTTGTAAAATTTCGTGAATATAACTGTGAAATTGGTACCTCCTAATTGTTACATTAACTCATATTTATAGAGTAGGACAAGAAATAGAAGAAGAAGTTAATCCCATCAAACTTGATAAATGAGTGAGAGTAGATTGTAAGTGGAATTGGTGAGACAGAATAATTAACCTACTGTTAATTTTGACAAACAGAGTGTGAAAAATAAGTTACAAGTTTTCATAACTATTGTTACTAAGATTTGAAAGTGATATATTATTTATATTATTACTTTGTAATGCATTAAGAATAAATGGGGAAAGCATAATGGAACTGAAGTGCAATTGTCTGTGTAAAACTCCAGTTTAAATGGACAGATGCTCTGATTTCTGAAAGGGATGCATTGGAGATTAAGAATCTTGGGGCTTATGGAAAAGGAAAGTTGGTAACATGTTATTTATTGTTTACCTCATTTCATATAAAAAGTATTAGTGTATGTATTATGTGGCTTTGCTATTGAAATGGTTGGTTTAATTTGATGTTAAAGGTTGGACGACATGGTCCGGACGAGAATAATATGGTGCGTGGCGTACTGAACTACCCCCTGATTTGGTAGGGATGATGATGAACAGCGGGCATGCCGATATCGGTGTAAATGGGCCTGTTCCATGGTTAATGAAATTTATTGTTTGGTTTGACGTAATTACTGCATATTATTGTCAACATTATGGGTCATTGATAGGTTTATCAACTTGTAACTACATACAGTTACAGTTAATATATGAAATCAATCCCAATATTACATTGAATAAATAAGTTATCTTGAATTAAATCACATGCATGTAAATACATAAATGTAGTGATCTTTTGGATAATCATATTATAAATAAATGAAAATTCAAATTTTGCGGTGACCATTTTATTTATTGCCATAGAACTTACAATTATAGAACCTATGCTAACAGTACAAATGTTCAATTTGTAACTTTCACTTAGATGTATTATTGTATATGCGTGTATTATATTCCATTCTGGAGAACATGTGGCTCATTTATGGATTGGTAATGTCGTCATGTAACTGCAGGCTGAGCTAAATGAGCCGTATAACATTGTTGTTAGTAGGCATACTGCCATAATACACCAATGTCAGCTGCATATGAAGCAGACCTGACAAACTGAATTGAGTATAATAATTAAGTGTGACTTTATTCAAGTTACATCCAGATAAGCCTAATGTCATGTTAAGCCAATTAGAAAGTTACAGTGTGTTTGAAAAATTGTTAGTTACATTGTATTTAAAAACTATTACAAAATAGTTATTGAAAAGTTACAGTGTGTTTGAAAACTGTTACCAAAAAATTATTTGGGAAGTTACAGATTAAAAATTAATACAAAACTCCGTATTTGACTATTTGTTGATAGTGTGTTTGTAGGTTGTTACAAAATAGTTATTAGAAAGTTACAGTGTGTTCGAAAACTATTACAAAATAGTTATCTGGGATGTTACAGTTTGAAAATTAATATAAAACTCTATATTTGAAAACTGTTAGTTACGAAGTGTTTGTAAGTTGTTACAAAATAGTTATTAAAAAGTTAAATGTTATTGAAAACTGTTACAAAATACTTAATTGGGAAGTTAGAGATTGAAAATTAATATAAAACTCCATATTTGATGATTGCATGTTACAGTGTGTTTGTAGGTTGTTACAAAATAGTTATTAAAAAGTCACAGTATGTTTGAAAACGGTTACAAAATAGTTATTTTAGCAGTTACAGTGTGATCCATACAACAGAACACAAGCAGACCACATATAAATTTGGACCCAGTATGGGGTTCATACATTTCACGTTTGGACCCAAGAATAGCTTTCGTAGTTCAAAATTTGTTACACAGAGCACATATAAAGTCAGTACACGTGCATTGTTATACAACATCGATCCAAACATGTCGACTAATAAACATAGCTCTATAAAATTTGTTTGTATTATTATCATAGTAGAGATCAAAATATATGTGGCCTTAGTTACGCTGGCATTTCTGTATCTTTAACAATAAAATCGACTGAAATTTCATACGTACTCATTTTTATAGCCAATATTAGTTGCTAGTTTACATCTTCTAACGCCTCATATTATCACTCGAGAAAATAGAGTGGCCATGAATGAATGGCCATGATTTGTTATAAAAAAGTCCATGACTACTTTTTAATGCAAACTGAGTAATTATAGTTGTTATTTGTTTCTAAATTGACCTTTTACCATGACCATTACCCCAAACGTTGAAGCCAATTAAGTTAAATGTTTGGTGAATATTTACAATTACGTGGTAACTCCGTTCAAAATTTAAGTTTAGATTTTAGGACACCTACTCTTTTAATACAACACCCTTCTTTACATAATATTTGCTTCTAAATATTACTTTTATTATGAATGTATACCCTTTTTTTGTTGAAGTAAGCGGGACCATTTTGTGGTATATCACGAGCGCATATATCACGACATATCACGAAGGCATATATCACGACAGTCATTTGTTGTGGTATTCTATGAAAAAATACCATAATCATAAAGAAGCACGTTCAATGGTATTGTAAAAATGTTAATTTTCAGTCAACTTTATAATTTCTTAACAACTTTATACAACCCATTACAGAACAATTGATGACTACTAATACTGGATATGATTACAATTGTAACCCACTTGTCTAAGTTTGAATAGAGTGAAATATTGAAAGTGTCTATCCAGGCACATGAATAGCTTGTAATATCTTTTTAACTGCTTGTAACGTAGATATGCAGCATTCCCAATCAGGCCGACATGGAGGTCCAATAACAAATGCTCTCCGAAAAACACCGCAAATCTCGTTCAAGATAACTAATGTATGAAAATTAAAAAAAATCTAGTCAGTTACAGTCAACATGCACTAATTCATTTCAACATTGTAGATTAAAAGAAACTGATAATAGGGAAACGATTGAAACTGAACAATGTCTTCAACAGAGAAGTACTAACATCAATAAATGAGGTCAATTTGGTGAATGGATAATCGAAATCAAATACACGTAATGAAACATACGGTTAATAATATACGATGTCCAAGACATCCAATTAACAATACTACATAAATATGTAATATAACGATAAAAGTTTGTCACCCGCGATGATGGTGAAAATATATAATATGCATTAATATCATAGCGTGTTGAAATTGTCGCATGCTCCTCCTATATTATATAATATAACTATTCAACTATCAATAAATCATTACCAGTGCCTATATTGCTCACTTCAAAAGCTAAATTAGACTAGACATTATAAAAAAAAATTATATATTAAACCATTAAGATATCTCTGATGGAGTTATGTTTGAAAAAAATAAAAAATTTGGGTGCATCTATTCTGGAGGAACTGTCGCAGGAGGCTCCTGATTAACCAAACGGCGGACCTTCGGATAATATAAAATAATATGTCATAGAAGCGAGTATACGTTAACTACATACTATACATGCGTTGAAGCGTTCAGGTGTCCACCATTATAATAATCAGAAAAGTAGTTTTTCGATACGAACAATATCTTTATTTTTTCAACTAAATGTATGCATACCATTTCACTTTTTTTGATTTCGGGAGCAACGGCGTTTGGATGTTCATTCACTGATTGGCTCCTTGAATGCGTCTACGAGTTTTGAATGGCTCCTACATTGTATAAGACAGACCAAATAAGTATGTCAGGTGTAACAAAATTATCACATAATGTAACATCCATGTAACTAATTATACCGTTAGAAACATTTAAATAAAAGTTAAAGCCATGGCCATCACCTCTTAACATATTCAGAAGGAATTGTCTTTATACCCACGGTATCAAACACCTTCAACGCGTGCCTATACAAAATTCTTTCATTCTCATATTTTTTGCAACTACAGCGTACATTTAGATCATTCCGATTGAATACCATTCTTTCAGATCCTCCATCATACCTCATGATCGCAAACTCTACAAACATCCCTGCATCTTGTTGTCTTAATATAATCATTGTTGTTGACTCGTCGTATTCATTTTGAAATGCATCAAATACTGTTAATGAATACGTCTCTGCTGCATGCACAAGTATATGTGTTTGCCTCAACCCAATCATGAACAATTTTTGCCTTATTTCATATTTTACGATGAGTTCATTATGTCTCTTATCATCAACCACTCGATTGAAATGTTTAAACAACTACACAAGGTCGTGATCCAGTTTCAATGTGCAACTCATAGTTATGCTCTAAGACAAGGTCATGCATATGGTACTTCATTGTCCCTCTAAACAATACGATAACCATTTTAGCTCCACACCCTGTTTTCGTCAGCGCTCGTGCCCTCTTTGGCATCACATCACCTTCGTACTTACACTTCACACCTTTCTTGCAGCAACTATATCTCCTAGATGTGGTCACTCCGTTTTTGTCTTTATTTAAATAGTCTTTGCGTGCACTAAAATTCATTTTAGAGGCATATTTGTTGTAAAACTTGTACACATCCTCTTCACTGTTGAACTCTATTCCTAACTCAAGGATCCTATCTTCTGCCAATTTGCTGCAATCCATTATTTTTGCTCCTACTAATTATGTATCAAATACCCTAATTTGCAATACTTCATGAATAGTATGTACATAAACAACAGTATAAATATATATTACCATTCATAATGTGTTATAAATCACACATTACTCGTATACCAAATCCTATTAGTATGCTTATGAATATGATTAATGATTCACATCACTTTACTTTGACTCTAAGACAACGGTATTATTTATGTACAAATACAACTCCATGTACACTAAGTTATACGGACTGTAATATGTTGGTCACACGATGTAAGTCTTTTTTAACTGTATGTATATCCACTCTGGTGATTATATTTAGATTCTAGGTTCCTTAACTCACTGAACCTTATGTCATTCGTTAATTATATAAGTCTAAGCCAATTTCGCATTTTATACTATTTCTATATTTTGAGGGCCAAACAAGTATTTTCTACTCATTGTAATATATTTCTTACATCATGTAATTTATTTACAACACTAGGTCACCCATTTGTTATTCACATCTATTTGCCTCTTTTTCTCTGTTTCACCTCATTAAACTCTATACCTCTATTTTATATACACTGCATGGTCCGAAGAAGGGTAAACTAAGATTGTATAATGAGCATGGACCAACTATTAGATGCACAATGATTCATACCAATTGTAATATGGTGGCTATAACCTGTAACTTATTTACAACAAGATGTACATTCATTCACTTGTTACATGTGACTTTGTTTCTCTCATCTTTCCCCAATTTCGCTCGATGTTTTACTTCAATACATACCCTTGAATTTTCGGATAACTACTATCTCATTATAGTCCATCACTGAAAAGTTGAATGCTCATATGCACACACATATGGTACAAATTCACTATTCTTCACAACCAATATTATGTTTTTAGTGACTCTAATTTCATCCCTAAACCCTAAACCGATGTGCATTAGGTGACAAATAATTGGCCACAGTTGAAGACGATGGTTCAGTCACGTTACCTTGGTATGCTAATACGCTTTATGTTTCACCGAACTCGGAGAGCGCAGTTACTTCTGCTATTAAGTTGCATGGCTGAACCAAGTTCGTGAGATGATGAATTTCCTCTGTTTGCTTCTACCTTCACTTTGCTTCCTGTTTGCTTCTAATAGTTTGTTTCAATTTGCTTCATAATACTTTGCTTCACGACCTTCAGATTACTTCATAATAGTTTGCTTCACGACCTTCACTTTCAACAAGTTTGCTTCAGTTTCCTCTCTCTTTGCTTCCTCTGTTAGCAAACAGTTCAGTCGGGCAACTACTCTCCAGTCGTTTGTTTCCTTGGTTCTGTCGTTTGCTTCTGCTATTAGGGACTCGGAGAGCATCCTTTTCGGTCGATTTTGTTTTGTGCGGCTATTTCAAAATTTCAACTTTCAAAATTTCAACTCTTCCGTTTGCTCCGTCTGTTACCGTTTGGGCTAGTGCAATTTGTTTTTTGAAGCACCCATCATTTTTTAGCCTTTCTGACGTGGTTATTTCTAGTCCTCAAGGTTGTGTTTGTGAGGGAACCGTGCAGGGACGGTCATTCTGATGACCGTCCCTGCCCCGTATCCAGCAAAAACAGATGTCTTTCCCATGCTGATGGATTTTCACATTCAAAATTGCCCACAACTGACCGCTTTTCCATGCTCGTGCAAAATTCTAGACGTGGGGATGTGCCATAATCTAACAAGTATAAAAAGGGGTTACGGCACTGCTTCTGTTGAGAAGTTGAGTATCAGCTTTTGCGACAATCTTAGGGAGCTGCCAGATCTGGATCTGTTTGGATCGAGTTTGCAGCTATTGCGCATCTCACTTTGCCCAAGATTAATTAGTCTAGGAGTAAATGGACAGAAATGCCCCCTACCATGCCTCGAGGAATTGAGTATTGATAATTGCGAAGGGTTGAGCACTATATCCGAGAAAATGTTCCAGTCTCTGCGGTCCCTGTCGGTGATGTGGTGCCCCAATCTGGTATCATTTTCGCTTAATTTGCAGGAGACACCTTCTCTCGAGGAATTCATCTTAGAGGACTGTCCCAAATTGATCCCTCATAGTTTCAAAGGATTTGCTTTTGCCACCAGCTTAAAAAGATTGAGCATCAACAGTCCCTTCTCCTCAGATGTCTCCTCAGTCGATGATTTTGATTGGTCTGGTTTAAGATCAGCATCAACACTCCGTGAGCTTCGATTAGAAGGGTTACCTCACACGGAGTCCCTGCCACATCAGCTTCAATACTTGACTACCCTCACTTCACTAAGTCTTCACAACTTTGGAGGAATAGAAGCGCTACCGGATTGGATTGGAAACCTTGTGTCCCTTGAAACCCTAGAGCTATGGGATTGGGACAAGCTTCAGTCTTTACCATCCGAGGCCGCCATGAGACGCCTCACCAAGTTAACAAGTGTTGAAGTTCATTTTTGTCCTCTACTAAGACAACGATACACTTCCCAAAGAGGCATCTACTTGGAGGAGGAGATTTCAAGTGATCCGGTGAGATTTTCCTATCTAAAGTTCACACTCATATATATGTGTATAAATTTTTTGTATCTGCATCTCATTGACGTATCTGCATCTCACAATTGGTGATGCATGCTTCATAAGAATGACAATAATATGGGATGGTTGTTTATCATCTTTCAGAAGTTTGAGAAGTTTGTACATCACAATTACCTTGCTTTTTTGTTCTGTGAGCTGAATTACTATATTGTTACCTTGTCTAGCAGTGACTGAACAAGAAGGCAATAATGGTGCTCAAACATTAGTTTCATGTTGATTCCCATCCTTGCTGAAGAAGGAGAAACCAGAAGGTATGATGGTTCTCAAACATCAGCTTCTCTCCCCAAGAACTCTTTTTAACCTCTGCCCAATTTATTAAAAATACAAGGAAACTAGTGCAAGTTTTTATCAAAGTATGCTTGAGTCATGCAATTTGCCAGAAAACAGGGTGTTTTTTTTGTACTTCCATGTACTTTTGAACGTTTGTCCTGTGCTATATAGCTTAGTTTTTAATCTTTAAGATTGTACATTTACTAGGTGCTTAACATGTCATTTGATTGTGAAAGAAGCTGGTTTATTCCATTTTCTTGTACTGGTTACTAGACCATACCTTTTCTTTGCATTCCTTAGCTGTCATAACTGAAGTCATACTGAAGTGTAACATTACGATGGTATTTTCCAGAGTCTTAGAAAGGAGACCTCATGTTGTTCGACAAAGACACCACCCTTTGCTGTTGCATTTCTTACAAGAGTGCCAGGGGGCAGAAGTTATTTTCACTGACTAGATAGGTTTGAAGATGAAGTTAGTAATCAATGATGAGAATTTTGCACATCAGAGAGTGCTAGCTTTGACGGAGGCTTCACCAATAGGTAGTTCTCCCCAGGTTTCCCAAACATAAGTTTTTGCTCATCTCCTGCTCGGGGTGTAGAAAGAATGGTAATAATTTAGCTTGTTCATCTTCAGGCAGTTTTCATAGCTTTTTTATCTGCATTCTTGATATATATTTAGTAAATAAATCACCAAAACATTTTTTTTGCCCTTTGGTGTAGCATGCTGATCGCTGAACAAATTGGAAGAGACCAAAATTTTGGGTTTTCTCTGCCTCTCTGAACCACTGAAAGATTTGAACATCTTAAATCTCTTTTAACTTCAACTTGTTACATTCTGTTTGGCCAATGTCAAAATTATTAGCAATGGTTCATAGCCAATTAGCCTCTTCGTTTGAATGTGCTACAAAATGTTTCTTTTGATTTGCAATGCTAGATGTACATGGACATATTCTTCATTTTTCTGTCACTGATATTGCCAGTCTCAATGGATAACATTTAAGCTAATCGAGAAACGATTTTCAAAGAAAATTCATGACACAATTTGCTGTTCTTTGGGACTCTGTGTTCTTGTTGCCATAAAATTAGACCAGTCTAATTGAACTTCAAATATGTATGTGGAGGAACTAGAGTGCTGTGAACATTCACCTCTTATAATTTATACGGCATGCTTCATATCAATGACAATAATGTCTTTTTCTTTTCAATGACAAAAATGTTGGATAATTGTTCATCATCTTTCACAAGTTTGGAAAGTTTATACGTCACAATTGCCTTGATTTTCTGTTCAGTGAGCTGGATTACTGTATTGTAACCTTGCAGATGAGCAATGCAAGGAATGATGGTGCTCAAACATCAGCTTCGTGTTGTTTTCCATTGCTGCTGAAGATGAAGAGCTCAGGAGGTATGTGGTGCACAAAAGTGATAATCCAGCACTTCTCTCCCCGAGAACTCTAAGTTTGCATTCTAATATGCTTAAGTCATGTAATTGGCATGAAAACAGGGTGTTTTGCTGCACTTTTGTTTGTTTTTTAATGCTTACCCTGTGCCACATAGCTTATCTTTTGCTCTTGAAGATTTTTATGTTTATTTGGTGCTTAACATGTGTTGTGATTGTGAAAGAATCTGGTTTTCAATTTTCTTGCACTAGTTACCAGTCCATACCTTTTATTTGCTTTCATAGTTTGTCATGATTGGAAGCTGTTCTGAAATGTATTATTATGATGTTTATTCCAGAGTCTTAGGAAGCAGACCTCGTGTTATTGGACAAAGGACACCACCGTTTGCCGTTGCATTTCTGACTAGAATGCCGAGGGACAGAAGTTATTTGCATTGAGAGTTTGAAGATGAAGGCAGTAGTTATCCATGTGTTAATTTAGCTCATTAGATAGCATTAGCTTTGATGGATGTTTCACAAATAGTTGGTTCTCCCCAGGTTCCTCAAACATAAGTTTTTCGGTTTCTCCTGGTCAGAATGCAGAAAGGAAGGTAATGATTTAGCTTGTGTGTCTTCAGGGCAGTTTTTATAGTTTCTGATCTACTTTCTTGATATGTATTTAGTAAATCTATTACCAAAACTTTTTTTCTTTTTGTTGATTTCTGAACTGAAAATGGCTAGTAGCAGGCTTGTAGAGTGTGATATGGATGAAGAAGAAAGAGAGGGGAGCATCATCCGAGCATGGAAGCTGATGCTGGAGACCTATCAAGATGCGCAGCTGATTATAGTCAAACTGGACTGATGGATGTTTGTGACAGTAGACACAATAAATTGGATAAACAATCAATTTGGAGCAGTGAGAAATGTAGATGCAAGAAGTCTTGAATTGCACAAAGATCCAAGGAAGAGCAGGGAAAACGTTCTTTTCAGTAGATATGTGCATATTTTGTGAAGAATTAACACTTTTTAAAATATGGCATTTCATACTTTTGGTGTATCAGAATGTGACGAGTCCTGATAGTACGTTTTCTTCATCTTTTATAGGGAAAAGTATGTCTAGAGACCATACTTGCAAGATTTCCTTCCCTTTTTTAGTTAGACATTTGATAGAGAGAACTTTTCCTCTTCAAATAATCATTTTTATTATCTATGATAGGCGAAATTGCTTATCAATTTTACCTGATACTGCGAAATTGCTTTGGGTTCATAAACAAATCATAACAGTAAAATCTAAAGGCTTTTATATAAAATCTAAATGATGATTTTATTGTTAAAGGCTTTTATATAAAAATAGGTACTTAATACAAATGAAACAACGTCTAACATTATTTGTACTAATTCTAGATTCGTGAGATGTGCATGCCCATCAAACATTCTACTTATATCAGGAAGGAGCCAGCCAAAGCAAGAACAAAGCGTATATTATTGAAATTTTCCAAAATTTTAAATTAGACAATTGTATTCAATATTGTGGTCGTATTGTAATTTTTCTCTTCTCTAATTCTCCTACGCTGCCATTGAAGTTTTAACAAAAATGTCATACAATTCTAACAACTAGAGTTGTCAACAATTGAACTTGGTACTGACTAGTATTATTATTATTTTTTTTGTCAAAGATAACAGTAGCATTATTCTCAAAGATATGTGTAAATTCCATCTTATCTTGCTAATGTCAAGAGCCTAATCTTCTAAACAAAAAACTTACTAAAGCCGTTAAATTAAGTATTTGTACTAAGATTTTTATTTTCCTCTTTCTTTCAAGTAAGGTGGGGAGAGATGAGCAATCCATAGCATTCTTCAATCTTTGATTTAGAAAACAGGAGTCTTTTCTTTAAGGATGCGTTTGATAAAATTGAATCTTGAAAATTGAACTTTGAAGTCTAAAATTTAAATCCATTAATTACTGAATTGTTAAATACTAAATTTGATACATTTAAATGTATATCATATTAAGTGATAAGTGAATGACTCATCACTTATTTTTTAGAACAAGTTTCGCATAGGAAATTCATTGCCACTTAATTAATCCGTATGTTTTAGTTTTAGTTATCGGACGCGTCTGAACATAATAAGCTATGAATCCATTGAATTTAAGTGCTAAATTGGATTATCAAACAGAATCCAAGTTTAACAGAATTTCAACTAAAAATCAATAGGTTCGTTGAGCTAACATAATTTGCTAATAATAATAATAATAATAATTTCAAATATTGTTCAGAGAAGTGAGACATGAGCCTTTAGTCTTCATTCTCCAGTTGAACTTAGTCGTTTCAGACTTTTAGTGAAGCACTTCTTTCCGGTAAAATAAATTTCACTAAAGCATTTAAATAATTATGGAAAACTATTGTTCTCTTGAATTTGGATCATAAAATATTTAGAGGTCAAACATATTGATTCTTCTGTTGTTGAACCTCTCAGTAATTATCGAAGATCCTTTTGCAATGATATCCTGGCAAGAGATTCATAATCCATGCTATATTGCATGTTGAAAATCATACAAAAAAACCTTGCCCAGCCCTATGCAAATCACAATAATGTAGTACATATAATCAGTTAACTTCTGGTCTTCGTGGAGTACAGCTGTTTGACCCATTTCTTTAGCCCAAGATAAGATTTATAAGTAGAAAAAGAAATGACCGTATGAAAAAAATATTAGGGCAAAATATACTTTATTCTCGTGTGATTTAGCGCTTTTTCACATAATCTCCCGTATGGTTTCAAAACCTATACATAACACCTCATGATTTGGATTAAAGTGCCAAAATGACGGAACTTGTATTCTATAACGGAGTCAACTAAAATGTCAACAGTACTCCTATGTAAAGTTGAAAATTATTTATTCACCACGAGAGTTTATGTATATATTTTAAAAATCATAAAGGGATAATATGGTAAATCACTAAATTATAAAGTATATGACAAACCATAAAATCATACGAGATTAAAGTATCATATATATATATTATGTTTCTATATTTTGGTCATTTCAACCATTTTAGTTTTTAAACAAGAGTAATTTCGACATTTTCATGGATTCTATTACAAATGATCATTTCGGTTACTTTAACACTTTAATTTAAACTATGAGAGGGTAATATATAACTTTTTAAATTATGAAGTGATTATGTAATATATTACTAAATCACAAGGGGGTAAAGTGCATTTTACCCAAAACAGTATTACTAGATTCAAACTAATGAAATCCTCTATGGATTGAAATTGCAAAAACCCTTTTCCCTTGGCAAGCCGGCACTTTCTTATTTACAAAGGATTCAATTCCGCAATTGCTTAACTCGAGCTGAAATCGTGTTGCTCCATGAACTTTCAAATCAAACTCGAGAACGATGCCGCCTACTCAGAATCATTAAAACTAAGTTGAATGGAGTTTGAGGCAAGGACTATTGCAGGTGGCAATTCTCCAGAAAGCTTGACTGTCATGATTTGGTTAAAAAAAATGTTAGGATCAAATAACATCTTGTAAATCAATTTTAATATCATATATGAGATCTACAAAAATTTATTCTATGTTTATAAGTTGTTGAAAATAAGTTACATTCTAAATAAAGTGAGTTACATCCTGTGCAAATGAAACAAAATCGACCCAAATAATTTTTCTGACACCCTTTTTGGACCCCTGGTCCATGGTGAATTTATTACAATACATAGAGACCTTCTCTTATAGACTATATATCACTGTACACCATTACACTAATAACTGAGTCTTACTTGTGAGGCTAGCAACTGTGGTCCACAATAGAACTTTCATAAGACATACTTTGGTTTCTAAAATGTCTTTCACATTTCGTTAAATGAATTATTTCATCATTCACTTTTAAAATGATAATTTTATATTTTATTTAAAATCAAATCATTAAAATTTGATTCCAATCTAAATTTTTTACTATTTTTTACTCTAAATCCATCATGTGACCCATGTGTAAAGCTGACAAAAAACTCAAAACATAACAACCCGTCCAACTTGCCCATTAATTTTAAAGGATGGATTGGGTCAATTGGGTTATGGGTTTTGTTGGCTTGGAATTTAGAGCTGTTAATCGAGCCGAGTCGAGTCGAGTCGAGTATTTGGCTGCCGAGCTCGACTCGAGTTTAATTCGAGCCGAGCTCGACTCGAGCTCGTTAAGAAAACGAGCTTTAAAATGTGTTCGAACTCGGCTCGTTAAATGTACATGTAGCTCGAGCTCGAGCTCGAGCTCGACTCGTTTATCACAAACGAGTCGAGCTTCACGAGCTCGAGCTCGAGCTCGTGCAAATTAACATTAATAAAAATCTATAATTTTTAATTTATATAATTTTAATTTCTAAAATGACAAATATACCCTTCATTAACGAGCTCTAACGAGCTACTCGAGTATCAAACGAGTCGAGCTTACTCGGCTCGTTAACTAAACGAGCATGTTTCGAGCTCGAGCTCGACTCGTTAACCAAAATTAACGAGTCGAGCTCGAGCCTTAACGAGCCGAGCTCTAACGAGCTTTCGAGTTACTTGATTGGCTTAACAGCTCTAGCTTGGATAAGAACAACCCAACTTATTCATTGGGCAGATTGGGTTTTTTATTTAGGTACCCAATACCCAACTTGTTTAAAAGTAATTTAAAATAATAAATATAAGATTCAATACACATATGCCCAACTACTTGTATTTGGACATGTGTTAATAATTCATTGACCAATTTATATTCAAAATTCTCATATATATGTTTTTAATCAATTTTTTAAATTTTTATTTAAAAGAAAAAAGAAACTTGAAATTAAAACTCATGCTTGTTTTACTTTTATAACAGTAGTTAAACTTGCTCAACTTCTAAAATAATTTATTATGCCTTTTAAGAATATGTTGTTTTCCTCCCCTTTTTTCCTTTTTTTTATGGTTGTTCTCAAGTTTCTACTTGCTTTTGTTTGTCAATATTTCGTGTACATAGAATAGAGTTTTAAATTTGTTCTAATTGCATCCTTTTTTAATATTTTGTGATTGCTTTTGTTTGTTAAAATTTTGTGTACGTATAATACTGTACAAATTTCTTTTTTAACCTTTTTAGCATTATACAATTTTGGATTCTTCAAATTTAAAAACAAAAGCTTACTTTATATTAGCCTAATTTTCTGCTAATTCAAAATCATGCGATCCTGATGTGGTAAAAATGTCACAACAGTTCATGAATTCTTCTCCCATTTATTTCTTAAAAAGTTTGGGATTTTCCTTAATAATGTTTTTGGGGACCAATACCAGTACCTTTTACAAGCATTTAATATTTTCTGCATTATGTCAGAGCCATGGTAATTATAAAAGATTAATATGACCATAGCATCAAGTATGATTCTAAATGATTCTAATTAATTAGGTGATGAATTATCTAACTGTATCAAATCAATGAAAAAATACCTTCTATATAGATCATGATATTAACTTCGAATCAATATAGTTGACTTGCAAATTCTATTTTGTTTTGATTAATTATGGCAAGGTGGGCATGGCTAGTCCAACGATTGATTTCATTTCGTCTGAAGCAATTACTTCCAATATTCTTCAATTTCTTGAGAAGCTTACAATCAGCAAGACAATTAATTTCCTTCTTAATTAGCGAGTCCAATAACCAAAAGGCAATAATGTCTCCAGTCATTTAATGGAAGAAATCAATTTGCATATTATCCCCAGAATGGAGTTCTGATGCATGGACCTTTTACAACAGTCTGCAAAATTTCTAGAGTCATGAATCATAAAATTTTTTAGAATACAAGGACTAAAGTACAAACTTATTTTCTATAATTTCAATATTATGATACAACAAATTATATGTCTGTTATTTGCATTTTTCAAGCATAATATAATCTAGCATTCAATAATTTAAATACATAGGATATTACAACTTACAATAAAGTAGATATGAATAGTAAAAGTGCTAATAAGTTGTGACAAAAATAAGTTTCAATCAATTAGTAGTATCAAAAAGTATAAAGTAAACAATTTTTTAGCCAATCTATTTAAATGTACAATTCATTACCTAAAATTCACAATATGAGCAATATAAAATATTATTCTATTTATGATGTGTTTCCAAGGAACTTTAGAAGTGAGTGTCTATTTGTGTGTGTGAAAGTGTGTTTGTGTGTGAAAATACACTTATGTATGTGAAAATGTGTTTATATGTGTGAAAAAATCCTTTTGTGTGCTAAAATATATGTGCAAAAGTTTATGTATTAAAATGTATTAATTAATATATTGGGTCATGGATTTGAGATAATCCAATATGACCCAATCCAAAATCAATCCAATCTAAAATTGGGTGGATTTGATATAACCCATTTATGTAAAAATTCAATATCAACCAGCCCAAACCCCATCCAACCTGCCCAATTGCCAGATACACCCATATGCAGTCATTATTTATGTATGGAAAGGTTGATCAGTTGCACGATGAAAAATTACCCACTAATGTACAAGGAGAGTCTTTGATGCCACATCATATATTTACCCTTGTCAGTGTAAAATTTTTTTTACATTGATAATGTATATAATATTAATTCAAGAATTATTGGATTAGAAAATTCAATGTGCATTCATATACATAGAGCAAGAAAAGAAAAGAAAAAGTGCAAGGACAATTGCATATCCTTCATATTGTAGGTTTTGAGCAAATATGTCTTGATCGGGTTAAGGTTGTGGTTTTTGATATAGATTTGAATCAACTATCGTAATATAGAGGGCAAAGGATATGGTTAGATTAGTAGATGACCTTATATCCTTTTCAAGTGGTCTACTTGAATTTGTTTAGTAAGATTGAATCCAGATAGAGGATGAACTACTATCAACACAGGATATGGTATTAATAAGGAGTCAGCCGGTGACGTTGAATTAGAGTAAACTAAAATTTAGATAGAACTTCACTCAAAAGTAGCAATAGACTTTGTTTTGGCAAACCTTAGGAGAGATAAATGTAGTTGATTGAATATGATTAGAATAATATACCATCCAAATTTATTTTCAGTTGAGGAACCACATATGTTACATTTATGCATTCAAATCTACCAATTGTGATGCTTTAACAGCACCTTCTTGATTATGTAAATAGTTATCTAATTTTTTTATGCTTTGAGGGATAATTTCTTAAAGTTAGTTTTTTTAAGAATAAAATGTCCTTTTTTTCTTTTTTTTTGAAATATAAATTCTAGCCATATATAGATATGTGAGTTTGCTTTAGTAATATAGCGATTTAGATTTCTTTCATTAGAATACACTGACAATGAATTTCAATGATTTTCTTATAATCCCATTCATGAATAGACTTCTAATTATTGCTTGGGCTATTTACATAATACTAACATTGAGTTATTCTTGCAATATTGCTCATAAGAGGGACAAAGGTAATATGACTCTCTACTTTGTAAGTTAATTTGTTTGAACTTCAAGTTAATATTTTAAGTAAAGGATAAAAGTAGTGTGATCAGTATATAAGTCTGTATTTGAGGCTTACAATGTTTTAGCAAATGCTTGGTAATCCCCTTACTAATCAAATTCGATGATAAATTATTAATTGATTTTCTAGATAAAGTCACCATATCCTTTTGTTAAGCATTAAGAGATGAGGCAAACCTATAAATGGAGAAGACCTTAGAATAGTTGGTGAGGTGGCAAGGAGCTTTTCCTAATTTTTCCTTAACAAGATTTTTATTCCTCTCTTTTCTCAAAATAAACTTTTTAGCTTTGGTAGCCTGGCTATTTGAAACATTTGCAAGTGATGTTCCATGAAGACTGCATTAGAATTTGCTTATTCGAGATAAGGCAAGTGAAAATCCCAAGCAACTTCCAAAAATGCAAAAGAATTCAACTTTTGGCAACGAAGCATTGCACTTCTACACGGATTGAGGGCTCACAATTGGTCACACCATTATCCTTTTTTGTCATTAGAACATAATACTAGAAATATGCATATGAAATATTTCACTTATTATGGCAATTGTACACCTTCAACGCAACGAATGTACAATTTAAACATTAGTTTATGTTGTAATGAATATGTAAATAAGTTACATTATGGCTAATCTTTGTCATATAGTATCTCAAGCAATCAGTCCTAATAATTGTTAAGGCACTTTTTAATCTATTCAATGAGATTGAAACAAATGCACCGTTCAAGTTATTCTTTGTCAAAAGTCGTTAGTCAAGCACTTTAGCAAAAAACAAGAGAGGTGTAATTGTTCATGCCCCGTTCATGGAAGCTAATGTATCATTCAAGGTTACTCTTGGCCAAAATGCATTCATCATTTTTCAAAAGGCTTCATGAAAGTGAGCTCAACATTCTTGGTTGTGTGTATGTTTAAAAGTACTTCATATCTCAAGATACCATTGATTCTTACTTTCTCTTTTCAAAAATAAAAGTTCAAGTAATATGACATCACAAGCCCGATTACTGAGACACAAAGGCAAGTATAAGTGTTTTACATGTTTTTCAAATAAAGAATATGTTATATATCCCCCAAAAAATCTTAAAAGAAAGAAAAAAACTTCCTTTCTTGCTTGAAAAATTGCATTGTAACGCGTTCTATTGTTGGGCAATTAAGCCTCATGAACAAGATACGGAGGTCATTGTCTACGAGTAAATTTCCAAATCAAGTTGGTTCGCAAAATGTGAAAGTTTTTAAACAAAGAACGCATTCACTATATCCAATGTTTAAAAATTTAGAAAAAAAATATAGTTTTACTCCTTATTGTTTAGTCTCTGTGCAGTTTTAGATCTTAAAGGTTCGGCAAAAGTAAATCTAGTCGTTAATGTATAGTATATGTACAGTTTTCGTCTCTAAAGTTTTGGCAAGAGCAATCCGATTTTCAATGTCACCAATTTGAAGCATTTTAAGGGCCATTGATAAATTTTTTTAAATATTAATCAAATCAGTCACGTGAAATCACATGTTTGTTAAAAAAAAAAACTTCTTAAAAGAGAATCAAAATAATGAGTAATCTTTAACAATAAGAATAACTTACATGCTAACACATTAGTAACAGATTACTCAAGAAAAAAAGAAAGAAAATTTGTTAATCTATACTAAAAATTAGGAATCACATTTTTTTACTTGGAGACACTAGAGATAGTTAGTGAACATGAATTCTAGATCAATGAACTTGGTATATTGAAGTTTGAGTTTAAAAATTTTCCTTCTTTTTATTGGTTAAATAGTTAACAAACATTAAGAATTAAAACTAAAATGTCTTTCAAGCATTCTACCGAAACAACTAATGGCCACCTTCATTGACCAAGCTTAGAATTGTGGTGGCCGACAAAATTTAGTCTAGGCTTTCATACAGCTATTTTTTATCAAATCATGCAACATATATTTATTTGTAAACCAAACATGTAACAAATATTTAGAATAATTCTTTTTTGAAAAAAATACTGTAATATGTTTTAAATTTAATATATATGAAATACAAAATATATTAATAATACAAATAAATAAAATTTGATAAATAATTTACTATCCAAACAAACCCATTAATATGTTTTAAGTTTATCTATCTCTAAAATGACTAACAGATTAGGTGAATGGCCATTTTCCTTTTTCCCATGTCTTTGCCATCACACTTTATTGTCCCAACAACCAATTAGACAGTTTCAGATTAAATTTAAGAAAAAAATGAAGGCCCCAGCAACAAGAATGATTGAGAACCTTAGCTGAATTTGCCAAGTAACTTCCAATGCAAAATCATCCAACTTTGATAACTATTTTTGGAAAGCCTTTTTTCCTGAAAAAAATATCTATTCATAAGCACATTTTTTAATTACCTTTATATCTCATGTATATCAAATTATTATAATATTTTCTTTTACAAATACTCTAGAAAATAACAATTCAAATGAAAAAAACCATTCCACTTCGACGTGGATTGAGGACTTTCAATTGGTTACATCATGAACCTTTTTTTTTTCTTGTCAACGGACTAGCGCTGCATTTGGGAGGCAAGAAATGATAAGAAAAGAAAAGTTTTGGATGGATATATATTAATTTCTGTCACCTGGGAGAAAAGGTGGGAAAGAAAATAAAAGAATTGGACAGATTTTGATTTCCCTCCAGAGTCAAAATATTTTGGTAGGAAATGGAGAAGCCTAAAGTATACTTTCACAATATGACGGTTTTACCCATAAAATGTTTCTAGGCGTTGCCCCGTTTGGATTGCATTTTCCGTCATTTTCCATGGAAAATTACTGTAGCAATTTGATGTATGTGAGGGAAAAGGTAATAGAAAAATATGATCACGGAAAACGACGCAATTTTCTAACAGAAAATGGCAATCCAAACACTTAAAATATCCATGACTAGACTATCTTCCTTATAAAACCCCAGTCAATAAAAAATTAATCTCACTCTTCCTTCTCTTGATCACTAAGACTCTGGTGGAGCGAAAATAGAGAAACTATTTGTGCCCTCTTTTTGCTTCAAGATCAGGTAACCTCCTCTTCTATTCATAGTTTCTTCATGGTAGTATGGATACATTGACATGGGGTGTATGATGGAATTCTTTTTTGTCATATGAATTTCCATAATTCCTTAATGAATTAAATTTAAAATTTCACATGTTTTAGTTGTTTCCTGGATACTCAATAATTTTTCAAAATTATCCCTCTTCAATAATATCTAACAATCTGGGACAAGTAGGATGAGAGATTATGATGTATGTATTTCTAGAAAAGTTCGTTAATTTGCATTTAGATCAATGTTTAAACAAATTGGATAACTGATAATTTATTCCCGTTGAATCATCTTAGACATCAATTTATGCTGCACTCAGTACTGATCTTAATCACGTACAACTATGATCAGATTATCACCAATTAATGGCTTGGCATAATCACTCGTAAGGCAGCATACGACATGAAATAATTGATTTTTTTTTTCCAACCAGTATTGGGTGGCAAACTATGATCATATTTTAAGGACTTCGTATATATAGTAAGGTTGTCTGATTAGCAACAAATTTATTATTTTAGTTTCCTACTAACTCATAAAAACAAATACACTAACATTAATACTTTTAAATGGATAAGAAATCACATGAAGATTCAAATCTGTTTCACATTCAACAAAAACCATGACAATTAGTTGGTGTTCACATTATTTGCCATGTAACAAAATTGATCAGGCCTCAAAGGATTTGTTATGCAAATTATGTAGATCGACCCATTGGGCATCGATCTAAACAAAGTCAGAATGTGAGAAAGGAAATATTAATGCAACTTAGAACAAATTAGATATGTAGACTTGACAAACACCGACAAAAAATTCCTAATTTTGGCCAACTTGGATATATTAACTTAAACGGTGATGTGAGGTGAAAAATTAGGGGGCAACATGGTAGAACACTGGTCGAGGGGAATTATATGATAATTATATTTTAGATGGAGTAAAATAATAAGCTCTTGACCTGCTAAATTTCCTTTGGCTTAAAGGTGTTTAAACCTGAAGCTGTCAGTTTTGTTGCAATTATTTACTTTAGAAGAACTTTTTAATATAAGGACACAGTTGTAAAAGTAACAAGGTAAACAATTCTTTCTTTTCACTTCTCTCAAGTCCCAAACAAAAAAAAAATCATTTGTTTTCTTTTTCTTTTTTAAGTTCACAAACAACATTGAAGGAAACTTGTCTAACTTAATTAGTCAAACATTCTTTAGGGAATTTCGCCAATTTGGTCCCTAAACATTTTCACTTAAACCAATTTCGCCCTTGATGAAATATTTTAACCAATTTAATCCTTGAACTAGTTTTTTATTTCCAATGTAGGACTTTTCATTGCATTTTACCCAATTTGCGTGGACCAACGGGGGTATAATTGTCACACTGGTTTAATCTTTTGCAATTAACCGACGAAACAAATTAGATTGAATGTACTCGGTCAAGATTTCATCTTCTTCAGCCGTCCACCTCCCTCTCTTTATGCCCACTTTTTCACAGCAAGGGGCTCTTTCCATTATTCTTCAGGTTTCAGATCATGTACTCGGTCAAGATTTCATCTTGTTAAAATTAGATGGACAACAAAGATGAAAATTACTAAGATGGACAACAAAGGCATCTTGGACAAGAGAGAGACAAAGATGGTCCCAACAATCTTCCCAAAACAGGCTGTGAAAATTACTAAAGCAAGAAGACCCCATGCCTGAGCCCCATGAATGGTGGCAACATTGGTCTTCAGTCCACTCGAGACAAAGTACAAGGGAAGGAAAATACCAGAAACTAGATCCTCAACTTTTTCAACTAGAGCACCTGCAAAAGCGCCCTCCTTTGGGACAAGAATTCCAATCACAAATGCCCCAAACAGGGCATGAATTCCAATAGAATCAGTGACAAATCCAGCAGCAAGAACAACTGCCAGTGTAGCACATACATACATCTCATCTACTGGCTACCCCTCAGGGCACCTTCTTGCCATCCATCAAAATATGGGAGGCGCTACAAAAATGCAACAGAGCACAAAACCACTACCACACAACAAAACCCACAATGAAACAAGGGGAGAACGACCTACACCTGACAGGGCAACAGCAAGAGCAAGTAGAATCCATGCAGCCACATCATTGACTGCTGCAGCAGACATGGCCATGCGACCAACATCGGTCGTTAAAAGCTTCAGTTCAGCCAGGATACGGGCCAGGACAAGGAAGGCAGTGATAGAAAGGGCAACTCCCATAAACACCAAAAATGGGCCTTCACTCACACCTTTTGAAATAGTCGCACGAAGAGCAAATGATGTCCCAATTCCTAATGCAAAGGGAAGAGTAATTCCTGCGAGGGCAATGGCCAAGGCCTTCTTCCCAGTCCGACGAAGGGACTTCAGATCAAGTTCGAGGCCTTCAATCTAATTTGTTTCGTCAGTTAATTGCAAAAGATTAAACCAGTGTGACAATTATACCCCCGTTGGTCCACTCAAATTGAGTAAAATGCAGTGAAAAGTCCTACATTGGAAGTAAAAAATTAATTCAAGGACTAAATTGGTTAAAATATTTCATCAAGGACGAAATTGGTTTAAGTGAAAATGTTTAGGGACCAAATTGGCGAAATTCCCCATTCTTTATGTGTGTGTGTGTATATATATATGTATGACTCAATCCCCCAAGACACTGGACTAAAAGCAAGTAAATTGAGAACACAAGCCTCACTATCAAGACACTAAGGTGACCATCCGCCACACCTCTCAAATTTTCAACTACACAGGAAGCAAATTAACTGGTTTAAAAAGAGGGGTCTGTTTTTGTTTATTGATTTGATATATAAACTTTTTGGTCCCATTAATTTTCGCTACTTCTTGGTCTGATAAAAGTTTCACCACCTACTCAGATTACTACAATTTATGAGTTCCAATTTTCTTTTCATCCGACCACAGTGGTTTAATTTCTTCCACAATTAAGGCCCCCACCGGTGACTATGATAGGTTGTAATTTTATTATTTATTTTATTATTAATTTCCTCTATTACCTGATCTAATGTGGATTAATTATTAGATTCTATTCACTTTTCGAATTTTGTAGTTATTTCAGGGAGTAGAACGAAAATACCATAACTAAGGCCAATTTAGCAGAAAAAGAGTTCAAATGATAGAACTTGTCTCAGGGACATTTTTAGAAAAGAAGACGTCATGCCCATTTAAATAATTGCCGAAGACAAAAGGGTGAAAAAGGGGAGTCTTCGGAGGGCATTTGAGAGGCGCCGCACAAGAGGATGAATGGAGGGCTATTAGATTGAGTAGCAGGGGATTTTTATCTCCTTTAGCTTGGCTTTACTTTGACTTTGCCTTCTTAGCTTTTGGGCAGTGGAATGCTCCTACGGATGTCAGGAGAAAAATTGGGAGAAGTGTAACTTTCCTTCCTTTTAGCCTTTTAGCAGTTTCTTTTTCTTCCCGCACATAAGCAGACAAGTGGAGACATTAAGGGGGTGCTTGTTTTACATATTAGAATCGGAAATCGAAATAGAATCATAGACTCTGGTTTTGAAATTAAACTTTTCATTCCAATATCTAACTTGGTTCACACATTGAAATTAGTATCATTCCAATTTTTGATGCTTGGTTTGACGAGTGTTTCGGAATTTAATGCAATTAAATTCCAAATTTACCCCTAATATAACAATTCTTATAAAACAAAGGGATAATTGCAAAAACTGGTAGGTTTTGTATTTAACAAAAATATGAGATTTTGTAGATTTTGAAGTGTAAGGAAGGGATATTTGAAGTTTAACGACCGTTATACAACTTTCAAAACAAACAAATTCATTCAAAATTTTTTTTGGGATAATTTTATAAACCAAATCGCGGTCACTTTCACAATAGTCATATTTTTTCATAAAAGACTAGTTTTTTATGGCTTTCCTCCTTTATAAGAACAATGTACCTATTTTTCCATAAAATACCAGCTCTTTATGGCTTTAGAATGAAGGGTTAAAATATCGCTGTTTCTATCACTATCAACTTTTGACTCCCTATTTCTTCCATCCCATCCAACACCAGAACGAAATACCATTATTTGTAGCATCTTCAATAGGAGTAAAAAACAGTCTGATATTTGAAGTTTAACGATCGTTATACAACTTTTAAAACAAACAAATTCATTCTAAATTTTTTTTGGGATAATTTCATAAACCAAATCGCAATCACTTTTACAATAGTCATATTTTTCCATAAAAGACCAACTCTTTATGTCTTTCCTCCTTTCTAAGAACAGAGTACCTATTTTCTCATAAAACACCAATTCTTTATGGCTTTAGAATGAAGGGTTACAATGTCGCTGTCTCTATCACTATCAACTTTTGACTCCTTATTTCTTCCATCCCACCTAACACCAGAACGAAATACCATTATTTGCAGTATCTTCAATAGAAGTAAAAAACAATCCGATATTCACATACCCACTGCATAGCCTATTTGTGAAGATGACAAAGTTTCTCAAGAATCGTAGATTCACTTCAAGGGTTGAGATTTGTTCCTTCAAAGACAGAATCAAATTGTTTTCAAACTTAAGCAGATCCTTCAGATTTACTAGAACACAATCAAAAAATTTCACCAGAACTTCACCACTCATGACATTGTTTGGTTCTAAGGAATGTTTTGCCCAATCAATAAAATCTTCTCTTCTCCAATTTCCACCTTGGAAGCTTCAACCTTTTCAAGCAAATCATCTACTACATGGTCTAATTTCTCGTTTAGGCTTTCAGATCTTTGAAAGCTATTGCTACTATTTGTGAACCTGAATTTGGGACTTTGAAATGAGAAAGAAGATGTCCGATGAAGGTGATGGGTGGCGATTGATTGAAGAAGAAGAGATAGAAAAACTGATGAAGAAGAAGACTCTGGTTTTGTGCAGTGTGTGATGGAGAGGAAAGAGAGGGTAGATCCGTGATAAATATTATCTGAGGGAATGAGTTGAGAGTTTTGTCCAAAACCTCCCAATTTGCTCGGGAATGATTTTGTAGAAATGATTCCAAAAATGGCATTCCAATAGGCTTAACCCAAGCAACAAATAAGGGGTTTATTCCATTTTGTGATTCACAAACCCTTTAACCAAGTAGCCCCTAAATCATCCTCTACAACTTTGCGTTCCTTTATTCCTTCTATTGAATTGAATTTGTCCATTGTCCAACTGATGGCCGCGGCTCTCTTTCCAATTTTGTATGGATTTTTCGCATCAAATATGAACTAATCCCTTCACTCTAGTCAAGGAACAACGGAGGCTTTGGTTCGCCTAAAATTGTGAAATTGATTTAATTTTATCTTTTTCTTTTATTTATTGGTATTTGCATATCCCTTGATTGCAGTATTCATGATTATTTAATTAATTGATTGTCTTGGATCCGGATAATTATTTAGTTTGATAATCTATTGTCAATTGAGGTATTTAAATCCGTAATTATTTAATTGCCCTGAAATAGTGACAACTAGCACGATTAGATTTGTGTCAGGGGGATACGTGGGATAATCTGAAATAACCCCGGTAGTATGTTATTTGGTTAGAATAGGGCTCATCTAATACATAAGGCAACTGAGGAATTAAATCTTACAGGCGTACCTAGGATTATTTCTCAATTAAAGCAGTAATTTTCTCAATTAAAGCAGTAATTAATGGGCATACCTCAATCGCCAATACAGTAAGGAGGGGTTGACTGTTATCGCTAGTTTGGCAGTTATAACCTATTTATTAATAAATAATTGGAATTGCTTGTGCATCGATGATCAATTAGGTGAACTATTGCTGAAGTTATTTTTTGGCTAGACCTTTAATTATTATTGTCTTGATTTTAGTGAATTGCCATTTGATTTTTAGTTGCCTATTTTATTTTATTTTTAATTGTTTGCCTGTTTTAATTGTTTTAGACCTTTAATTATTGTTACTCTAAGTTTAGGGAATTGTCATTTAATTTCTAGTTAGTTATTTATTTTTATTTTTATTTTCTTATTTGAATTTCTTTAATTGTCATCCTTTATTCAAAAACACCCCCTGTGTTACTTTGGATTTCTAAAGAGACAAATATCCCCAATCCCTGAGGATACGACCCTACTTGCCATGTCTACAAATTCATAATTAGTTGTGAAGAAAACTATCCCATTCTGGTATATCGGATCAAGCAAACTTTTCGGGAACAGGGTGAATCAAGTAACCCATTGCACACCTAGAGTCCCTGCTCCAGTACTTGGAATTGGGTTTTGGTTACTTTAACTGACAATTAGGTTTAATTTTATTATTGCACAGGGTTCGACAACCTGTCAGACTAAATCGGCTAATTACTCAGATTATGGTCGAAAAAAAAATTCGAACATGTACCGCTCTGACAAGGATCTGGTACAAATGTATGGGTACCGGGCCGTGTTAGTTCGGCACCCAAAAGCCAGTCAAATTTTTTTTTTTTTTTGAGATCTAACACCGCTGCCGCGCTGACAGCAGGAAAAATATTTTTTTTTTTAAAAGTTGTTGGCTGCCGGGCTCTCTGCCCGGCAGCCGGTCTAATTTAAAAAAAAAAAAAATTGCCGAACTCTACTATATGCCCGGCAGCCTTGAGGTAAGTGCATTCATAGATGCTATCCATCTTATTTTAATTAAAAATGCATAAAGAATTACAAGCCCAATTGATTTACGTCCGGAGTTCTTTTGTTTATCAGCTCATCATGGATTACCTCACTGTTCTCTCAATGATGAAAAACCAAAGGCGAGGAACGTCGGGACGAAAGTTTCATTAAGGCCAAGAATTCTCAAGGTCTTCTACCACCAATTCTTCTGCACATTAAGGCCAACTTTTTCATCTTCACTATTTTGAAAAAAAAAACCATAAATGTACCCACGATTTTATGCTTTTTGATGGAAATTACATTTAAGTATTTTCCTTGGATTCTAAAGTGAAAGAAAAAACTGAAAATGTTGTTATTTGTTATTACAAGATATGCTGCAATATTACCTATGGTCCTATATTTGCCTTCTTCTTCAACGACATTTTCTAAGCACTCATAGTCCTCCTTGATTTTTTATTCTAATCAAAAGAGATGAGGTCTACTCTAATCATGATTATAAAGATTTCATTTTAACATTAAAATGGATATGTAAGTATGATGATTATTCAAATCTGAAATTCAAAATTTGCACTCATAACAAGTATAAAAGCTATTAGTGTAAAAATGCTTATATTTTTTACAACGTAGCCTACCAAGCATCAGATATCTTGAAGCAAGCAGATTGTTAATTCACAATTTGCTAGATTTCAAATAATCGACGAGCAAAATCTCCAATGACTTCAATCTGGATTGGATAAATCCCTCTTCCCTATAACTGGTGCCTTCTTAATACAGGCGGTGCTATCATTCCCATGGATTATTATTTGGTAGATGGGGACATTTTTTGAGATCACAAAGGAAATTTTCTAATGGGTTTTGTTATCAACATCGGAGAGTGTCAAATATAATGATCTGGAATTGTCATTCAGAATACGTGATCAAGAAAAACAAGTTTGCTGCTGATGCTCTTTCCCAACATGGCTTGACAAATTTTGGAGCTCTGGAAATAAGTGTCTAATTTTGCTGATCCATATAGTAGAGTTCGGCAAATTTTTTTTTTTTTTTTTTAAAATAGACCGGCTGCCGGGCTCTCTTTGCCCGGCAGCCAGCTTTTTTGCAGAAGTTGTTTGCTACCGGGCATTGTCAGCCCGGCAGCCGACAACTTTTTAAAAAAATATATTTTTCCCGCTGTCAGCCCGGCAGCGGTGTCAAACCTCAAAAAAAAAAATTTTTTGACTAGCTTTTGGGTTCTGGGCTGGCACGGTCCGGTACCCATAGATTTGTACCAGATCCTTGTTAGAGCGGTACATGTCCGATTTTTTTTTTCTCGACCATAATCTGAGTAATTAGCCGACTAAATCAGACTGTGCTAAAATTATTTTGAGGTGACCCCACACAATTTGATTAATCACAATTATACTAATCTGAATCTCACACATCAATCCACCGGAATCGTTTAATCATCTCTCTCTTGTTCTGACTGGCTTCTATTCTGATTTCTGCCAATTGTTGCCGAAACATTCCTTCCATCTCTTCTACCAGAAAACCTTTCGATCCTAGCTCCAATTCCAAGCAAGAAACAATGGCTGACGCTGCTATCAGTGCTACTGTTAAGGTCATCTTGGAGACGGTCATTTCCATTGCCGCGGACTGTGTTGGTATGGTTCTCGGGGTCAAAGCAGAGTTGGAGAGACTAAGCAAAACTACTACAACGATCCAAGGTTTCCTAGATGATGCTGACGGGAAAATGCATAGCCCAGGGGTGCGAGATTGGCTCAAGCAGCTAGAGGATGAGGTTTTTAAAACTGACAACGTGCTGGATGAGCTCCGTTATGACAATCTTCGTCGGGAGGTGAAGTACCGAAATCAACTCACCAAGAAGAAGGTATGCTTCTTCTTCTCCTTCTTTAATGCAATTGGTTTTAGTTCCAGCTTGGCTTCAAAGATTCGAGACATCAACTCCAACCTAAAAAGGATAAACCAGCAAGCCAATGACTTGGGATTGGTAATCAAGTACCAAATTGAAGCTGCACTCCCTGCTGATGCCACTGGTGCCACGACAAGCAGATAGACCGACTCTATCATTGTTCCAAACGTTGTAGGAAGATCCGGCGACGAGTCAAAGATAGTGAAGATGCTATTGACCCCATCTGAAAGGGTTGTCTCAGTTATTCCCATTGCAGGCATGGGTGGTCTGGGCAAAACAACTCTTGCTAAATCAGTCTATAACAGTACAAAAATTGATGAGAATTTTGGCATAAAGAGTTGGGTTTGTGTGGCTAGAGAAATTAAAATAGTGGAGATGTTCAAACTCATTTTAGAATCGTTGACAAGAACAAAGGTTGAAGTGGATGGTAGGGAAGCCATAGTTCAAGAAACTCGAGGAAAACTTGGAGAAAAAATATTTCTCCTTGTTCTTGATGATGTATGGAATTGTGAACAGGGATTGTGGAGTGACTTCTTCACCACATTGTTGGGACTCAGTACAACTAAAGGAAGCTGGTGTATTCTCACTACTCGTCTACAACCAGTGGCTAATGCTGTGCTTAGGCATTTGCAAATGAATGATGGTCCTTATTTCTTAGGAAAGCTATCAGGTGATGAGTGCTGGTCCATCATAAAAAGAAAGGTGCTCGCAGGGGAAGAAGTACCAAAAGAATTGGAAGCAATACAGGAGCAAATTTTAAGGAGATGCGATGGCCTACCCTTGGCGGCAAGTTTGATTGGTGGCTTGTTGCTTAACAACAGAAGAGAGAAGTGGCACTCCATTGTGTAGGAGAGTCTCTTGAATGAAGATCAAAGCGAGATCGATCAAATACTTAAGGTGAGCTTTGATCATTTATCACCTCCATCAGTTAAGAAATGTTTCGCATATTGCTCGATTTTTGCCCAGGACACTGAATTAGGAGAAGATGAACTAATTGAGCACTGGGTTGCTGAAGGTTTTGTTCTACCAAATCAGGAAAACACAAGAATGATGGAGGAAAGGGAAGACGAGTATTTAAGGATTTTGTTACAAAGTTCCTTACTAGAAAAAGTTGCAGATAAGAGGAGCACATATTATAAAATGCATGATCTTGTGAATGATTTTGCAAAATCAGTTCTCAATCCTAAATGTAGTAGCCAGGATCGCTACCTTGCATTACACTCATATGAAGAAATGGAAGAAAATGTCAGAAGGAATAAAGCGGCATCAATCCGCTCGTTATTTCTCCAAATATGGGGTGGCATATCTCCTGACATGTTATCAAGATTCAAGCACTTGCATGTTCTCAAATTGTTTGGATATTTTGTCATGTTTCTGCCGAGCCTTATTGGCAAGCTACTACATTTGCGGTTGCTCAACATTTCATCTTCTGGAATCACAAGTATGCCGGAATCTCTATGCAAGCTATGTAATCTGCAAACTCTAACAATGAGAGATCGTGCACTTGAAGGAGGTTTTCCAAAACGGATGAGTGATTTGATTAGCTTGAGACATCTAAACTACTATCATTATCATGCAGAATTTAAAATGCCAGCGCAGATGGGACAATTGACTTGTCTTCAAACTCTGAAATTCTTTAATGTAAGTCAAGAGAGTGGATGTGGCATCGAAGAGCTTGGGACCTTGAAATATCTGAAAGGATCATTGGAGATAAGAAATCTTGAACTAGTGAAAGGTGAAGAAGCAGCTAAAAGAGCAAAATTGTTCGAAAAGCCAGATCTATCTCACTTGGAGTTTGAATGGAAGAGGAGGGATCGAAAAAGTGATAACCATGACGAGGATGTGTTGGAAGGTCTCCAACCTCACCCAAATTTGGAAAGCTGAGGATTTATTCTTTTATGGGTAATAAATTTCCACAATGGTTTATGAATTTATCAAAATTGGTGGAGTTGCGAATAAAAGATTGCCCGAGATGTAGTGAACTCCCTGCATTAGGACAACTGCCATCGCTCAAATGTCTCCATCTACAAAGCTTGGACAACATTCGATAATTTGGAGATGAATTCCATGGTATTACTACTAAAAAGGAGGAGAGCAGATCACGAGCATCAGGGAGCAGCATTAGAAGGCGAAAATTCTTTCCAGCCCTGAAGAACTCAATGTAAAAGATATGGAGAATTTGGTAGAGTGGAAGGAAGCAGACCAAGTGAGGTCAACAACAGGTGAAGCAGAAGTTGATGCCTTTCCCATGATGAGGGATTTTCGCATTGAAAGTTGCCCACAACTGACCACTTTCCCATGCTCGGGTAAAAGTCTAGACGTGAGGTATTGCTGCAATCTAACAAGCATAAAAACGAGTTACGGTACTGCTTCTGTTGAGGAGTTGAGTATCAGCTTTTGCAACAATCTTAGGGAGCTGTCAGAAGATGTGTTTGGATCGAGTTTGCAGCGGCTGTTCGTCTATAAATGCCCAAGATTAATCAGTCTGGGAGTAAATGGACAGAAATGCCCCCTACCCCGTCTTGAGTGATTGAGTATTCAATATTGCGATGATTTGACCACTATACCGTACAAAATGTTCGAGTCATGCCCGTCTCTGCAGTACCTGTATGTGGAGGATTGCCCCAATCTAGTGTCGTTTTCACTGAATTTGCAGGAGACACCTTCTCTCAAGCAATTCGTCTTTATCGGCTCTCCCAAATTGATCCCTCATTGGTTCAAAGGATTTGCTTTTGCCACCAACTTAAGAAAATTGATTAGTTTGAGCATCAACAGTCCCTTCTCCTCAGATGACTCCTCAATCGATGATTTTGATTGGTCTGGTTTAAGAGCTGTATTAGCACTCCGTGAGCTTCGATTAGAAGGGCTGCCTCACACGGAGTCCCTGGCACTCCAGCTTCAATACTTTACTACCCTCACTTCACTACGTCGGGCCGACTTTGGAGGATTAGAAGTGCTGCCGGATTGGATTGGAAACCTTATGTCCCTTAAAATCCTAGAGCTGCGGAATTGCGAAAAGCTTCGATCTTTACCATCCGAGGCCGCCATGAGACGTCTCACCAAGTTAACTCGTATTGAAGTTTATCGGTGTCCTCTATTAAGACAACGATACACTCCCCATAAAGGCATCTATTTGGAGGAGTTTCAAGTTATTTTGTAAGATTTTCCTATCTAAAGTTCACACTCATAAATATGCATATAAGTTTTTTGTATCTGTATCTCATTGACATATATTTGCTCTTCAGTCTCTTATACTCTTTTTCTCTATCTCTTTTCCCCAAAGTTATTCTCCGTAATTAATTCTCTTCTTTTGGGCAGACCTTGGTTTCTCTTCAAAGATTAGTTTTAACAAAGCTTGGTTTTGAGCAAATTGGAAGGGACCAAAATTCTGGATTTTCTCAGTATCTCACCACAGAAAGATTTTGAACATCTTAAAAACTCAACTTGTTACCTTCTATTTGGCCAAGGACGAAATTATTAGCAACGGTGCATACACAATTAGCCTTTTTATTTGAATGTGTTGGAAAGTGTTTCATTTGATGTGCAATGCTAGATGTACATGGATGCATTCTTCATTTTTCTGTCACCGATATTGCCAATCTAAATGGAAAACATTAAAGCTAATCAAGAAATGGTTGTGAAGAAAATTTGCTATTCTTTGGGACTCTATGTTCTTATTGCCATAAAATTATATCAGTCTCCTTGAAGTTCAAATATGTTTGTTGAGGAACTAGAGTGCTGCAAACCTTTACCCCTTACAATTGCTGATGCATGCTTCATAAGAATGACAATAATATGGGATGGTTGTTTATCATCTTCCACAAGTTCGTACATCACAATTACCTTGCTTTTTTGTTTTGTGAGCTGAATTACTATATTGTTACCTTGTAGACAAGCGGTGACAGCGAATAATGGTGCTCTAACGTTAGTTTCATGTTGTTTCCCATCGTTGCTGAAGAAGGAGAAACCAGGAAGTATGATTGTTCTCAAACATCAGCTTCTCTCCCCAAGAACTTTTTTTAACGTCCACCCAATTTATTAAAAATACAAGGGAATTGGTGCAACTTTTTATCAAAATATGTTTGAGTGAAACAGGGTGTTTTTCTGCACATTCATGTATTTTTGAATGTTTGTCCTATGCTATATAGCTTAGCTTTTAATCTTTAAGATTGTACATTTACTAGGTGCTTAACATGTCATTTGATAGTGAAAGTAGCTAGTTTTTTCCATTTTCTTGTACTGGTTATTAGACCATACCTTTTCTTTGCGTTCCTTAGCTGTCATAACTGAATCCATACTGAAATGTAACATTACGATGGTATTTTCTAGAGGCTTAGAAAGCAGACCTCATGTTGGACAAACACACCACCCTTTGCTGTTGCATTTCTTACAAGATTGCCAGGGGCAGAAGTTATTTTCATTGACTAGTCAGGTTTGAAGATGAAGTTAGTAACCAATAATGAGAATTTTTCACATTAGAGAGCGCTAGCTTTGACGGAGGCTTCACCAATATGTGGTTCTCCCCAGGTTTCCCAAACATTAGTTTTTACTCATCTCATGCTCGGGCTGCAGAAAGAAAGGTAATAATTTAGCTTGTTCATCTTCAAGGCAGTTTTGATAGTTTTTTTATTTGCATTCTTGATATGTATTTCGTAAATCAATTACCAAAACTTTTTTTCCCCATTGGTGTAGCATGCTGATTGCTGAACAAATTGGAAGAGACCAAAATCTGTGTTTTCTCTGCCTCTCTGAACTACTGAAAGATTTGAACATCTTAAATCTCTTTAACTTCAACTTGTTACATTCTATTTGGCCAAGGATGAAATTATTAGCTACGGTTCATACCCAATTAGCCTCTTCGTTTGAATGTGGTACAAAATGTTTCAATTGATTTGCAATGCTAGATGTACATGGATACGTTCTTCATTTTTCTGTCACTGATATTGCCAGTCTCAATGGATAACATTAAACCTGTTGACTTTTCAACGCCCACCACGGTTGAATTTGGTGGCAAAATTTTTCCGTCCCACAACGGAAATCAAGAAGGAAAGTCTCCCCTTATTTACCTATAAATAAGGGGTTTGGCGTTGAAGTTAATTGCACCACTCAAGAGAGTTATATGGGTTATTAATTTCTTGAGTCATCTAACCCATTTGTAATCAAATATTTTAGACTCTCTTCTTTTGTGTTTAGGAATATTTCTTAAACCTTTTATAAGTGCCTTTTGGCCTATGAACCACTTTCCTATGGCTTTTGTATTTCTTCTTCATAATAGAAATATTGCTCCTCCTCCACCCGTGAACGTAGGTCAATTTGATCGAACCACGTAAATCTTATGTGTCCTTTATTTGCTTTATTTTTTGTCTTTATTGGGTTGCCACAACCCTTTTACATGGTCGATTTTACCGTCTAATTATTATATGGCTGGTATCTACTACCTAATCTTTATATAGTCGGTTATACCGCCTATTTTGTTCTAACTTTAGTTTATTTATTCTTGGACCAGTCCTAACAAACTGGTATCAGAGCTAGTTGATATATTTTGCAAGACAGGTTCATCACGTGGGGCCCGTTCATCTGGTGGGGCCCGTCCATCCTGTGGGGCCCCCTTATCCTGTGGGGTCCATTTATTCGTGAGGCCCACTCACCTTGCGGGGTCTGCTTATCTCGTGGGGCCTGCTCACCCTGTGGGACCCACTCACGAGACTTGCATATTGACCAGTTTTTTGAGACAAACTTCAAGTTACAGATTTTGTGGCAAAAATGACGATAACAAAGATAGGCCTGTCAATCGGGCCTCGTGAGCCGGGCTTCTATAAGCTCAAGCTCATCTCACTTAATTAATAACACCTTCGGGTTTCGGGCTATGAGTTTCGGGTTAATAAATGTGAAATTCATACTCAACTCACATAATATTCGAGTTGTGAGCCTTATTCGGGTTTAGCCCAAGCTCACTTATTACTCAATTTTCTTAATATAATTGCTATAATTGTTAAGTTGTAAAACTGATTTAACATTCACAAAACTGCAATATTAAAATTAAACATGAACGAATAATAATTCTTAAAAAGTACATAAACCAAGAATTTTTTCAACAATATTTATGTCTAATTCGTTCACGGTACATTAAAAATAATAATAAAACACATGGTCAAAAGCCAATATATTTTCAAATATTAGAACTTTTTCATAGCCTTGTGACTTGAATCCAAACATGCCAACACAAAAAGAAATCGATCAATATTATGTCAATATAAAAATTTATTCAATGAATAAAAAAAGTTAGAGTTTTAGATATGCATTACCAATATTGGCTCTCAAAAAAACCAGTAGATGAGTTGATTTTAACTCTTGGACGGAGGAGGAGCTGGTAGAATAAACAGTTAAACACTACTTGTTAGTCTAAATATCAACAAGAAATCAAATAATTAATGAAAATTTTTAAATATTGCTACTAACCAGTAAAATCAGGATCAAATTCTTGTTCAAAATCAATTTCCTTAGGTGCATCTTTAATCCAATCTTGAGCACAAATTAATGCTTCAACAGTGGAGGGTAACAATGAGCTACGAAACTTGTTCAAAACACGTCCTCCTGTACTGAAAGCACTCTCAGATGCAACTGAAGAAACAGGAATAGCTAAAATGTCTCTTGCCATCATGGACAATATTGGAAATTTGGCTGCATGAGTTCTCCAATAATCCAATACATTAAATGATTCTTCTTCATCGGCCTTGCTTGGATATATCTTTTCCTCCAAATAAGAGTCCAACTCTGTCTTGCTACAAGTGCTATCTTCTTCCTCGTCAAGGTTATAAAAATCATCCATGTAATTTTTCTTTAATGTGGAAGAAGTGCTGCTGCTTGTCCCTGTAGTTTTTTCGTTTTGTGAAGTTATATCCTGCTGACAACTTACTTCATAAGCCTTTACATACTCGATGAAAAGATCTTGAAGTGTTTTTTGAACACGATCTAACATATATGGTGCTAAATAGCTCTCATAAATCTTGCTAAAAATGGTCTTCAATTTTCTCATTTTAAACCTGGGATCTAAGACAAAAGCAACAGATAGCAAGATATTTGGCTCTTTTTCTAGCCAATATTTCTCAAATTTCACCAACATGTTCACTGCCATACTTCCAAGAAGTGGACTGTCCTCTATAGAAGTTTCCCTTAATAACATGAACACACGGTAAATTTCACGAAGAAACACATTAGCTGTGCAATATTTGCTGCCAGAGAAAATTTTTGTGACAGTGTAAAAAGTTTCTAGAAAACCATGAACAATCCGAGCTTTTTCCCAATCATCAGCCAATGGAGGATCCTTGAAGTTCAAATCACGAGTTTTCAAGCGGTCATAAGCTCTCCTATAATGTAATGCAGATTCAAGCATTAAATATGTTGAGTTCCACCTTGTACATATATCTAGAGATAACATTCTACCTCTAGAAATACATTCCTGGTCAGCATAGTGTAGAAACTCAAGTTTTCTCTTAGCAGATCCTCTAACATATTTCACTGCATTCCTGACCCTATGAATACAATCATTAATCTCATCCAATCTTTCTTGAACAATCAAATTAAGAACATGACCCCAACAACGAACTTGAATATTGCTGCCATTTACCAATAATGCACCTCTAAATGAATAATGCTCTTGCAGGCATCTAGCAACAACATCATTAGTTGAAGCATTATCCATAGTTATGGTGCATATCTTATCAATATTCCACTCTAGCAAACAATTGATAATTATATCAAATAGATTCTCCTCTGATGCCTTCATTGGAACCAAGACAAAATTGATAATTTTTTTATGCAATTTCCAATGATGATCTATGAAATGAGCAGTCAATGCCATGAAAGGAAGATCCGTCTTAGATGTCCAAGTATCTGTTGTCAAACATACTCTTGGTTTGGATTGCAAAAAGATCTCCTTCAATTTACTTTTTTCAAATTCATATATTTTCATACAGTCACTTTTCATTGTATTTCTAGACACAAATTTAACCTTCGGATTAAGACCCAGAGCATACTTCTGAAGTGATTTATCTTCAACGAAATTGAATGGCAGCTCTCGATTAATTATAAGCTCCGTTAGATCTTTTCAACTACTCTCTTGATCAAATTTCCAAACAGAGTTGCTAGCTTGATCTGAATTACCTTTGGGGAAGCTAAGAAGTGTTTGCCCTTTTGACGATTGTCCACCCATGGCTCTTTTGTAGGCTACACATATGCCCCCAAATATATGTCGATGCAAATGAGTTGTTCCTCCTTTACTGCGACAGGAGAAAACTTTCTTGCAATAATTGCAGGTACATTCCTCCTCCTTTGGTGAAATCTTGGTGAAATGGGCCCAAACTTTGGACCTGACCTTCACTTCTCTTTTCCTCTTTTCACCTTTATTTGTTTCTTGTCCTTCAGGTTCTTATTCAACTGCAGTTTCTGTTGCTTCAACATCTGTGATTGTAATAACAATGTCTTCATTGTTTGCATCTGACATCTAATGCCAAAAAAAGGACATTGTCAAGGAGGTAAAATATTTACTGGTACACATAAGAGAAATAACAAAGTGATCATTGTATAAAAAATGTTACTATGCAAATACAACAAATTCATACCTCAGAATTTCCCAGTTTTGATTTCTATGAAAGTGGTTCAAATATGCACAGCAGTCAAAAGATTGACAGGATAATTTTTTCCTTGATTGAGAAATGAAAAAAAATCAATAAACAAGTTTAAGTTAAAATAAATAACTAATTGGATATCCAACCCAATTCATTATGAAAACCGGCAAACCTTAATACTGGTTTGCCACATATCAACAACATATTTGGATACCTACCAATAAAAATTGTATAAAGACATCTACCTAAACTCCCTAAACATACATTCCAGTGAACGCTACCACGGGGGTACTCAGGTAATACAGTTCAAATTAAAGGATTCATAAAAGCTAGAGCTAAATGGCAGTTCTAGATAGTAAACCAAGATATATTAGATCATTACATGACCCAAAGATTTGACATCCATAATTAAATCACAAAAAATAAAAATAAAAATAAAAACCAAGGTGCAGTTTATAAGTATCATAAAAAATAATAAAAATAAAACTCTAAACAAAAAAGGGGAAAATACATTAGATCGAAGAGATAAAAAATTTGGAGACCAAAATTAAAAGTTACCTTGCCTCTAGTTTTGGAGATCGAGACTTTGGAGAAAATCAAGGGTAACCAAAAAATTGCTTCGGCCGGCCTTCAGACTTTGGAGAACTCTCACTTGCGATTTTGATTCTTTGTAGAAATGAAAATGAATGAAGAATCACTTCGGTCAATCTGGTGGTCTTGTGGAGCTTTGACTATTTGTTTCTATGAGCTGTGAGTGTGAAGATTGAAGACCGATATTTGGCCTTTGGGTTCTCTTCTTGAAGACTAAAGAGTAAAGACTTCAGCGGCAAAGACAATAGACAAATGATTTATTAGCTCTGAAGACTCTTCAATGAAGAGTCAGACTCTTCTTGAATGAATATTGAATAGAAATTAGTCAATGAAACAAAAAGACTTTATTAATTGTATAGTTAGTTTTAATTACTAAACATTATATAATATTTATAGAATTGATTAATTAATTTAATTGTACATAATATAATATCAAAACATAAATATTATATATAATACATATATATATAATTATATTATCAAAATACAAATATTATAAATATTATCTATATTACATTATATATAGGGTCGGGCCTATCGGGCCTGAGCCTAACAAAGCCCAAGCTCGGCCCATAGTTAATATGAGCCTAGTTTTGAGGCCCAAGCTCGGCCCGTCTCACTGATATTGTAGGCTCATCGGGCTTTTTATCGGGCCGAACGGATCGGGTTCGGGCTGGCCCGGCCCTATTGACACTCCTAAACAAAGACGGTTGTCGAGAAATTCGACAGAAATGTCAACTTCGGCATGTGGCAGCTCAAGATGGAGGCCATTCTTATTCAAGACGGAGTTGATCTAGCAATTCACGGAATCGAGAACAAATCAGAAGATATAAAGGATGCAGATTTCGCCGATATGGATAAGAAGGCAAGATTCAGCATAATCTTAAATCTCTCCGATGAGGTTTTGCGGGAGGTAGCCACTGAGACTTCGGCAAAGGCCATGTGGGACAAACTTAAGGCCTTGTATATGATGAAAATAGTCGAAAATCGGCTATATCTGAAGCAGAGTTTGTATATGTTTCGGATGCCTGAAGGTACATCTGTACTCTTCCATCTTGATAAATTTGATTCCATTATTATGGATTTGGGGAATATAGATTCGAAAATTGATGATGAAGATCAAGCCCTATTACTTTTGTGTTCCCTTCCCCAATCCTTTAAGCATTTCCGTGATACTATGATTTATGGAAAGGAAACAATTTCGTATTGGAAAATTAAATTTGCATTAAAATCTAAAGAGCAGATAGATAGGGATATTATTGGGAAAACTAGTGGAAATTGTGACAGCCCCACCTCCCCCTAAGGCGAACCAAAGGGTTCGGCGGACCGCCTGCCCAACTCTCGCCGAGACTACGGATCCAGAACGAGCGTAAACCCTACCAACCGCTCAAAAGAACTTCGAGAAGATAACATTCACTATCTGAAACCCAAACAAGCACAACAACTTTAGATAACCCTAGAAAAGAACATTTCCAAACCCAATCAATTTAGAAACATGGTTAAACACTTTTATATACACATGATTGCAAATTTACAATTCAAAAGGGAATTGTTTAGTTAAAATACATTTAAGGTTTTTCAACCATCGAGAAGCTATACAAAAGAATACTAAAACTAGCTCAACTCATGCTTCAAAATATCAGAGTCTCCAAAAGGTGGTTTCCTGTAAGAAAAACAAGGATAACGAAACGAGGTGAGCTAGAAGCTCAATGAAGTACCAAAATAATAACGGTCAAGAACCAAGGAACTTCATGCTCAATTAATCACATAGGTGTACCAAATAAGGAGAGGAACAAAACAACTTAAATAAAAGGATACAGGTGGCTCTCAGGAGCCAAATTCCCGGTGCAGTACTTGATCCGACTACGTTGACCCTCCGTCAACTTTCAAATAAGGAAATCAGTCCAGTAGAACACCACTTTATCGCCAAATCCCGTTCACCAATCATACCCCCTTACCGGGCCTGAACGCCAAATAGAAACAGGAATAGTAATACTCGAGTATACCGGAATCAAGAGTCTCAATACTCAAAGATTCCATAAAAACAGGCACCCACGGATTGTCAATTTTCTCGACCAAGCCCTTGCATGGCTCGATTTAATTAACTCCGTATGAGGTTGAGCTCAGGTTTAACAAGAAGGTCGTTTGCCACACTTCCAAACGACATTATAACAAGTGCAAGTAACAGGCTCGGGTTCATAATATGTACAAGTAATAGATTTCAGTTGGTACAACACAGGCAAGAGAACGAGTGTGATAAAGTACACTCTCGTCTCAATCAAACTAAACAGGATTCATAGTCATCCATGTCATAGATTTCAAGTACAGATAACTCAAATAGCAACAATGCAAGGGAGTGGTACACTCACCAGTTCAAATAAGGATAACTTCAAAAGTTTCCTTCCCAAGTGTGGCTTTAATCGTCGGCACCTCCTAGAACAATCAAGGCAAACACTTAAGACTCGATTCCAAGACCTAGTATGGAATTTGCAAGTGAGACTCGGTTACGAGCCATATGCCTAGTCAAAAGAACCATTAATGCAAAGCAAAGAGGTGACCTCGGAGTGAAAAGATAACAATTAGTCTTAAAAGCATGAACAACCTCAAGTCCCTACCTACAATGACTGACCAACTCCAAATTTGAAGTAGAAAATGAAAGTAAGGTCGATACTAGGAAAATAGGATTTTCTAGTTTCGTGCAACCTTATATGAAAAATCATATCTCAAGTTTTATAAGTCCAAAATTAGTAAAAGTTATACCGTTGGAAAACACATTCAAAGGGCTATAACTTTCCAGAGAACACCATTGTAAGATTCGGAACGCAAGTCAGTCAAATTCAAGTCGCAAGTTACTGCTTTATCTAGTGGAAGACAGAACAGGTACAATATTTCAGTCAACTTTGAAGAATCACCATAAATTGCATTGGCAGAAACAGGATCTGAAATTTACATGGTTTATAGCCCTATGAATCTAGTTTAAAATGCAACAAACGGAACTCAATTCCGACATTCCTACATCAAGATATAGTAAAATTCCCGAGACTGTGCAGAAGCTCCGCGAAAATTTTGACAGCATTTCCCTTGTCTTTCTTTACTTTCCAACCAAACCTCAACACACAATCACAAATTATCAAACACCTTTAATTAGAGCCACAATACCCTTCAAAACAACCAAATGGTAGCTCAACAAAGAAACCTTAGAAAAGCCCCAATTATAAACCTTAAAACCAAAAGACAGTTTTGACGTCATTTAACGGAACGGACACAACTGGAGCTACACTTATCGGATTGGGGTGCAATTTATACCGTTTTGAAGCTAAGAGAAAGGGCTACAATGTTGAAGAAGGCCACTCAGTCCAGTTTGTAGTGCAACTAGGTCAAAAGTTCAATGTACCAAACCAGAACCGCATAAACAGGTTAATGAACCGCATTCTGGTTAAATAACCATAATTCAGGCTACCAAAGTCCAATTCAAGTGATTCCAAAGCCATTGAAAGCTAAGATACAAGTCTATAAGTCTTAAGAAGACATCAACAACCAAATCAGTAGTATTCCCAATCAAATTAACCAATTACCAAAGCTGATTTTCAGTTTCGGACAGAAACAGGGCAGCAGGGGTATTTCAGTCTTTTTACAGGCTACGTTGCTCCGATTGGCCTGAAATTTTGTAGGCAACTATAAAACATCATTCTCTACAACTTTCATGTTTTAACCTCAACTAATTCAATCTCTAACTATGGGTAACAGTACCAGGCAGAAGGGAAAAAATGGAAACCCTAATCTGGAAATTTTTGCTTCAAACTAGAAATTTTCCACTAATCATTACAATTATCATACCAAAACTTCATTCTAACCCATACTAGACCATCATACATGGCCAATCAACATTAAACATATAAAAACAGAAAAATTATGCATAAAATCAAAAATTTATCAAACACCACCAAAAGTCATGAAAACCTCTACAAAATCACCTAACTAACCTTCACAAGTCATGAATTCATCATTATCAAAGCCAAAGATGGAATTTCTTGACTACTCACCTTGAAATCTCAAGAAAGGAAACAATTTAGCACCTTAATCTTCCAAACCACTTCACTAATCACCTCACAATCACTAAGCTAAGGGTTTTATGGAGAGATTTCCAAGTTTAATCGGTTGAAACACAAGATTTAGGCAAGATTAGAAGCAAAAGGTTGAGAGCTTTCTTTTCTTGTCTTCTTGAGAGAGAGAGTCGGCCAAGAGAGGAAGAGAAAATAGTGAATTTTGGTCAATTTTTGTATTAATTAGTAAAGTAATGAATAGTGGTCAAAGGTAAGAATAACTCTCCAAGTGACACTTGTCACTTCATTAATGCATGGCTATCCTTTTGTCCCTTTCACACCAACTCATTTCGTAATCTCTAATTATTTCTTAACACCTGCTAAAATAACCCGGTATCCGAAACTTAACCTAACTGGTCGAATTTTTTTGAACTTACCGCACTAGTGGGTCCCACGTCCGGTATATACTCTTAAAACCCCCTTGAACCAACTTATACTGGAAAAATACTTTAAAAATCCTAATTACTCGTAAAAATTATTTAGAAAATTTTCCTACTAAAGGGAATGCATAAAAAGCGTGCAAATAAATAAAATAAGACCTAGAAAATAAGAAAATTCAAGGGTTCTCACAGGAATCAAGCCGATGGTTTGTTTATTCGGGGTAGATCTGAAAAGAGAAACACAGAAAATAGAAGTAGATCCAAGTCCAGACATAAAAATGTGGTGTGCAACTATTGTAAAAAGAAGGGTCATGTTATCTCTGATTGATTTAAATTGAAAAATAAAGAAAAGCAAAAAGGGAAATTTGTTGAGAAAAATACTGAATCCGCTGAAGCTAGTATAGCAGCTAATGAGAATGATGGAACCATTTTCTGTGCAACGGAAAATATTTTTAGGTCTAACAATGAGTGGATTTTAAATTCGGGTTGTTCATATCATATGTGTCCCAATAGGGACCGGTTTTCAACATATAAATCAATTGAAGGTGAAGTTGTCTTAATGGGTAATAACGCCGTTTGTAAAGTTGTTGGCAAAGGCACAATTCGAATTAAAATGTACGATGGTATAGTGAGCACGCTCACAAATGTTAGACATGTTTCAGATTTGAAGAAAAATCTCATCTCTTTGGACACTCTTGAGTCTATTGGGTGCAGGTATTCAGGTGAAGATGGAGTTCTTAAAATCACTCAAGGTGCTCTTGTTATTATGAAAGCACACAGATCTGGTACTTTATATATTTTGCAGGGATCTACTGTTACAGGTGCTACTGCTGTTTTAACATCATCTTTGTCAGATACAGACATCACCAAATTATAGCATATGCGTTTGGGCATATTAAGTAAAAGAGAACTTCTTTGTGGACAAAGTACCGAATCATTGGAATTCTGTGAACATTGTATTTTTGGAAAGCAGAAAAGAGTCAGATTCAGTTTACCAGTAATTCACAAGATAAAAGGTACTCTTGATTACATTTATTCAGATCTATGGGGTTCTTCTCGTGCTCATTCTAAAGGTGGTGCCAGGTACATGTTGACTTTCATTGATGATTATTCAAGAAAAATTTGGGTCTCTTTTCTTAAGCATAAAAATGATGTTTTCCTAACTTTCAAGCAATGAAAAGTTTTGATTGAGAAACAAATAGAAAAACATGTTAAGCGGTTGAGAACAGATAATGGCATGAAATTTTGTGAAGGTGAATTTGATAGATTCTGTAAAAATGAAGGAATTGTTTGGCATCGCACTGTCAGAATGAAGCCTCAACAAAATGATGTGGTCGAAAGTATGAACAGAACGCTTTTGGAGAGAGAAAGATGTATGATCTCCAATGCAGGGTTGACAAACGATTTTTAGGCAGAGGTAATCAATATGGCCTATTATATTGTCAACCGTTCTCCTTCTGCATCTCTTGATTTCAAAACTCCTGATAAAGTTTGGTCAGGTACTCTTGCTGATTTCTCCAATTTAAAAGTTTTTGGGTGTCCAGCATACATATACGTGAATGATGGAAAATTGAAGTCTAGAGCTAAAAAGTGCATTTTTCTTCGGTATGCTTTTGGGGTGAAAGGATACAGATTATGGTATCCTAATCCCAAATACCCAAAATTTGAAATCAGTAGAGATGTTACTTTTGATGAATTGTCTATGTTATCTTCCAAGAAGGAGTTTTCTAGTCCTTGTATTACTAATAGTACACAGAAGCAGGTGGAGCTTAATATTGGTAGTTCTGGTCCTTTTCAGTCCAAATCTTTTATTCAGCAAGTGCCAGTAGATGCACCTGAATCTACTGTTGAAGATAGTTTAGAAAAAGATGAGTATTCCATAGCCAGAGATAGACAAAGAAGAGACATTCAACCACCACAAAAATATGCAAATTTAGTTGCATATACTTTGTCTGTTGCAGAAGAAACTGATGCAGTTGGTGAGCCTTCTACCTATTTAGAAGCAGTTTCTTGTGATGATTCTGCAAAGTGGTTGATTGCGATGAATGAAGAAATTGAATCTCTTCATCAAAATAAAACTTGGGTTCTTGTAAAGCCGCCATCAGTTAAGAAAATTGTTGGATGCAAATGGGTCTTCAAGAAAAAGGAAGGTATTTCAGGGGTTGAAGATGCAAGATATAAAGCATGATTGGTTGCAAAGGGCTATAGTCAGGTACAAGGTGTTGATTTTAATGAAATTTTTTCACCTGTTGTTAAACATAGCTCTATTCGTGTTTTGCTTGCTTTAGTTGCCATGTATGATTTGGAGTTAGAGCATCTTGATGTTAAGACAGCTTTCTTACATAGCGAACTTGAAGAACAAATTTATATGAATCAACCCCAGGGTTTTGAAATTGAAGGTAAGGAAGACCATGTTTGCTTATTGAAGAAATCCTTATATGGATTGAAACAGTTTCCAAGACAATGGTATAAAAGATTTGATTCCTTTATGTTGGGTCATGGTTATTTGAGGAGCATGTATGATAGTTGTGTTTGCTTCCAAAAGTTAAATGATGGTTCTTTCATTTATTTGCTGCTTTATGTTGATGACATGCTCATTACTGCCAAGAATTTGTCAGAAATTCACACTTTGAAACTGCAGTTAAATAGTGAATTTGAAATGAAAGATTTGGGAGCAGCGAAGAAAATTCTTGGCATGGATATCAATCGAGATCGAGGAGTAGGGAAGTTGTTCTTGACCCAAAAAAATTATCTTGAGAAAGTTTTGGAGCATTTTGGCATGAAAGATGCTAAACCAGTATCTACTCCTCTTGCTAGCCATTTTTGGCTATCGGCTGCTCAATCACCACAATCAGATGAAGAGAAAGATTATATGGCACGGGTTCCTTATTCCAGTGCAGTCGGTAGTGTTATGTATGCAATGGTTTGTACTCGTTCAGATATCTCACATGCAGTCAGTATTGTTAACAGATATATGCCTTACCCTAGTAAAACATATTGGTAGGTTGTGAAGTGGACTCTCAGATACTTGCGAGGTACTTCAAATGCAAGTTTGGAGTTTGGAAGAAATAATAATACTTTGGTTGGTTTTGTAGACTCAGACTACGCTGGAGATCTTGACAGGAGAATATCACTTTCAGGCTATGTATTTTGCATTGGCAGTTGTGTTGTTTGTTGGAAAGTTACTCTACAACCTATCGTAGCTTTGTCTACTACAGAAGCATAATATATGACTGTGACCGATGCAATCAAAGAAGCCTTGTGATTGAAGGGTTTATTTAGCGAACTTAGTCTACACCAAGGTGTTACTGTTATTCACTGTGATAGTCAAAGTGCCATACACTTGACTAAAGATCAGATGTATCATAAGAGGACGAAACATATTGATGTGAAGTATCACTTCATTCGGGATATCATTGCTGAGGAAAAAGTCCTTATTCAGAAAATCAATACTAAGGGCAATCCAACCGATATGTTTACAAAACATCTTCCACTTTACAAGTTCAAACAGTGCTTGGACTTGGTTGGTATTCGTTGTTGGTGATTTAATCCCATTAGGGTTTATGTGGAGAAGGTGGAGCAATTTTTTGGTGGGATTCAAAATTATGCTAAGGTGGAGATTTGTTGACTTTTCAATGCCTACCACGGTTGAATTTGGTGGCAAAATTTTTCCATCCCACATCGAAAATCAAGAAGGATAGCCTCCCCTTGTTTACCTATAAATAAGGGGTTTGGCGTTGAAGTTAATTGCACCACTCAAGAGAGTTATATGGGCTATTAGTTTCTTGAGTCATCTAACCCATTTGTAATCAAATATTTTAGGCTCTTTTGTTTTGTGTTTAGGAATATTTCGAAAACCCTTTATAAGTGCCTTTTAGCCTAGAAACCACTGTCCTACAGCTTTTATATTTCTTTTTCATAGTAGAAATATTGCTTCTCCTCCGCCCGTGGATGTAGGTCAATTTGACCGAACCACATAAATCTTCTGTGTCCTTTATTTGCTTTATTATTTGTCTTTATTGGGTTGCCACAACCTTTTTACATGGTCGGTTTTACTGCCTAATCTTTATATGGTTGGTTATACCGCCTATTTTGTTCTAACTTTAGTTTATTTATTCCTGTGCCAGTCCTAACAAAACCTAATCGAGGAACGATTTTCAAAGAAAATTCATGATACAATTTGCTGTTCTTTGGGACTCTATGTACTTATTGCCATAAAATTAGATCAGCCTAATTGAACTTCAAATATGTATGTGGAGGAACTAGAGTGTTGTGAACATTCACCGCTTATAATTGATACTGCATGCTTCATATCAATAACAATAATGCTTTTTTATTTTCAATGACAATAATGTTGGATAATTGTTTATCATCTTTCACAAGTTTGGAAAGTTTATACGTCACAATTGCCTTGATTTTCTGTTCAAGTGATCTGGATGACTGTATTGTAACCTTGCAGATGAACAATGCAAGGAATAATGGTGCTCAAACATCAGCTTCATGTTGTTTCCCATTGCTGCTGAAGAAGAAGAGCTCAGGAGGTATGTGGTGCACTAAAGTGATAATGCAACACTTCTCTCCCCAGGAACTCTAAGTTTGCATTCTAGTATGCTCAAGTCATGTAATTGGCATGAAAACAGGGTGTTTTTCTGCGCTTTTATTTGTTGTTGAATGTTTACCCTGTGCCACACAGCTTATCTTTTGCTCTTTATGATTTTTGTGTTTACTTGGTGCTTAACATGTGTTGTGATTGTGAAAGAGTCTGGTTTTCAATTTTCTTGCACTAGTTAGCAGGCCATACCTTTTCTTTGCTATCATAGTTGGTCATGATTGGAGCTGTTCTGAAATTTAATATTATGATGTTCATTCCAGAGTCTTGGGAAGCAGACTGTTTGTTATTGGACAAAGGACACCACCGTTTGCCGTTGCATTTCTTACTAGATTGATGTTAATTTAGCTCATTAGGTAGCATTAGCTTGGATGGATGTTTCACAGACATAAGTTAATCTCCTGGTCAGAATGCAGAAAGGAAGGCAATAGTTTAGCTTTACATCCTCGGGCAGTTTTAATAATTCCTGATCTGCATTTGTATTTAGTAAATCAATTACCAAAACTTTTATTTTTTTTGCCGATTGCTGAACTGAAAATGCCTAGTGGCAGGCTTGTAGAGAGTGATATGGATGAAGAAGAAAGAGAGGGGAGCACCATCGGAGCAAGGAAGCTGATTTGAGTCAAACAAGGAAGCATGCAGTCGGACAGAATAAGGTCAAAGATTTGGAGCAGTGAGATATGTAGATGCAAGAATTTCTGAGTCCTTCCTCAAAGGCCCGAGGAAGAATTAACACTTTTTAAAAGATGGCATATGGGTAGAAAAGGCCCGAGGAATAGTCATTTATTTTCCAGCGTTTGGTATAATCCATATTTAGATTTTAGAATGGAGTACAATTAATATAAATTTGACTTAATTGCCCTAGAGTAATTTATAGAACATAAGATGTTTTATTTGTTATATTATGTATTTGTTTGTTTATATGGAATTTTGACATTTTATGCCTTCAAAATAATTGATTATTGATATTAAAAATTTTCAATTGTAATATTTAATTCATTCTAACATATAGATTTTTACATTAAAATTTCACATTTGCTAGCAATATAATTAATTAATTGGTAATGTAAAATATAAATTACATGATACCAAACAAATATTATATATTGTAAATTGTATTAAGTTTTCATTTTTATATTAGATAAAAAATCACACAATTGTTCAAACATCAAAGAATAAATTAAAGGACCTTAAAATATTTGTTTGCTACTAAAAGAAAATTTTACTTTAAGCACAAGAAAAATTACATTTAACTATTAATTGACCTAACAAATATTCTATGATATGGTGATAGAGAAATGATTTATAAGTATAAACTTGACATCCTGCTAATTTTGACATTCTACGATGAAGTTGGGAAGAACTTTTCGAAGATTTGTTTGAGGACGAAATTACAAAAAAACAAAAAAATGTTGGAATGAGCATTTCAAGGGAAAAGGACATCTCCACTTAAATGATCCATACCAAATTTGGAATAGAATGAATTAAGTTAGAAAGGCCTTTCCTTTTTGGGCCCTTCTTGCATATCAAATATGGGGTAAGTATATTAATCCTTCGCTTTTTCCCTTTAATAGTTTAGTATGGCTTTTTTTTTTTCAAGCGTGATTTCTTCTTATTTTTTGGTTCATTCATGGGTAGAGGTGTCAAATAAAACCATTTAACTAATTTTACCCATACCCATCCATTAATAATTGAATATGGGTATATTAAATTTTTATATATTGATATAAATGGGTTACCCAATTATACCCATTTATTAAATGGGTATAATTGGGTAACCCATCTAACCCATTTAACCCATTTAACTTGCATTCCCAAACCTTTTGTATTTCACTATTTCTCGGGGTGAAAAAGAGCTGGCACCACCTCACCCAACCCCAACTTCTAGACTTTTTCTTTGACCGACAATTAACCCCGTCAAATCACCCATTTCCTTCCCTTCATTTCGTCTTTTCTACTTAACCAAATGCTTCTTAACTTTGACAAAAAAAAAAAAAAAAAAAGCTTCTTAACCATGGGGAAAAAAAAAAGGCTGTCAAAAATTATTTAATTTTTTTCTTTTTTTTTTATAAAGAAAAGGTATTGAATTTAAAACTTCCTACTCATAATCTCTTCCTATGTTCCAATCAAATCCTCCCTGCCCTGTTCAAAATTATTTGCATTTGGAGTTGGATTGCATGTTTGTTGCTAGTCTAGCATAGATCATTGCGGACTGTTTTTCCTTTGAATTTCGGGGATCAGGTTAGAAACTTGCACCACTTACATTATATGTCCACTTCAACTTTCATCGAAAACAAGTAAGTAATATTATTGAAAGTGTGTCCAAAAAATAAAAATCACAAATACTAGGGGTTCAAAGTTTTGGATTAAATTTTTTTGTTAACTTTCATATTATTTAGTCCAAAATTTTAGATTCTCATTGTTCAATTATTAAATAATATGTAATTTTGCGACATGGCATGCGGATGGAAAAAAAATTGATAATTAGACTTATTTGGCATAATAAGTAAATATTTAAAATTAATGATGGGTGTAAAATGGTATAAATTGATAATTTAGTTTAAAAATGAATTTATATGAGCTTGTAAAAATTTAGAATAAATGGGTTATAAATGGATAATTGGGTTACCCAACTCATTTTTTGACTTACCCATTTATACCCATCTAATTAAATGGATATAAATGGGTTGACTCACTTATACCCATTACCCATTTTACCCAACCCAAACCCGCCCAAATCACCCATCTTGCCACCTCTATTCATGGGTAAGAGTTATTTAATATTTTCTAAGACTTTTAATGTAATTATGCATCAACTACTTGAATAGCTGTTACAATCATAGCAGCTATTTGTTTGAAATTCTTGTTTCTATTTTCTTCTGCATGGTTTAACTTTTGCCTTCTTTCTCGTTGTCATCTTGGTCTTGATGATTCTATCTTAGGATTCTACTTATGATCTAAGGTATGTTTAATTTATTTTCTCTCTGTTACCTTGTTTGTTTAATGTTTCTCAAAATTTCATTATCCTCCCATTAAGAATTTCCAATTGAGATATTTTCCAATTACAAATTCATCATCTTGTCCAGTTAGTTTTTTAAGCTGCAGTATCGGTTTTTCTCAACGCACTGCCATCACTAGTTTGTTATATTGGTTTTGGTTGGCAGATGAATATTTATTGAGTTGAAGTTTCATTTCTTAGCATTTATTAATTCAAATTTGAATTTGCTTTCAATCATTTAGGCCGTGTCCTCGCTTAAAGGAAGGGAGAATACATTTGAGAAGATTGAGGAGGCTATTGATTATGTAAATGAGCAGCTTCCTTCAGATGATTCCTCTGTTCCAGCTGTAAGATTGCTTATTGCCATAAATTCAACTCTCTAGTTCTGGCTTTTCTGAATCAATTGAACTCTAGCATATTGATTGTTTTGCAGGCTCCCGATCCTAACCTGAAAAATGCGACAGACAGGAATGAGGCACAAATCCCTTCGGAGCTTATCACTCAATGTGTAGCTACTCTGCTTATGATTCAGGTGCTTTTTGGATGTATATCTCTAAGATTCTTTATCTCTCTCTCTCTCTTTCTTTCTTTTACTTCATTGACTGCCCGCTTATGATGATATTTACATCAGAAGGTTGATCTCTTGGATGGTCTCCTTTCCCCTCTTCCTGTGAAAACTACAAGCTGTGCATATTTTGGTTTATATTTTCCTTGTGGCTTATTATCAATCCAAAGAACTGAATCTCAGTTTCAATGAAGTTGACATTTATGGCTATCAAATCATAGCTACAATGACATTACTGGCTCAATCTAGCAACTATTCGTATAATGGGATTAATCTGCATTCTCTTTTCAATGAATTAAGGAGTTGAAAATAATCTCAAACTTTGTTTAACTGATAAGGAAGCTCACCCTTCACTTGCTTGCTGCTGTTGGGTTTTGCATCATATTTGAAATATTTTCTTTGTCAACTCCATTTATTGGTAAGCAAGTTCTTTCTGCAGTTGTAGCAATGACATGACTAGAATATCAGTTCTCTATTCGAGAATTGGACAGCTGTGCCAAGGTTCGTGTGTCATGTCATATCAATGGTAAATTACTAGGTTATAAACGGAAATATGCCTTAGATCAGTGCGTACAATGTTTTAAATGCTGTTCATTCTACAATTTGTTGTTTTTGTTTTGTTGTGATGTACGGAGTTTCACCTTTTTGAGAATGTATACTTGTTGGCTTAACATTGCAGTCATCTATTGCAGAAATGTACAGAGAGGCAGTTTCCACCAGCCGATGTGGCTCAAATATTGGATTCTGCAGTTACAAGCTTGAAGCCTTGCTGCCCACAAAACCTTCCAGTTTATACAGAAATACAGAAGTGCATGGGAATTGTCAGGAACCAAATATTGGCGCTTATACCTACTTAGCCAATAAAACTTGGAAGTATATTTTTTTTTCTTGTCTGCAATGTAGATAATTGATTTGATTGCCATCTTAGCTTCTAAGGCTGCCATGACAAGTGTTCTCTTTGTATCCAACTAACATCAATGGAATGAGTTATCACTTCCATTATAGGTCATCTATCTTCAAATTCATGATAGACTTGCCTCTTATTTACTGTTGTTAAGTTGATTATGTACCCGTTCGCTCTCCCTTGTTGATAGACACGTACAAGTTTTGGGTCCTTTGCAGCTATTGAATGGATTGCGCGGGATCCTATGGGAATACAGTTTTGGAGAAGTCAAAGACGTTTTTGCCTCAGCTGTAGCATAACCAGAGGTTTTAAATTTTTGAATGCAAGAACTGGGTATTAATGAAGTAGTCGATTTGTTTAATCAGCCAGACTTTGCACGCTTTGCAAGCAGCAGCTGATGTTCAATCAATATTCAAGAACATTAGTGTATTGATCTAACAGCTTTAGTTGTTTTCTCTCTTTTAAACAGAATACTAGGGCTTTTTTTGGCATCGACGTGTTTTGAGTGCTTTTAGGAAGACAGATTGTAGAATACCATCTATAATTACTTGTTAAAGACTCTTAAAATACATTTAGAAAATGTCAAAAATGCACCTCATTTCACCCCCATTCTTTGGTCAACCAGGGACGGGGCAGTAGCTGCGAGGAGGGGTAAGGGGAGAAGGTGTTGGGAAGCAGGAAAGGAGCGGAGGACGGTGGCAGGTTGAGGGGAGAGGGGGACGGGGAAATACTCAACAAAGCCCAAGTTACAAAATTTTCCTTCTCTTTATAGATAGGTAGTAAGCAACAATTACAAAAACTAATACTTCAAATACAATGTTACAGTAATATATAAATAAAAATAATTTTATTCATATGATATATTAAAAATAAATCATAAATATACAAATAAAAAATAAATTCTACAACATTTTTCATCAATAACCATCACCCATCACCGCCCTTACCCATACTCACAACTGCCACCACTCCCTTTCTCCTTCCCTCTTCCTCCCCTCACTTTCTTCTCCCTCTTCCTCCTCCCTTCCCCGCCACCCTCACCTCCTCTCCTTCTGCCCCGCCGATTTGGTTTTGACAAGATCACGACTAAAAGGAAGACGGAAGGAGAGGGAGAAGAAAGAGAGGGGAGGACGAGAAGGAAGAGGGAGGGGATGAGAAAGAAGGAAGGAGGGGGTGATGGCAGTGGTGGGTGGTAGTGTTAATTTTTGAAATGTACTCTAGATATTTTTTTTTTACTTTAAAAAGTACCTTAAAATAGATTCCAAAAACTCCTTCCTAAATACCACAAAAAACATTTACAATAAAAATTTTTTCATCTACACTGTTATAGTAAAATATTTCAAAAACACCCAAAAAAATGGTTAATCCAAACTATAATAAAATATAATTATTGTGCAACCCGGGATTGAACCATTTAACCTGCAAATTGAACCGATAATCTGATGACCTAATCTCTCCGGGTCGCAACATGAAATATCTCCCTGATTATGGTGATTTTACACCTTTAATGCAATGAATTTACAATGTGAACATGAGTTTGCATTGTCCTAACACTACAAGAAAATTGTTCATCAGTGACAACACAAAGCCATCACAGAACATACAAATATCGTCACAAATACCTTTTATTGACGACTTTTTGATCGTCACAAAGTCGTCACTAAATCCCCGTCGGTAAAAGTAAACAGTGATGACCTAAAATGTCGTCACTAAATAGTTGTCATTAGTGACGACTTTAAGGAGAGCATTTTTGACAAAAGATCAAGTCGTCAATAAAACACTTTCAGATTATCGTCACTAATGACAACTATTTAGTGACGACCTGATTGTCGTCACTAAATAGTGGTCATTAGTGACGACAATCAGGAAGTGTTTTATTGACGACTTGATCTTTTGTCAAAAATGCTCTCCTTAAAGTCGTCACTAAAAAGCACCGAAAGCCATTGTATATAACTATTTTACTGACAACAATTGTCATCACAAATGTAACTTAGATTTAGTGACAATCTCTGTTGTGACAAGGAGTTTTATTTTCTATTTTGTGACAACTTTTTTTTGTCATTAGATAATTTCTCAATAGCTTAATAGTCATAATTTGGCCTGTAATCATTGCTAAATCATTGATTTTAAACAAACCATATAAATAAACATGAACGATTGATAACCAAAAGTATTTGCATTAGATTACATGGTAATAATATAGCATTCTCAAATGCCAAATTCAAGTGTACATTACCCAACTAATGCCTACAAAAATAACATTTGTCCAAAATATCACTTGTACATAAGGTACATTTACAAAAGCAATCACAGTTTAAGAAATTGAAGAACATCTAAATGAACCACTCCATGAGCAAAAGGCAATTTTGTCTTCAACATTCTTCAACCATAACCATAGATATCTTCCAAAAGCTAGTATGAATAGCATTTATCTGTCATAAAAGAGTAAAAGAAGTAGGTAAGGGGAGGAGTACAATAATAAAGAACAAGTAATGAGACTTAGATTATTAAGACAAAAATTACAATTCATTAAGAATCTCATATAATTTGGGCCCACATATTACAACACCAGCAAGAAGTTAGAAATCACAGTCCAATCTATACAAATACAACACTGCATAAGCTCAACAAAAGAGCTCTCTAAAATAGTTTTTTTTTATTTTCTTTCTTCTTCTTTAAATAGCTCAACTTATTGAACAATTAAATTGGACTCCCACAGTAATTATTGTTTACAACTAGAATCGATGCCTGCTTGTAGCTTTTCCTGCCCCTTCTCATACATTCAAGGGAATGGGAAATGATTGTGGAAGTAGAAAAAGTAGACAACTTTCCTACAAAACATTCATAACATACCGCTTTGACTCCAGCTTCTTGCACGTATGCAATATCAGCAGGTGTAAAAAGTCCAGACTCACCAATGACCTAAAGATTTTGAAGACAGGAAAATGAATACATTGGTGATTAGACAAAATAATATGTAATGAGGCAGTCATGTGCCTCTGTCAACAATTTAACAAAGAAGGAGAAATCTTAAAGGGCATGAGAAAAGTGCAGAAATAGGATACTCACAATTATGCCTCTTTCTCAGATTATTCTCCCACGTTCTCCTTGAAGAAGATTTTTAGTATTGCTGATGTCAACCTTAAATGTTTCTGCAAATAGACAAAGCTAAATTAACTTGCAAGACTCCAACAAATGACTTGTACTGATTCTGTAAGCTACTCATTGCTCTTTTAACATTTTTTCTAGGTTGTGCATTTTTTATCATCTTCATCCTTGTTCTTTTCGGATTTATAGCTTGTTTCCACTCACCCATCCTCAAGATGAGCACCTTTACCCATTGTTACCTAACTCATTTTTTCCTGACTAATTGTTTACGAACTACCATTCTAAGAAAAAAGGTTATATCATGCAACCATATTGAATATCAGCACTAAGCAAGACGAGATATAACTAGGAAGAGTATCCAGCACCAGATTTTGGCATCTAGCAATTGGTGCCGTGCGGAAGTATGTCGAAGAAGTTAATTCCTAGAAAGTTTTTTTTTTTTTTTAAAAAGGGAAGTAGGGGATTGTCATAACAGAATTAATTTGTTGGTATTATTATTTATAGCATCACAGTGCAAATGATATACACTTCAGCAAATGATTAGCTACTTGAAAATATTTAGGCCTTCTCATCGATGTTAGTAAGAATACAAGGAACTAATTTTTGTCCAAATACAGCTACAATCGAATGTAAACTCAATAGCAGCTTCAGAATCAAAATATCAAGGTATCAAACTTTAAATGCACAATCAAGAAGAAGAAGATTTAAATGATCGATATAGAATTTTCTTTAGAAACATACCGAGGTTACGGTTGTTTATTCCAATAAGTTCAATCCCATCAATCCCAAGAACACGATCCATCTCCCTCTCATCATGTACCTAAAAAATGAGATATGACAAACAAAGGTCAAAATCATTGATACTTCAAACTTTTTACTTGACAAGAAAAACAAAATAAAACCAAAATCAGGAAAAAATAAAACCAAAATTGCTTCAAGTAAAGTACCAAGATAATTATTAGACAGCCTTCATGAGAACAGAAGGACCACTAACCTACATATGTTTAAAAAAGAAATTTTTTCTTCATGAAGAAGACGAAAAACAAACTTGAGATATCATTACAGATTTTTGTTGATATTCCGATTTTTGTACAAATCACAAACAAGAAAATGAAAATTACCCTGACTTAAACGTCCTAAATCTAACACTAAAAGTGAGGAGGGAATTGAGTTCTACTAATTGTTAAGACAGCAAAAGGAAAGAAAGAAGAAAACAATAACCATACCTCCACAAGTGGTGTTAAACCAAGCAATTTGCAGATCTTAGTCATGTATTTGATATCAAGATCTGGTAAAACAGCAGCAATTAACAGGATTGCATCTGCGCCTTTTGTGCGAGCATAGTATATTTGCCAAGCGTCTATAACAAACTCTTTGCATAACAGAGGGCACTGCACATGTAAATTGTTTCAGCAATCACTTTCAAAAATAATACTTCGAGCTAATATTCAGCAGAAATATGCATCAAGAAGAAAAAAAATACCTTCACTCCTGAATTCCTTATCTTCTCCAAATTCTCAAAGCCTCCCTTATTTTATGGAGCACAGAAACAAAAAAGTAGTGATGATAATTAGCAGTAAGAATTAACTTAAAAACAAATACATTGACTTGCAGAGATAGGCTTATATGACCCTGAAGAAAAAAGTCACCAAATGACTGAAGAGTTTAAATCCTTGCTTGAAAGTATTTCTGGTCTGTTAATACACTGAGGCATGCTGCTCCACCTTTTTCATAGGCCTTAGCAATTTCAACCTGTTATAATAGACAACCAAGAATTAATGCAAACAGATAACACTGTCAACATCTTAAGAATTGTATTCAGATATTATAACCCACAGTAACCTATTCAATTAACCACTGATAGAGGAATAAACCAGCAAACAGCTATAGGACGAAAAGATTCTCTAATCAAACCAGAACAAGCAGCTTTTATATAATATAACTAAGTCTCCCTGTATGAAGCTTCCAACTTATTGATAACTGTAATCTGCCATACAAGCCTTTTAAAATCTTACAAAATGATTTAGTTCCAGTTCTTCCTTATCTAATTCTCTGCTTTAGTTCCTCACATACTGACCAATCTACTCCCATTATACTTACAGAGCCATATAAGATCAATCTTTTTTGCACGGCAAAAAAAGAGCATGCAGTCAAAACTCATATGCTCTATTTTTGTACAATCAAACCTCGTAACATATACAAATTTTGACCATGAAGATTGTAAGTGTTCAGTAATGCACAGAATACATGGGATTTCAAGGTCAAAGAAAACGTTACAGGGGAGGGAAAAAAACGAAAAACAGAAGCAAGGGCAATGCACAATGACAACTGCATACCACTGAACAGGTACTTCTAGCTTCTGTGCACCACTCTATTGGCAGCAGAAAAGTCTCGTACAAAAAGAAGAGGGGGCAAAAAGGAAAAAAGGCATGCATCTGTAAGGACTTGAATACAAGGCATAGACCTTCTCCACCAGCATCTTTAACATCCATTAAAGATAAATTTAGCATCTCCTTTTAACAAACTTAGAATCTGGAGTATCTTGAGGAAAAAGGGGACTTTGAGCATAATCAGTTTACTAACAAGAAAGACAGGTTTTCAAATTGCTCATATCTTTTAAGGAATACGTGACTTTGAACTAAACATGAGAACATCCAATTCCAGGTTAGTGAAAGTCCTTAAAGCTTCCACTGATGGCTATGCGCTTTACAATTAGCCTGAAATTGACTCATCACAGTTCCTAATGTCCTACCTGAGCTCGGTCAAGTAAATTGAAAAACAAACCATAGCTAAATGAAATTGTGGTCACCGGCTAAGATCAGAAAGTCATTTAGTGATGTGATAATATGGTTGACGAAGAAAACTAGAGTATATGCCAAAAGCTATTATCAAAATTAGGGCCATAAAGCAATTGGAGAAAATGATCAAGTAAATAACAACATAGCTATGATAGCATCTAATAATCAAGAGCTGCTTCGAGATTTTGGGCAGAAATTTGCAAAAAATATTGTAGAATATTAGGGATTTGGAAAAATTGGGTAAAATGTATAAGAGAGAGAAAAACGAACCTTTCCAATGAAAACCTTGCCTTTTAATGCTGGACAGCCATGGTGATGCTAGTGAGAAGCCAAAGAACGGATTTGTTGTGTGGGTGAAAGTATCAGGTGCCGTGCGGAAGCTCTGTTTTGTGCTGATTCGCTTCCCTTTTCTCCGTCCTTGTTTCTTTTGTTTCTGTTCAGCCCGTCCGCCGCCCCCTTTACTTTCTCTTCTATTCTCTTGTTCTCTCGCAATCTTCAGCCGCCCGCTCTAGCCGTTGTTTCTCTCTCTCTCACTCAGCGCTGCCCCTTCTTTTCCAGCCGTAAATAACCCCCAGCCCGTTACTCCTAACTCTCTCCGCTGGTGGTTCTCTCTTTTTTCTCTCGAAGTTCTCCTCTCCTCTGGTTTTTCTCTCAGCTATCTCGCCGTCCTCTTTCTCCCCGTCTGTCAAAACCTAACTCTCTCTGGTTTTTCTTACCTTCAGCCATCAACTTCCCCGCCGTTGTTTTTCTCTCTCTCTTGCCCCTCTTGTTTCCTCACTCAACCAGCCGCCAACTCTCTTGCTTCATCAGCCCTCCAGACCCTCTGCTCCCAGCCGTCAGTGCAGAAGCTTGTTTGTTTCATCTCGGTGAAAGTTTGTGTTTCAGCTCGGAAGCTCTGTTTCAGCTCAGTGCAGAAGCTTGTTTGTTTGCTTTAACTCAGACCAAGTGTTCCGTTGCTTTTGTTTTCAGAATGTGTTCCGCTGCTTTGGTCTTTGCTTTGCTTTGGATATTGTTTTTGTTGCGCGGCACTTTCACTATGATTTGATCAAAATTTTGACTTCACTCATTTTCCCTCCATTTGATACCAAAAATCATGTTTTTTTTCTGGATTTGTAATATGGTTTGAACCATAGATTTTAATGCTATAGTATTATTCTTTATTTTTTAGCAAAAAATAAAAATTTTCATCAACATAGGTGGCAAAATTTGTTAATTTCATATAATTGAAAATGTACTTTTATAATTTGCTAATATTTTATACTAATTTCTTATAATTGCAGCACTAAAGAACATCATGTAATTGAAAATAATTAAACTCAAATTATATGGTTATAACATAGTTTCAATAAAAATAATCATTTTCCCAACATTTGAGACCAATCATCATGCTTTTTTTTTATTTTTAATTTGGTTTGAAGCATAGATTTTATTGCTATAGTATTATTCTTTATTTTTTAGTACAAAAACGCAAATTTTCATTAATATAGGTGGCAAAATTTGTTAATTACATATAAGTGAAAATATACTTTTATAATTTGCAAATATTTTAGCCCTGCAATTTTTTATAATTGCAACACTAAAGTACATCATTAATTGAAAATAACGAAAGTCAAATTCTATGGTTATAACAGACTTTCATTAAAAATAATCAAATGCTATTAATAAGACATTATTGTTAAGTCAAAATCAAAGAAAATTTAGTGATGACATAATGTTATCACTAATTTATTCAAGATTATAATGACAAGAAAAGTCGTCACTAATTAAATTGCTAGTTTTTAATATTGTCAATTGCTAGTTTTTAATACTTTTGTGAAAATATTGATAATGGTTGAGAAAATTTTGCTACATTACTGCAAGTGATAAATGTACTTTTGTTCTTTTTCAAACATTTATTTTAATGTTTAATTTTGTTTAAAACTATTGTACTAGTATAGATTTGCAAGACAAAACTTAAGTTCTCAATAGTTAAAAAATTCATTACAGAGAAAACACAAAGTAGTAGTTGCAAAATGTGTATAAATTACAGATATTTTAATGTGTATAAATTACAATTTATTTTAATGTTTAATTTTGTTTGAAACTATTTTACTAGTATAGATTTGCAAGACATAGATTTATGGGTAATTTCTTTTTTTTTTTTTTTTGCTTTCACATATTTAATTTATGTTAAATACAAAACCTACCAGTTTCCCTTTCATAAAAATATTAGTGCAACACTTTTTGAATTTTACTTACGAATATTTATGTATTTAACATAAATTAAATGATTCAGAGTGAAATGCCCATAAAGAGCAGAATATTTGTTCATGTAATGGAGGAAACCCACAAAGAGTTGGTACTTTATGGGCCATTTCTTTTTTTAAAAAAATTTAATTTATGTTGAAAAGATAACCTGCCAATTTTCGTTTTGTAAGAAATCAGTGTAACACTTTTTGAATTTTACTTACAAACATTTATAAATTTATCATAAATTATATGTTTGAGAGTAAAATGCCCATAAAAAGCTGGTACTTTGAATAGATAATGCTCATTTGCCCATAAACTACACTCCCTGAAGGCTATTTTGTTAATTACTTTGTAGTACTTTGTTATTCCTTTGCTAATACTACTTGGCATGTAGTACAAAGGATAAATCTGGCATAAATTTCTTATTCCATTAATAAAAAGACCTGCCTGCCTTATAACTATTGTAATGAAAGATATATCTTTAGAGTTTATAACAAATTATTACTTAAGTTTGAGAAAATTATAAAATATTTATGCATAGTTTATCAAGATACCATTCGCAATTTCCTAATAAAAAAATAGGGGCTAAATTGTAAAAGTTAGGGTGCCATAATAGAAATAATAAAATTGGTGTATTACATATGGGGGTTAAATTGCAAAAGTTAGAGTGGCAAATTAGAATTAATGAAATTGGTGAATTACATATGGGGCTAAATTACAAAAGTTAGGGAGTAATAATAGAATTAAAGAAATCGGTGTACTACATATGGGGCTAAATTGTAAAAGTTAAGGTATCATAATGGAATTAATGAAATTTTTTACAACATTTGGGGCTAAATCGCAAAAGTTAGGGTGGCACAGTAGAATTAATGAAAGTGACTTAGAAATAAGTACTTTAAACAGTGACGATTAATTCTTGTCATTAAATCCGAATCGATAGAGTAACAGTGACGATATTAGAAGTTGTCACTATATAGATCATTTTAGTGACAACGTTTTTCAAGGTCGTCACTGAAGACTTAGTTGCTTTGAGCAATTATGACAACTTTCCTTATCGTCACTAAACAAACACGTTTTGTGACGACTTTTTTCGTCACTAGCAAATGTTGTCACTAATAACCATATTTCTTGCAGTGTAGTTTGTGACGAAAATAACGGGTCGTCACTAAACATTTAGTTGCTTTGATGCAATTGTGACAACTTTACGTGTCGCGACTAAAGAAGCTCTTTTTGTGACCATTTATTGTCATCACTAAAAAATGTTGTCACTAATAACTAGTTTTTTTAGTGATTAGTGACGACAACAAAAAGTCGTCCGTATATAGGCCAAGCAATAGTGATGATGTTCTTAATGTCGTTACTATTGTGTGTTCTAACACTCCCGCGCTCTTGCTAAATCTTGGCGGGAATTTACTAGTGACGACTTAGAAAGTCGTCACAAATGAGTTGGCTCCCATTAGAGGTTTGTGACGAGTTAGAAAGTCGTCAATAAAGAATCCCATTTTGTGACAACTTTTTTTCGTCACAGAGAAAAGTTGTCACTAATGACCAATTTTCTTGTAGTGTAAATATGTAAGTACGATCCACATCATGGTTAATCTTTGCTATAATTATCTCAAGCAATTAATCTCTAGGCTTTTCTTATTTCATTGTGACATATTTATCTTTCAAGTTATTTTTTGTCTATTATATCTATGTTAATTTATGTCATTAATGTAGATTTAATAAAAGTATGATATTTTAAGGAGAAATAGTTGTATTAGACTATTCGAACAAGTTTACATAAATGTTAAAGATTGAAGTTGTTCAATGTGGTTCGACCTAAATAGAGGTATTGACCCACAAGTATTTTCTACATGTTTCAGCATGCCCATTGAGATGAAATTGATGATCAAGTCTTAGGAACTCAAAGGAAGAAGGAACCTACTTGCCAAAATTTATAGGATATTGAAACTTATTTGCTGCTTCATTTTGGAAAAGGTTTCTTTGATCTTTGTTAGTCCAAAAGATCCGTTCGACTAAAACAAGCTACCTAGAAGTTAAATTCGTTGGTTATTGATTTTGAATGCTAGTATACTAACATAAACTTCGATCTTCTTTGTCGGAATTATTCTGGATTCGGTTATTATTGCAGAAGCAGAGGAAACGTTACTGGCTCACTCTTGTTTCCACTTTTGCAAGAGCATATAGCTTTGATTGTTTCGTTCTTTTGACATGGACAATTTCTGCAAATTCCATTGCCTTTTGCTGCCATTGTTTCCTTCTTGTATTGTTTATGCTCTGTACTTCTTCCCTTTATCTTTGGTTCATCTAGTAAGTTTTTAAAACTCTCTTCTTTCCATCACTAATTGCGTGCAGAGTTTTTTGCTCATTGTCAAAAACTTAGTGAAATGCCAATATCAACATTATAGACAGGAGTGCCTCATAGGCTACGTTGAAACATGCAAGTGGCAGTAGTTTCTGAACTGAATCGTATGAATGATGATGTGGTGGAAAATTGCTCTCTTAAGGAGTGAAGAGTCTAAACAAGAATCAACAAGATTCTAAAACCTAGAGTGCACTCAAAGGGACAAGGTGTAAAACCCAAACAACGCACCAAATGTTTAAATTTGATTATCTCTCTATCTATCCATCTATTATATCCATGTCTATGCCTATCTAATCTATCTATCCATCTATCTATATCTATACTATAAAGTACAATGAGTCTTGGTAATTTGGAGTGTGGGTGTAAGCATTGTTATGATCTTATTTTGTGTTATTTGAATTATGCCCTTCTTAACTTGTGGTTAAGTTTCATATAATCTTAAGTATGGGTTAAAGTTTAATTATGAATTTCTAATGATCAAAATTCATTGTATCATATGTACTGATTTAGAAGAAAATAATGGTTAATTATTACAGTCACTATATTGCATCACACCATATTGATTTAGAAAGAAAAATCTCCTTAAAGTTATAAATAGTGAAATGGTTTGAGAAATATTTGTCAAATGAATTATATGAGTTGTACACATCCAATTCAAAAGGGGAAGAACTTTTTATGTTGCACACAAAAACTTTTTATTATATGTTGCACACAAAAAATTTTTTCGTTTTCTTCTTTTTTTTTTTCTATTTTTTTCTTTTTTTTCAATATTTTTTTTTGTATATTTTTTTTCATTTCTCTCTTTTTTTTAAATGCACACATAACTATCACACTTGCCAACCATAAACGTACTTTTGGAACACACTTGAAATTTCATGCAAGAATATTAATGTATTCCTTTGACACAAGGTTCAAATGAGAAGGTTCAAACGAAAGGTTTACGGTAACAATTATGACTATTAAACAAAGAGAAGGATTGAGGCTCAAACATAGTTGACTATGGGTAAACATAATTAGGGAAAGCATTTAGAAAGTCAAAAGGGTTAAACCTAATTGCCCTTGTCATTTTATTGCATCAAATTCAAGTATGGTCTCAACATGTATAACAAAGCAAGTTCTAGAATGTCAAACCATGTGTGATATCACTCAACAAAAGAAAATAGAGCACACTATAATGAATTGCTCATTAGGCTCAAAAGCTCACAAAATGATTAAAATTATGTCAAATCTAGCACATCCATCATTCAAATCAATTGTCAAGAAAACATATTACTTGCACTAGCAATAGAATACCATTCACACTTGCATCTTGACTGAATCAATACGAATCTCAAAAAGTCTTGAAAAATCAGAAACTAGACGAATTAACTCAAAAACTGACCGAAAATACTTAAAATTTTTTCTCTTTTTCTTTTTTTTTTTTTTTTTAAAAAACCAAACTAGAAATTAAAAACCAACATGATCTCCCTCCCCCACACCTAAACATTGCCTTGTCCTCAAGGAAAAAAAAAAATAAAAATAAAAATAAAGTGTAGAAAGAAAGAAATACTCCCCTGAAGAAATACTAAGTTTCCGGTGGGAAAGGAGGCTGGAAACGAACGTGCTCGAAATAAGCTGCCAGGTTATGACCCATGCGGGACAAACGTCGATCCATCTGTTGCTTAATTTGATCCTACCTATCACAATGAAATTATATCACGTAAATCACTTTTAACAAATCAACAAACACAATCAAACTACTAAAAACAATAACTCTTGGGTTGCCTCCCACGCAGCGCCTTTCTTTAATGTCTTTGGCTAGACAAAATAATGCTTCAATCAGAGGGTTCAGGCACTGCAAGGGTCACCTCCTCAACATTATTAACTTCAAATCCTTCATAAAAAGGTTTGAGACGATGACCATTAACCTTAAAAATCTTGTCAGTGTGAAGACTTTGAATTTCTACTGCACCATGAGGAAACACATTAGTCACAATAAAAGGTCCAATCCAACGAGAACGCAATTTACCAGGAAAAAGTTTAAGTCTAGAGTGAAAAAGAAGTACTTTTTGACCAATACAAAAAATTTTCCTTGAAATTGCTTTATCATGAAATGCTTTTGTCTTTTCCTTATAAATGCTAGAACTCTCATATGCATCATTTCGGATTTCCTCCAACTCTTGCAATTGCAACTTCCTGTGTTCTCCAGTTTCATCCATCCGCATATTGTAATTTTTAACTGCCCAATATGCCCTATGTTCCAATTCCACAGGTAGATGACAAGGTTTGCCAAAAATTAATCGGTAAGGAGACATACCTATGGGGGTCTTAAAAGCTGTACGGTAAGCCCAAAGTGCATCATCTAAGCGTAAACTCCAATCCTTTCTATTGGGATTCACCGTCTTTTCAAGTATCGACTTGATTTCTTTATTGGAGATTTCTGCTTGACCACTAGTCTGCGGATGATAGGACGTAGAAACCCGGTGAGTGACGCCATATTTCTTCATTAATGCTTCCATTACTCGATTGCAGAAGTGTGTCCCTCGATCACTGATAATTGCTCTTGGCGTGCCATACCTGACAAAAATATGAGATTTAATAAAATCAACTACAACCTTAGTATTGTCAGTCCTAGTTGCCTTAGCCTCGATCCACTTTGAGACATAATCAACTGCAAGTAATATATACATATTACCAAAAGAGGAAGGAAATGGACCCATAAAATCTATACCCCATATATCGAAAATTTCACAAACCAGTATAGGAGTAAGAGGCATTTGATCTCTATGGCTTAAATTACCTGTCTTTTGACAATTTGCACATGATTTACAAAATAAGTATGCATCACTAAACAAAGTTGGCCAAAATAAACCACACTCTAAAACCTTTCTTGCAGTTCGCTTAGGGCCAAAATGTCCACCACACGCATATGAGTGACAAAAAGATAAAATTGATGGAACCTCTTCTTCAGACACACACCTGCGAATAATTTGGTCAGAACAATATTTCCACAAGTATGGTTCATCCCACACATAATATTTAACATCACTTTTAATTTTTTCCTTTTGAGCTCTAGACAAATCATTAGGTAGCGTTCTAGTAACAAGATAATTCACTAAATCAGCATACCAGGGAGTTGTCTTTTGAACTACAAAAAGATGCTCATCTGGAAAATTATCCTTCAAGGGAGCAGGTCCTTCACTATTGATCAAACGACTGAGGTGATCAGCAACCATATTTTCAGCACCCCTTTTGTCTTTAATTTCCAGATCAAATTCTTGGAGTAGGAGAATCCACCTTATAAGTCGTGGTTTGGCCTCTTTCTTGTTGAGCAAATATTTCAAAGCTGCATGGTCAGAATAAATAATGACTTTAGTGCCAAGTAAATAAGAACGGAATTTTTCTAAAGCAAAAACAATAGCTAAAAGCTCCTTTTCCGTAGTCGAATAATTGCACTGGGCACCATCCAAGGTCCTCGAGGCATAATAAATGACATAAGAAGCTCTGCCCTCTTTCTGGCCGAGTACTGCACCAACAGCAAAATTGCTGGCATCACACATTATCTCGAAAGGAAGACTCCAGTTTGGTGGTCGAACCACTGGTGCTGAAGTCAATGATCCCTTGAGCGTGTCAAATGCACTCTTGCAATTATCATCAAAATGAAATACCACATCCTTTTGAAGTAATTTGCATAGAGGATGGGATATCTTTGAAAAATCTTTGATGAAACGCCTATAAAAACCTGCATGGCCAAGAAAAGACCGAACTTCCCGCACACTTGCAGGGTAAGGTAAACATTTGATAATTTCTACCTTAGCCTTATCTACCTCAATTCCTTTTGCAGATACCACATGGCCTAAAATTATGCCTTGGTCTACCATAAAATGGCATTTCTCATAATTTAAGACAAGATTAGTCTCAATGCACCTTTTAAGAATTTTTGTGAGGTTAGTTAAACATTCATCAAAAGAATTACCATAGACAGTAAAATCATCCATAAACACTTCTATGATATTCTCCACATAATCAGAAAATATACTAACCATACACCTCTGGAATGTAGCAGGCGCATTACAAAGACCAAAAGGCATTCGTCTATAGGCAAATGTACCAAAAGGACAAGTAAATGTGGTTTTCTCTTGATCTTCAGGCGCCACTGGAATTTGCAGAAAACCTGAAAAACCATCAAGACAGCAATAATGAGATTTTCCTGCCAATCTTTCCAACATCTGATCAATAAAAGGCAATGGAAAATGATCTTTACGAGTTAATGCATTTAATTTTCTAAAATCGGTACAAACTCTCCATCCATTTTGAACTCGAGTGGGCACTAACTCACCTTTAGGATTTTCAATAACAGTAATTCCTGTCTTTTTAGGAACTACTTGAACAGGACTTACCCACTTACTATCCGAAATAGGATAGATTATACCTGTGTCAAGAAGTTTTAAAACTTCTTTCTTCACTACCTCCATCATTGGTGGGTTCAATCTCCTTTGAGCCTCTCTCGAAGGCTTAGCACCATCTTCTAACAAGATGCGATGCATGCAAGTGGCTGGACTTAATCCTTTTATGTCAGCCACTGTCCATCCTATTGCCTCCTTGTGGTCCTTTAACACCCGAATTAATTTTTCTTCCTCTAAAGCAGTCAATTTACTGGAAATTATTACTGGGAGTGTATCTCCATCTCCCAAGAATGCATACTTTAAATTATCCGGTAACTGCTTTAATTCCACCTTCGGGGCTTGCACAATAGATGGCAAAAGTTGTGAATGAGACAAAGGTAATTCCAAGTAAGACACATTGGAAAATTCTGGACAAAGAGAATTCAATTCAAAAATAACTTCCTGCAATTCAAAAGGAAAAACAAACTTCCCTTTTATTTTTTGCAAATTTTCCTGGCAGAGACCAGTAGAAATAGCAACCTTCAACGCATCATCATTATTAAATTCAAAATTTTGCTGCGCCAAAGAATCAATTATATCTATAACAAAAACTGAATGAGATTCACCAGGATATTTCATGGCATCATAAATACTAAATTTAATAACATCACCATCAAATTCCATAGTCAATGTGCCAGTGAAAACATCAATTTTTGTTCTAGCAGTTTTCAAAAATGGTCTCCCTAACAGCATTGGAGATGAATTAGAATTATTATCCTCCATATCAAGCACATAAAAATCTGCAGGAAAAATCAAATTATCAATTTGCACTAAAATATCCTCCAAAACTCCATCAGGATAGGCATTTGATCGATCAGCAAGTTGAATTATTACGCCCGTCTCTTTTAAAGGCCCAACGTTCATCAAATTATAAATAGAACGAGGCATAACATTTATCGAAGCACCCAAATCCAACATAGCTTTTTCAATTTTAATATTGCCAATTTTGCAAGGGACAGTAAACATACCCGGATCCTTGCATTTAGGAGGCAATTTTTTCTGCAGAACTGCCGAGACATTTTCTCCCATATGCACTTTCTCATTTCCTTTCAACTTTTTCTTACCAGTGCATAACTCCTTCAAAAATTTAGCATATCTAGGAATTTGTTTAATTGCATCTAAAAGAGGGATATTTACCTCAACTTTTCGAAAAGTGTCCAAAATCTCCTGTTCTTGTTCTTGCTTTTTGGACTTTGCCAGTCGACTAGGAAAGGGAGGCGGAGGTGTAAGCACTTGTGTTGATTTTTCTCCAAAATCTGGTTGTTCCAAGGCCCTAGGTTGAGACACATTCCCCTCTTTTTCGAGCTCTTCCTCGATTGCTTGTTCAGAAATTTTCTTGCTCGGCTCAGGCAACTCTTTGCCACTTCTTAATGTGATGGCACTAGCATTTTGCTTGGGGTTGACAATTGTCTGTGAAGGTAGCTTTCCAGATAATTGGGACTCCAATCTATTGACTGTGGAAGCTAACTGGCTCATTTGATTCTCCAAATTATGAATGCTAGTTTTCGTCTCCTGTTGAAATTGTTGAGTGTTAGTAGCCAAAGATTTCACAATATCCTCAAGTGACATACCTGATTTATGAGCAGATTGTTGCTGTGAAAGTTGAGGTCTAGGTTGATATTGTGGCTGTTGTGGAAATCCTGGTGGCCTTGCTGCATAATTAAAATTAGGATGATCCCTCCATCCTGGATTATAGGTGTTTGCATAGGGATCATACCGCCTCTGAGGTGGTCCTGGAAATCCAACTGCATTAGCCTGCTCAGTCGAATCATCTTGGAGTGTAGGGCACATATCTGTTGGATGACTCGAACCATAGCAGATTCCACATGTTTTCACTTGCTGCATTTGTCCTATAGCCAACTTTTCAACCAAAGAAGTTAGACAATCTAATCTTTGCTCTATTGAAGAATTACTTACCTCATTGACTCTACGGGTTGTGTTATCCTGCCTGTCTCCAAATTGTTGAGCATTTGCAGCCATACTCGATATCAAACTTCTTGCCTCCGTGGGTGTTTTATTCACTAAGGAGCCCCCACTGGCAGCATCAATAATTCTTCTGTCAGTTTGGGACAGACCTTCATAAAAATACTGGATGAGGAGTTGGTCAGGAATTTGATGATGAGGACAACTAGCACATAGTTGCTTGAATCTTTCCCAATATTCATGTAGAGTCTCTCCATTGAATTGTCGAATTCCACAGATGTCTTTCCTAATGCTTGCAGCTCGGGATGCAGGAAAGAATTTTTCTAGAAAATGCTTCTTCATGTCTGTCCATGTGGATATTGACCCAGAGGGCAGATAATAGAGCCAATCCTTAGCTTTATCGGCTAAGGAAAATGGAAAGGCTCTTAATTTAATTTGCTCCTCTGTGACTCCCTGAGGTTTCATTGTCGAGCAAACCACATGGAATTCTTTGAGATGCTTGTGGGGATCTTCACCTGGTAAGCCATGAAAAGAAGGAAGTAAATGGATTAGTCCAGATTTTAACTCAAATGCAACCTCTAATGTAGGATAAGTAATGCATAGAGGCTGTTGATTTAAATCTGGTGCAGCCAATTCTCTCAATGTCCGTTCATCAGCCATGGTGCTATTTATCTCTTCCGTCTCACTAAATGAATCCACAAAATCTACTACTGAATTATGTCCAGTAGATGAGGAGGATGCCTCTGCTCGTTCTCTTGTTGCTTTTCTCAATGCACGAGCAGTCTTCTCTATCTCAGGATTATATTGCAGTTCACCTGTACGAGAAGATCTAGGCATAAACCAGTAACAATAAAAATTAAAAAAAAATTAAAAAAAAATTAAAAAAAAATAAATAAACAAAGAAAAGAGCACTCAAAGAAAATAAATTTATTTTGATACCAAGTCCCCGGCAACGGCGCCAAAATTTGGTGGGTGTCAAACCAGCAAAAATAAAATTCCTACTCTTAAGTCACGAATTAAATCCACTATGATACTGGAGCAGGGACTTAGGCTGTGCAATGGGTTACTAGCTTCACCCTGGTGCCAGAGTTTGCTTGATCCGATATACCAAAGTATCTTAATTACGTGAAAGATAAAATTCGAATATAGCAGTGAGCAGGGTCGAATCCACAGGGACTTGGGAATTTATTTTGAATGAATGTAACATTAAATAAAAATGAGGGGATTGATATGGAACTGTCTAATTTAATTGCTCAAATAAAAAATAAGACAATCGCAGAAGAAATAAATAACAATAAATATAAAGTAAATTAACGGAAGGAAAATCTCTAGTCAAAGGTATAATCTCCACTAATGGTTCGAATCACTGATCACAGATGCAGAGATAAAATCTTTCATTTACAAATAAACTGGTTATGGTTGTCAACAAGCTCTGACAACCTGCCTATCCTTCCTGATTCGATAACCACAACAAGCTCTGTAGTTATTGCCCTAGCCAATTAAGCAGTCCTAAACACGCTCTTAGGATTTAACCTATTGACAGCATTAATCATTAGACTGGCCACCAATTATAACCAACAAACACACATGCTCGGTTTATTTAGGCTATATCATATATTTCCACAACAACAACTCAAAAGTTTCTACTACAATTGAATCATGTCACTTGCCACATGCACTAAAATCACCCAACAATTACGGATTGAGCACTCTTAGATGGCTGTTAATTATTCACACAATTAAACAGTGATCAAGTATTTAATTGCAAGAAATAATCATATGCATAAGTGAACAGGAAATATATAAATACTTGCAAATTAAAGGACGTAGGCAAATAAATTCGATCTCACAGTTTTGTCGAACCAAAGCTTCGATTTAACCTCTGACTAGATAAACTTAGCCACGCCTCATGATTAAATCACCACACGAAGTAATGGATTGCAAAGGCATTGCTTTTTTACTGGAAAGCAAGGAATAAAAGATGTTTTTCCCGTTGGGGAATATTGTCGAACACCTGGCGTGTGTCAGAGGCCAGTCCAGAGAAAGGAAACTAGAACTAAACTAAAAAGCTAAGCTAGAGGTCCCCCCTTTTTCTTCCGTACGTCCTCCCCTTAAAAAGCCAAAAGTAAGATGACTAAAAGCTATCTCCGGTGGTCCCCACACATGTGGACAAAGTCTCCAAAATTATTCCTTGTTGTCCCAAGTCTCTCTACGTTGCTTTTCTTGAAGCCCAAATGACCAAGTGCCTTTTCACTAGCTTGTGGTCCCCACCAATTCAAGGGCCTAAGGTTTGAAGTCCTTAGAAGTCTCCATATTCTCCATAAAGTCCCTCCTTTTAGGTAATTTTCTGTTTCATTCCTGAAATTAAGTCATGGTACCAAATATAAGTAAATATCAGCAATTAACACAATATTTGTCAGGAATAAAAGGGGAAAATATTAACAAATAAACTGCCTAATTTTCGCATTAACAACTTTCAATATACAAAAAATTAGACACCTTCATATAACTGAAATAACAATATTAAACTGAAAAAAAAAAAAAGAAATCTGAAATAGCCCATACAATCCATCATTATTATTAATAGCAACCCTTCATAACAAGAAAAACTGAAAAAAAATGAAAATTATTCATAAAATGACATAAAGCGAATAAAAGTGAATCAAATAGCTAAAAACACAACTCAAATAATACCACAAATAACTTTCAAATCACTTAAAATTCTAATTCAGGTGAGTCAAATCTGAGGGAAGACAAAAATTTGTTATTGATAGCAATAGAGTAGTGCTTCGTTTATTTTGTTTCGAGCAAATCGAGTTAATCCAGCAAGCTATATAGAAGCCATCAGTCCAAGGAAAAGGAGAAGAAGGAAAGGTTACCATAAAATACTATAAATTGTTAACTACATATCCTATCTTATGTCTTGAAACTAATAATTGTACTCGAAGAAAAGGTAGATCTGCAGTGTTGGTTGGTCTGATACTTTTAGCTCTTTGTGGAAATATAAATAGTATTCAAGTGACACTGGAGAATTCAAAAGGAACCAAATCAAAATACTAATTACTAAACACACAAAAGAAGCACTCTTTTGACTCTTTAAAACTTTAGTTTCTAAACTACCTACACTTAAAAACATTGACAATTTCCCAATTAACATGGATCATACCTAATAAACTGCTTTTCTTTCTCTTCAAATTAATTTTGTTAAATTTTCTACTTTAATCCAACAAACTTATCTTAGTCTACGAAGTCCAGTGATTTGTTTCTCAATTAGTCTAATGTAACCAAGAAGTTGCTTGATGAAATGATAATGACTTGATCCCTTCACACACTTTTTTTTTTCCTAACCCCTTCTCATTTTTCTGTTACTTGCCCTAATAATTTGCGTAATAAAGATTTTTTATATTTTAAACGATAAGTTAACAATAAGAAAAAAAAAGGGCATATTAAGAAGATGCATCTTCAGGAACTAGCCACCAGGCATCCAATTAATTGACCTACAGAGATGAACAAGCATAAATTGATTAATTACACTTTTACATGTTTTCCAGACCAGGCAACATCTAAAACATGTATTCCTTTCATTTCTTTATTTCTTAATTACACGAGAAGATGCTTCAAGCAAAGAAGAAGCAATATTTATTTATTTTTGAATGGCAAACGGGCTCCAGCATTAATCCAGGAAAGTTAAGAGTCAAAATGTTGAAAAAAAAGAACCAAATAAAAAATGCTAAACACATGAAAATCACTCTGATGACTATTTGGAATTTTTGCTTTTTGAAACTACCAAGCAGGCAAGCACTGAAAACATTCACAATTTCCCATTAGCCCGAACAAGATTCAGTATTTACTTTTCTTTCTCTTTAAATTAATTTTTGTTAACTTTTTCTTCTCCATTCCAACGATATCATCTTACACCATTAGACTTGTTGAACTGAATTTTACGATTCTAATACTATCAACATGCAGGGTTGTAGAATTGAAAGGATAAAGTAATCACTCAATGTACATATACATATACAAATACAAATACATATACATATATATATCCACATGTGAGTGTGTGTGTGTGTGTTTGTGTTTGTGTTCGTGGGAGATAATTAACAAATCAATAGAGTAATCTTATTGCAAATATATTAGCAAGTTGATTAATTAAATTAATCTAGATAGATAAAATAGGGTAATCTAATTAGTTAAACTTCTATTTATTTCACTTATCAATACCTAAAACAGTTCATACCTAGTACACACTATATAGTACTAGTAAACAGAATTTCTTAAATAAATAAAGGCCACATCTTAATGTTGTACTAGCAAATGGAATTTCTTAAATCACATGCCATTGAGCAAACAAGTTTGATGGCCTTAAAACTTTCTCTCCTTTAATATTACCCCTTGTTTGGTACATGGAAATGCACAGAATAGAAAGGGTTTCGACCAGAATATGTATCCACCAGGATGGTAGGAAGAAAGTTACTGTTCCAAGGTTTGATATACAAGTCAGAGTGTAATCTTTATTCAGTTTCTAATTTTTGGTATAATCAATATTTAGATGTTAGAATGAAATACACTAAATAAAAATTCGACTTAATATTAGGTTAAAGGGCATCCTATATCTTTTTTTTGTTTTATTTGTTCTACAATAGTATTTGTCTATTTATGTGAAATTTGATATCTTTATTTAAAAATAAATTACGATTGATATCAAAATTCTTCAATTGTAGTGAAGATTCATTCTAATATATAGATTTTTACGTTAAAATTTTATTTACTACCAATATAATTAGTGGCGTAAAATATAAATTACATGAAGTTAGACAATTATAATTTAGTTATTTTCAATTTTGATAGGAGATTTAAAAAAATTCTTGAACAATTGTTCAAAAGTCAAAGAATAAAGTATCTTAAAACATTTGTTTCCTAGTATAAAAGAAAAATTAATTATTATAAAAATTACATTCAAATATTAATTGAGCTATAAATAGCTTAGGATATGGCGATGCATTAGACTTGTGACGATAAATTTGACATCCTACTATTTAGGCATTCTAGGATGAAGGTGAAGAGAGCGTTCCTTAGATTTTTTTAAGGAATGGAATTCTAGAAAAAGTTAGAATGAGCATTCTAAGAAAAATTAGCTTTCCCACTTAAATGAATTATACCAAGCACCGGAATGAAATGGACAAATTGGAAAGGCCTTTCTTTCTAGGTGTTTTTGTGAGGTGCATTTATGAAGAAGAAGCTAATGAGCTTCTAAATCCTATGTCGGATCACAAATACATGACAATTTAATGTGTAAACTAGTGAAGAAGAATCTTAGCAGTGTCCATAATTTTATTAAGTTTTCTTCTCTGCTAATCCAACAAGTTATCTTCAGTCTACTAAATTTAATTAATTCCATTTCTCAATTTGTTTCATAATTACATAAGCAATCAAGAAGTTGGTTGATGAAACGAAGAAGTCCTCATCCATTCTAAATCTTTTTGTGTCCCTTCTTGATTGCTGAAGTAGTCAAGAAGAGTTGGCTTAATTGTTTAAGTAATCGAGAAGATTCTTTGCAGTGTGAATAACAAATAAACATTGAGGAAAAAAAGAAAAGAAAAATGCAAAGTAGGAAGATGCATTTTCGAGGAAGTAGCCACCAGGCATATTCTAATACCACCAGCCAGATTGAATAAATGAACTAGGTAGATAAAGCAGAATAAATTGATTAATCAGGGTGAGATTTCAGATCTGTGTCTCCTGTTGCCAGCCCCTCAATCAGTTTAGTTAAAGTCAGCTCTTTTGAGTCTGTACACTGTTGCATTAATTGCAATTATACTAATCTGAATCTCACACATCAACCCACAGGAATCGTTAACTCATCTCTCTCCTGTTCTGGGCTTCTATTCTATTTCTACCATTTGTTGTTGAAACATTCCTTCCATCTCTGATATCAGAAAACCTTTCGATCCTAGTTCCAATTCCAAGCAAGAAACAATGGCTGACGCTGCTATCAGTGCTACTGTTAAGGTCGTCTTGGGGACAGTCATTTCCATTGCCGCGGACCGTGTTGGTATCATGGTTCGAAGACTCGGCCGAGACCGAGACGACTCGGCCGAGTCGTCTCCGTCTCGGCCTAGTCCGAGACGATACCGCGACCGAAACGTTCCGAGATACGTGACAAGCCGAGACGTCACCGTGAAAGGTTGAAACGGCCGAGTCACACCGAGTCATCCCGAGTCAATTTGAATTTTTATTATTTTTACTAATTTTTAATTATTTTTGCTTATCATATTTTTTACAAATTTTAGAATATTAAATATTTTAAAAATTTGTGTCTCACCGAGACAGCGACCGATATGCCGAGACCGATGTGGAACGTTCCGGGCCACGACCATGACCGCGACCGCGACTTTGAACCATGGTTGGTATGGTTCTCGGGTTCAAAGCAGAGTTGAAGAGACTAAGCAAAACTGCTGCAACGATCCAAGGTTTCCTGGCTGATGCTGACGGGAAAATGCATAGCCCAGAGGTGCGAGATTGGCTCAAGGAGCTAGAGGATGAGGTTTTTAAAGCTGATAACGTACTGGACGAGCTCCATTACGACAATCTTCGCCGGGAGGTGAAGTACCGAAATCAACTCACCAAGAAGAAGGTATGCTTATTCTTCTCCTTCTTTAATGCAATTGGTTTTAGTTCCAGCTTGGCTTCAAAGATCCGAGACGTCAACACCAACCTAAAAAGGATCAACCAGCAAGCCAATGACTTGGGATTGGTAATCAAGTACCAAATTGAAGCTGCACTCCATGCTGATGCCACTACAAGCAGACAGACCGACTCTATTGTTGTTCCAAACGTTGTAGGAAGAGCCGGCGACGAGTCAAAGATAGTGGAGATGCTATTGACCCCATCTGAAAGAGTTGTCTCAGTTATTCCCATAACAGGCATGGGAGGCCTGGGCAAAACGACTCTTGCTAAATCAGTCTACAGCAATACAAAAATTGATGAGAATTTTGGCATAAAGAGTTGGGTTTGTGTGGCTAGAAAAATAGATATAGTGGAGCTGTTCAAACTCATTTTAGAATCGTTGACAAGAACAAAGGTTGAAGTGGATGGTAGGGATGCCATAGTTCAAGGAATTAGAGGAAAACTTGGGGAAAAAAGATTTCTCCTTGTTCTTGATGATGTGTGGAATTGTGAAGAGAGATTGTGGGATGACTTCTTCACCACGTTGTTGGGACTCAGTACAACTAAAGGAAGCTGGTGTATTCTCACTACTCGTCTAGAACCAGTGGCTAATGCTGTGCCTAGACATTTGCAAATGAATGATGGTCCTTATTCCCTAGGAAAGTTATCAGACGATGCGTGCTGGTCTATGCTGAAGGAAAAGGTAATTGCTGGAGAAGAAGTACCAAAAGAATTGGAAGCAATAAAGGAGCAAATTTTAAGGAGATGCGATGGCCTACCATTGGCGGCAAGTTTGATTGGTGGCTTGTTGCTTAACAACAGAAAAGAGAAGTGGCACTGCATTGTGCAGGAGAGTCTCTTGAATGAAGATCAAAGCGAGATCGATCAAATACTTACGGTGAGCTTTGATCATTTATCACCTCCATCAGTTAAGAAATGTTTTGCATATTGCTCGATTTTTCCCCAGGACACTGAATTGGGTGAAGATGAACTAATTCAGCACTGGGTTGCAGAAGGTTTTGTTCAACCAGATCGCCAAAACCAAAGATTGATGGAGGAAATAGCGGGTGATTATTTGAGGATTTTGTTACAAAATTCCTTATTGGAAAAATTAGAAGAGTCGTGGAGAACATATTATAAAATGCATGATCTCGTGCATGATTTTGCAAAATCAGTTCTCAATCCTAAAAGCAGCAGCCAGGATCGCTACCTTGCATTACACTCATATGAAGAAATGGCAGCAAATGTCAGATGGAATAAAGCAGCATCAATCCGCTCGTTATTTCTCCATTTAGGGGGTGGCATATCTGCTGACACAAACATGTTATCAAGATTCAAGCACTTGCATGTTCTCAAATTGTCTGGAGATGATGTCATGTTTCTGCCGAGCTCTATTGGCAAACTACTACGTCTGCGGTTGCTCGACATTTCATCTTTTGGAATCACAAGTTTGCCGGAATCTCTTTGCAAGCTATATAATTTGCAGACACTAACGATTGATGGTTATGCACTTGAAGAAGGTTTTCCAAAACGGATGAGCGATTTGATTAGCTTGCGACATCTAAACTACTGGCATGATGATGCAAAATTTAAAATGCCAGTGCAGATGGGACGATTGACTTGTCTTCAAACTCTAGAGTTCTTTAATGTAAGTCAAGAGAAGGGTTGTGGTATCAAAGAGCTTGGGACCTTGAAATATCTCAGAGGATCATTGGAGATAAGAAATCTTGGACTAGTAGAGGGCAAAGAAGCAGCTAAACAAGCAAAATTGTTTGAAAAGCCAAATCTGTCTAGCTTAAGGTTGGACTTTGAACGGAAAAGTGATAACTGTGATGAGGATGTGTTGGAAGGTCTCCAACCTCACCCAAATTTGCAAAAGTTGGAAATTCGATATTGCATGGGTAATAAAATTCCCCAATGGCTTATCAATTTGCCAAAATTGGTGGAGTTGCGGATAGAAGATTGCCAGAGATGCAGTGAACTCCCATCATTAGGACAACTGCCATCCCTCAAACGCCTCTATTTGAGAAGCTTGGACAACATCCGATCTGTTGGAGATGAATTCTATGGTATTAATACTAATGAGGAGGAGAAGGAGGGCAGATCACGAGCATCAGGGAGCAGTACTAGAACACGAAAATTCTTTCCGGCCCTTGAAGAACTCTATGTACGAGATATGAGGAATTTGGTAGACTGGAAGGATGCAGACCAAGTGAGGTCAACAACAGGTGAAGCAGAAACAGATGTCTTTCCCATGCTGAGGAATTTTCACATTCACCGTTGCCCACAACTGGCCAATCCTGCATGCTCGTGCAAAATTCTACACGTGAAGGAGTGCCACAATCTAACAAGTATAAAAATGGGTTACGGCACTACTGTTGAGGAGTTGAGTATCCGCACTTGCGACAATCTTAGTGAGCTGCCAGAAGATGTGTTTGGATCGAGTTTGCAGCTATTGCGCATCTCAGATTGCCCAAGATTAATTAGTCTAGGAGTAAATGGACAGAAATGCCCCCTTACATGTCTTGAGCGATTGAGCATTGATTATTGCTACGGGTTGACCACTATATCTGACAAAATGTTCGAGTCATGCCCGTCTCTGCGGTCCCTGTTGGTGGAGTGGTGCCCCAATCTGGTGTCATTTTCGCTTAATTTGCAGGAGACGCCTTTTCTCCAGGAAATCAGTGGTGGGCGTCAAACCACCAAAAATAAAATTTATATTAGACCTATTACCAAAACTGAATGAGTATAGTGGTGAATAGGGTCGTCTCCTCAGGGAACAGGTAGGCAAATCACACAGGAAAATGGGGGGGGGGATTTTTAGCAGTAGTACCAACTAATTAAAAAGGGATAAAAACTGAAATTTAAAGTTGATTAAAATAGCAGGAACCAAACTACACAAATAACAATTAATCAAAACAATCTAGTTAAGGAATTAATCTTGGCACCGAAGCACACAACTGATCACAGATACACGGGACAATTCATATACTCACGAATAAACTGGTTATAGTGGTCAAGCGACGCGCCCAACCACCAATCTTTCCTTAATTTTATGGTAGTCAAGAGACGCTCATAAACTACCCTCTTGTGACTAGACAACCCCAGAAACGCTCATAGGATTTAATGTAGCCACAGCATTAGGAATTAGAAAGACCCAATTCTAGATGACAAACACACATGCGGGTTTATTTAGGCTAGATTAATTATCCCCACGATCCAAATTAAACCGCTTGCGAGGCGGTGAAATTGTCTCGGTTGCCACTAATCAAGATGCTTAAAGGCGACGCGCCAACATCCTAATTGGCTATCAATTATTTAGACAATCGAATAACAGGCCTAATTATCCAATAAATATAAACAATAATAACTCAGGGAAAAATAGAGAATAATTAAATACCCATGAACATATAAATTAAAAATAAAACAATTAAAACGATCTCACAGTTATGGTGCCCCGATCCTTGATTTATTCCTCAACTAGATAAACGAACTAGCCTTGCCGCATAATCTTGAAGCAATTCAGAGTTTTCATGGAGTTTTTGTCGATTGAGGAAGTAGTAAAAGATGTCGGCTACTATTTGCTACTTGCGTTCAAAAGGAAAAATAAGAAAAGAACAAAGAGACAAGTCCAAGACAGAAGATGCCCTAGTCTATTGCTGCCTTTTTATTTATAGTGTTGCTGCCGCTTCCCTTTGCTTGTTGAATTGGAATTTGTTTCCCACAAGGATTGTTTCCTTATTTCCCTCATTGGATTGTTGCCAAAAATCCTCTTTGGATTCTATTTCCTCTGCTACTTAAAGGTCTTCGCGGCACTTGCTTTCCAATTCCAATTGGTTTCCAATTCTCCTGTGTTTCCCAAAAGGATTCCTTTTTCTTACTTTCTTAATTGTTTGTTGCCAAAAGACTTCTTGCTTTTAAGGTTTCCTGATCTCACGCATGGTAAAAAGGTATCTTCCAATCAGAATGGTTGTTCCAGGGCTTGGGCCCGCGATCCGGCTTTTTCACGCAACTCTGTGTTGTCTGGCGTGGGCACGCCAGAGAAGGCCTAGTCTTCTGGAATTTGCTCCTTTTTTATCACTTTTATCACCAATTGTCTGTAATTAACACAAATACCAATTATGAGCAGAAATCCAATACTTTGCATAATAAATTGCCAAAATTAAGACCAAATAACCACAAATAAAATGCATAATTATATCCCTATCAATCAGCTTATTCGAATGTCCCAAATTGATCCCTCATAGGTTCAAAGGATTTGCTTTTGCCACCAGCTTAAGAAAATTGAGCATCGGTCCCTTCTCCTCAGATGACTCCTCAATGGATGGTTTTGATTGGTCTGGCTTGGTAAATGCATCAACACTCCGTGAGCTTCAATTACGAGGCTTGCCTCACTCAGACTCCCTGCCACAGCAGCTTCAATACTTGACTACCCTCCCTTCACTAAGTCTCTTCAACTTTCGAGGAATAGAGGTGCTACCACATTGGATTGGAAACCTTGTGTCCCTTGAAACCCTAAAGCTATGGTTTTGCGAAAAGCTTCAGTCTTTACCACCCGAGGCCGCCATGAGACGACTCACAAAGTTAACTGGTGTCGAAGTTTGTGGGTGTCCTCTGTTAAGACAACGATACACTCCCCAAAGAGGCATCTACTTGGAGGAGTAGATTTCAAGTTATTTTGTAAGATTTTTCTATCTAAAGTTCACACTCATATATATGCATACAAATTTTTTGTATCTGCATCTCATTGACATATATTTGCTCTTCAGTCTCTTATACTCTTTTTTCTCCGTCTCTTCTATGAAATTTCACTAGTCGTGTAAAGTTAATCCCTGTAATTCTGTTCTTTTTGGGCAGACCTTGGTTTCTCTTCAAAGATTAGTTTTAACAGATCCTGGTTTTGAACAAATTAGAAGAGACCAAAATTCTAGATTTCCTCTGCCTCTCTGAATTACTGAAAGATTTTGAACATCTTAAAAACTCACTTGCACTTCAAATTGTTACATTCTATTTGGCCAAGGACGAAATTATTAGCAAATTGTTTGAATGTGTTGGAAAATGTTTCATTTGATGTGTAATGCTACATGTACATGGACCCATTCTTCATTTTTCTGTCACCTGCTATTGCCAGTTTGAAAGGACAACATTAAAGCTAATCAAGAAACATTTGCGAAGAAAATTCAAGATACAATTTGCTGTTCAAGATACAATATCCCTGATTCCCCCTTTTTGATTGTCTTTTATTGATATATATACTAATCATTATCATTATTATTACTGTATAAAAAATACGATGAGTCTTGGTATTTTGGATATAAATTTAAGTATTCTTGTAATAGTCGTTTTTGTTATTTCAATTATGTCCTTGTTAATTGATGATTGAAGTTTCATATTATACTCTTTTTAATTTATTATGATAATTAAAATTCATTATACCATATCTATTGATTTTAAAAAATAATAGTTGATCATAAGACAAAATGTTAAGCATTAGGAGATTAAGCAGAATTTGGTTTTAGTTTTCTATTTGTCCAAAATACCATTCTCACTAATAATTATTTAACAATAGGAATAATTGTAGTAGTCAGGGAAAAAAGTCTAACCTTAATTAAGTTTGAATTATGAAGACAATATATAAAATATAACACTTCAAACCAATGTATCTCTTTACATTCTATTTCAGTTTTTTTATTTTATTATAAATTCTTGATTAATCACGTACAACCTAATTAAACTTTCAAATCGTCAAAAATATTTCTATTGATATCAAAATAAGGTGCTCTTAGGATAATAGAATCTTTGTCATTTATGCTTTACATTAGATTCTGCCCCAAAAATTTTAAAACAAAAAAAGAAAAAAAAAGAACTCAATTATCTCTATCAATGAAATTTCAATTCTCAAAAAATGAACAATTAGATGAAAAAAAATTATATGTGGTAAATCATTTATACTCCATTGTTAACAGAAATAACACACAAAATAATATAAAGAGTTCAAATTCAAAAAATATACATTTTTTTTTTGGTTTTTCAAACAACAGTGCATGTAACTTCATATTGAGAAATTTCATTAAGATACTAACAAATTCAACTTAATAGCACGAAAAATAATAGTGATGGAGTATGCAACCAATATCTATGTAAACAATTATTTTTATTTTATTTTATTTTTTACCCTCCTACCCATCCCTAACAATTAGCAAACAATTAACTTTTGGTTTGCATGCAAATTTAGGCTATCCAACTCTAAAAGAAAAACAAAAAATTGTACGTGTATCTAATTAAAAATCAAACAATCTTAGTGATATTATCACAATTTGTTTGTCATGGAAAAAAAGAAGTAATTAGAAGTATCAATATGATACATGACATTCATAATATTGATATTTTTGTCAAATCATTTCATATTTGATCAAATCTTTATTTTTTAAAATGTTAATTTTTCATCTTCTAATTAATTGTCCTTAAAACTGTTATTTTAAATTGAAAGAGATTGTAAGTATCCTCATTTATTAAAAGTTATTTAGAGATTTTATATGAATTTATAGATATAACATTTTGTCAACATTTTTTTTTGCTTTTAAAATGATGTTTTTAAGGATAATTAATCAAAGAAGATAAAAAATCAAATAAAAATGGAAAATATGAAGATATTAAATTTGCTAAAATAATTTTCACAAATAAATTTTAGTGTAATATATTAATACTAATATTTATATATGTGAGAATAATTATATAGAAAATGTAAACAAAATTACTATCATACTTACATATATACAGTGCAGCAATAAAAAAATAGATAATTTTCCAGCCATAGTAGCATCAAGTTACTTGAATTTGGAAAAGAATCGTAAATAAATGCATTTATTTCTATTTATTATATTTGAATTCAAAATTGATTGGCATGGAAATGAAAAAAAAATACTATTGTACTTTTTATCAAATTCATGCTATTGTAATAGAGTGTCTCGTCTAAGGAACATACTACCGTATTTGAATTACCTTAATTACCTAGCATTTGCTCAATACAAATGTCTATGTCAAAAACATGGATATTCCCAAAAAATTCTCCCTCCCCTCTCACCACCCCTTCTCATCCCCTCCCTACACTCCTAACCACATTTTCTCCCTTACCCCTCCCACTTTCCTCCCCTTTTTTTCACTTTTTGCCCTAACCTACTGTGGCCTCCCCACCCTCTTCCTCGAACAAAAAACGGAAGTGAAATGAGGTACTTTTTTGGTGTTTTTTTTGTGTGGATATTTTGGAGTATCTTTAGCAAGTTACTGTGGATGGTTTTTTACAAAATATTTGTCTTCCTAAACTACTCCAAAAACACAGATGCTAAACAAAAACCTAGCTTTTTAAAAACATTTTTAGTTTAAAAGCTGGAAAAGATTTTGTCTTTACCACTAGTTTAAAACTTCCAGAAGGATTAATAATTAAGATGAAACAATAATGTTTTAAGTTTATCTCCAGAAGGACTAACAGACGAGTACGTTCCCTCCGGATTGGAACGTACTCAGTCAGTAAAGAGATGAAGGCCACAGCAACAACATGATTAACAAAACTCGAAGTGAAAATACCAACCAACTTTGCCAATGAAGCAGTGCACTTCTACACGTATTAAGGGCTCACATTTGGTAACATCATTATCCTTTTTGGTCATTAGAGCATAATACTAGAAATATGCGTGTGAAATATTTCACTTATTATGGCGATGTACACATTCAATGCAACGAATGTACAATTCAAACATGAGTTTATGTTGTAATGAATATGCAAATAAGAGTTACATTATGGCTAATCTTTGCCATAGAGCACAATTGTTAAGGCACTTTTTATCTATTCAATGAGATTAACACAAATGCACCACCGTTCAAGTTATTCTTTGTCTAACGTCATTAGTCAAGCACTTTAGCAAAAACCAAGAGATCTGTAATTATGTTGATGCCCCTTTCTTGATAAGATGGAAGCAAATGCATCATTCAAGTTATTCTTGGCCAAAATTCATTCATCATTTTTTTAAAAAATAATAATAATAAGATAGCGACAATGGCACGCCAATCCCCCATGAAAGTGAGCTCAACATCCTTAGTTGTGTAAAGTTTAAAAGGCTCACTTCTCGACAATTTTACAATTTAATCAAAATACTTCATATCTCAAGATTCCATGGATTATTATTTTCTCTTTCCAAAAATAAAGGTTCAAGTAATTTGACATCACAAGCCTGAGACACAAAGGTAATTTGCTTTTCAAATTAAGAGTACTTCTTATAGGTCCCGCAAAAAAATCCCAAAAAAAAACTTCCTTTCTTGTTTGATAATGGCACGAGAATACTACAATAGTTTTCATTCTAAAGCAATTTATAATTAGAGTGTCATGGAATATAGTATATAAAACATACACAAACAATATTGCCAAGGTCCAAACTAGTTTCGAAAAGCATGAGGGACTATTTAATCAGTTACACAAGTGAAAAATTGCAATGTAACGCATTCTATTGTTGGACCAATTACATGATGAGATCACTAAGCCTCATGAATGAGACACGAAGGTCATCGTCCACAAATCAGGCTACTTTTTGAAGCCAGTTCCCAAAACGTGACGGTTTTCAAACAAACGTATTCAGTGAATGCGTTTTTTGGGAAATGCATTCGCTAAATGCAATGTTTAAAATTTTAAGAAAAAAATATAGTTTTATTCCCTAATGTTTAATCTCTATGCAATTTTAGTTCTTAAAGTTTTGACAAAAGCAAATTTGGTCCTCAATGTTTAGTATATGTATAGTTTTAGTCCCTAAAGTTTTGGCAAGAGCAAATCCGACCTCCAATATTATCAATTTGAAGCATTTTTAGGACAACTGGTGGATTTTTCTAAATATTGATCAAATTAGTCATGTTCGGTCACATATTTGCTGAAAAACTTCTTAAAAAGTAGCGAAATAACAAGTAATCTTGAACAATAAGAATAACTTGCGCTAGCACATTAATAACTAATTAATTGAGAGAAAAAAAGAAAATTTGTTAATCTATACCTAAAATTAGGTCTTACAATTTTTTTTTGCTTGGAGACATTGGGAATAGTCAATGAAAATGAATTCTGGATTGATGAACTAGGTACATTGAAGTTTTAAATTAAAAATTTTCCTTCTTTTAACTATTTAATTAGTTAGCACATGAGTTATGAGTTCTTAATTTTGTTGCTTCAACTTAGCTACTATTTTGCTTCTTTATTTTGAAATTTAAATTAATAGGAAAATGATTAGGCGTGACTATATTTTGTTAGTAATTGAGATAAAATTATTCAAATGTCCTAAACTAGATTTAAATTGGATATAATGGGGACCAAATTTGCTCTTGCTAAAACTTTATGGACTAAAACTGCAGACGTGCTACATATTAAGGATCATGTTTGCTTTTGTTAAAACTTTAAGGACTAAAACTGTACATGGGCTAAACATTGAGGACTAAAATTGCATTTTTTTAAAAATGGAAAATTTATGCCTACAAAGAATGAAAAGTGGCATTTAGGAAATGCAATTTTTTAACAATTGGGGTCGGTCTAGTGGCCAAAAGAGAGCCTTTAGAGTTTTCATGGTCATTAGATTTAGGGTTTGAATCCTGTATCTGACAGTTGAGAGCAGGAAAGGTGTAGGGATAGGTGGGAGGGTTAAGAAAAATGCAACTTTTCTCAAAAGTTGCAATTACGAAATATGTTTTTACCCTTTGGGAAGAAGTTTGAAAAACATCACTTTTAGGAATTTCTTTTTAAAAACTAGCACTCATTGGGGATATACTGACGGGGTTTTGATATGTGTATAAGTTTAAATCCAATTTATACTCGTTTTGACTGTAAGTATACAAGTCAAATTAGTAGTTTAGACCATATATCGAGTCGATCCTGTAAGGAAGATTGGATAATTACCAGCACTACTAAAACTTCTCTATTATTTAGACGATCAATGAATTAAATGAAAGAAAACTATGCTAAACTTATGCAAGAAAATTACAAATGAAAGCTTCTTAGGTTATGGTATCCCTAACTATCCGTGCAAGTGAAATTACCGGTTAAGTGAATGGTATTATCTTGGCTAGTTATGATGTAATTTCCTAATATACGTGATACCCGCTTTCGCCAGTGTACCAACTATACCTATAATTAATTCATACCTACTTTCGTGGTTATGAAATTAACTACAGTTTCATTTCTTCTATGAAATTACATGAAATAAGTCACTAAAACCACAAAAGTGCACCTCTACTTTTGTGAGTATATTCCCTATATTTATCACTTTCTTGAACTAGTATTAAATCTCAACTTTCATTGCAAACTTAAAACTTTAAAATTATCATAATTAATGATTGGTTAATCATGATTAGAGAAGCAAAAGTGATAAATAACTTATTCAAAATAATATCATCAAATAGTCAAATAATAAACATTAACAATCATAGAAAGTTCAACCAAATCCAAGGCATAAACTTTAGAAACACATAATAAACATAGAATCCAAACTTGTATATTAACTAAACAATAGAAAAAGAAATGTAACCTTGTCACATGAGTTTATCGCCTCCGTTTTCATCTCCTTCTTCATCTTTGCCTAGCTAATAAACAAAAAGGATGGACTAACTAATTAAACTATCCTATACTATACCAACCTAACACTAAAAAAATGTAAGAACTACATTTTAGTGGTATTTCTTGCACTCTCCAAACTCTCTTGAATCTTGCAACTCCATGGCTATTTATAGATGAATTTAGTCAAGAACTGAGGCTTCAAACATCACTTTTACAGACGCAAAATAGTTGTCACACGTCCATCAATAGCTGTGAATTATTAGAGGAGAAAACAAGTTGTGCAAGTGGAGAGCAGCTATTTCTAACCAAAATCCGGCCAATAATCAGTCTAGAAACTGGCCGGATTGTCAGCCGGATTGCTTCCCTGCTTTACTTCTCAATTTCTATTCAGTCTTCAATGTTGTTCCAATTTTGCATCAACTTCAACTAAACTTTTCTAGATGAGAGAGGCTGAATTAACTCGTGACCAAAACATAAAATATAAACTTGTATCCCTTTGAGTTAACTTTCCAATGCATCAAGAATCACCTCATTTGGATTTGTGTAGGCTGGAAAATGATGGAAATGCCCTTGACTGCTCAATGTCTTGTTTCAATTTCGACCATAGAAATTGACTACTGTAATTTGGCTTTTTGACCTGGAAAACCTTTAAAATGGATTTCGATGTCTTCACAAGAATTGTAGATCTATCTCTTATCTTCAAACCAGTTCAAGAATCATCTCAATCCGATCATTGTAGCTCAAATTATAGCCAAAATATAAAAATGTGTCAAATCTGTCAACTTTCCTTTTTCATCCAAATAAAGTCTATTTCTAATTCCTATAAAAAAATTATGGACAAAATGCATGTAAAAAGGACATAAATCTCATTTAAACACTTAAGAGCATTTCAGACTAATTATAGCCAAAATAATCCATTTTCTTCCTATAATATTGCGAAAGTGACTAAAAGTGGAATAAAATATTATCCAAATATAGTACAAAATAGTCATGATACTCCATCATCCACAAGATAATTCTATGTGCAAAACCAGCCAACTAGCAAAATAAGTAATACATTGACAATAATGGAGAACCTTTTGGTCTCTGGTTTCTAACGAGATGAAGTAACTGCCCCTGGGCGATCCTTTGTAAAGCCACCCTGAATTGAAGAAAGCTCAGGCAAAAATGCCAAGCAACTTCCATTGCAAAAGCATTTAATTTCCCACTGAATTGAAGCCCAGAAATACACTGATTGGGGGCTTCTTATTTGTCACATAATTATCATCATTTCTTGTACCGAAACATAGTAGTCGAAGTTGAGTTGGACCACGGGGATGTTAATGTAAGCATAAATACCTCATGTGATTAGGGTGGTTGTACACCTTGAATGCATCCAATGTACAATTCCAGCATGGATTTGTGTTGTAATTAGCATATGCAAATAATGGAACTAATAATATGGACCATTAAGCTTTGTATTCAATCAGTAAAGATGAAGGCACTGATTAAGAAAATTCAGGTGAAAATGCAAAGAAACCTCAGTGGATTATGTTTGTTTGTAATAAAAGTTTCTCTAACTAATAGGATTATTACTACAGTTTAGTTTAATTTCTCAATGCTTGAGGCTCCCACCGTAGAAAAAAGCAGTAGCACTAGAAGTCTTATCTTAGAAGCACTTCAAATTCTTTTCTTCTCCTAACGTTTTTGCTTTTAGCTGCTGAAGCTAAAGGATTCCTCCTTTTCTCATTGCAAAAGCATCCTGATCATCACCTTAACTGATACCAGAACAATAAGTCTCATGAATGAGACACGAAGCTGATCATCCAAAAGATATTTCTGCACATAGAAGATCCAAAATAACTGTTAATTATAAAGCATTAATTGGGCAATGTAGAACTCTGGAAAAGCATTTTAGTCTTTTTTCCAATTCGATTGTGATCATCGTTTATTGTCCCTCCTGGATGGAACTTTAAGTTACACCACTTTTCCAACAGTCAGTCAGATATATTCAGATTAAAGGGTTCGGGCATTCAATCAGTAAAGATGAAGGCCCCATCAACAACACGGATTAAGAAAATTCAGGTGAAAATGCAAAGAAACCTCAGTGGCAAAAGCATCCAACTTTGCCAACCAAGCGCTGCACTTCTGCACACGGATTAATAAAACGTAATTGTATTGGAAGTTGAGTTGGAGAAAGTTCAGGGGTTGTTAACATTGTAGTATGCATATGAACTGTCTCACTGATTATGGTGATTATACACCTTCAATGCAACGAATGTACAATATTTTAAGCATGAGTTTGTGTTGTAATGAATATGTAAATTAAATAAGATTCACATTATCGTTAATATTTTCCGTAATTTGTCTCAAGCAATTCAAATATGCCTAATAAGATTCACTTTGGAAAAGCATTCAATGAGAAAAAGGTGAAGACCCCAGCAACAAGCCAAGCATCCAACTTTGCCAACGAAGCACTGCTCTACGCGAATTGACAGCTCATTATTTCTTGTACCCATAAATATGTCACTGGTTAGTGTGAATGCAGCAAATTAACATGCAAATGAGAGTCACATTATGGTTAATTAATCTTGGCCATAAATTATCTCGAGCAATTATGCCCAGTAATTATTCAGGCTTTCTTTACCCGTTCAATGAGATTAAGACAAATGCACCACAAAAGTTACTCTTTATAATAGTAAAACAATTTGACAAAAACAAGGAATATGCAAAAACAAGCTCTTCTATTTCCCCGGACTGCATTGACCAATTTTTTTTTCTCAGAAAAAAGGAAAGAAAATTGGATTGTAGTTTGAAAATCCGACACCAATCCCCCATGAAAGTGCACACAAAATCCTTGGTTTTGTGAAGCTTAAATGGATCAATTCTGGACTGATGATTATCTTACGATTCCTTGATGATGGTTCTTTTCAGAAAATAATCATTCAAGTAATTTGAGATCACAAGTTTGGTAACTGAGACACAAACCTATGAACCATCCACTTTATGTCTCTATTCTTAACCAGCCAAGAAGCAAGGTAGCTGGTCCAAAAAGAAGATTCCCTGTTTGTTTGTAATAAAAGTTTCTCTAACTAATAGGATTATTACTACAGTTTAGTTTAATTTCTCAATGCTTGAGGCTCCCACCGTAGAATAAAGCAGGAGCACTCGAAGACTTATCTTAGAAGGACTTCAAATTCTTTTCTTCTCCTTAACATATTTGCTTTTAGCTGATGCAGCTGAAGAATTCCTTCTTATCTCATTGCAAAAGGCATCCTGATCATCACCTTTAACTGATACCAGAATACTAAGCCTCATGAATGAGACACGAAGCTGATCATCCAAAAGAAGATCCAAAATAACTGTTAAGTATAAAGTACTAATTGGGCAATGGAGAAGTCTGGAAAAGCATTCAATCAGAAAAAGGTGAAGACCTCAGCGACAAGCTAAGCACCAATTCCTTTGGAAATTAAAGCATCCCACTTTGCCAACGAAACACTACTCCACACGGATTGAGGGCTCATTATTTGTCACATAATTATCGTTATTATCATTAAAGGTGAAGACTTATAAAAGCCCCAGTCAATAAAAAAAATTCATCTCACTCTTCCTTCTCTTGACCACTAACACTCTGGTGGAGCGAAAATAGAGAAACTATTTGTGCCCTCTTTTTGCTTCAAGATCAGGTAACCTCCTCTTCTATTCATAGTTTCTTCATAGTATTATGGATACATTGACATGGGGTGTATGATGGAATTCTTTTTTGTCATATGAATTTTCATAATTCCTTAATGAATTAAATTTAAATTCTTTTTAGTTGTTTTCTTAAATACTTGATAGCTTATTCTTGGTCTTCTACCTGATTATATGAATAAGTCTACGGCTTCAATGATTTTTCAAAATTATCCCTCTTCAATAATATCTAACAATCCTGGACAAGTAGGATGAGAGATCATGATGTATGTATTTCTAGGAAAGTTCGTTAATTTGCATTTAGATCAAAGTTTAAACAAGTTGGATAATTGATAATTTATTCCCGTTGAATCATCTTAGACGTCAATTTATGCTGCACTTAGTACTGATCTTAATCACTTACAACTATGATCAGATTATCACCAATTAATGGCTTGGCATAATCACTCACAACAACTTTTGCCGGTTCTTTTAGTTGGAGTAATATACTCGTAAGGCAGCATATGACATGAAATAATTGATTTTTTGTTTCCAACTAGTATTGGGTGGCAAACTATGATCATATTTTAAGGACTTCGTATTTATAGTAAGGTTGTCTGATTAGCAACAAATTCATTATTTTAGTTACCTACTGACTCATAAAAACAAATACACTAACATTAATACTTTTAGATGGATAAGAAATCACACGAAGATTCAAATCAGTTTCACATTCAACAAAAGCCATGACAATTAGTTGGTGTTCAAGTTATTTGCCATGTAACAAAATTGATCATGCCTCAAAGGATTTGTTGCACAAATTATGTTGAATGACCCATTGGGTATCGATCTAAACAAAGTCAGAATGTGCGAAAGGAAATATTGATGCAACTTAGAACAAATCAGATATGTAGACTCGACAAACATTGACAAAAAATTCCTAATTTTGGCCAACTTGGATATATAAACTTAAACGGTGATGTGAGGTGAAAAATTAGGGGCAACATGGAGGAACACTGGTCTAGGGGAATTATATGATAATTGTAGTTTTGATGGAGTAAAATAATAAGCTCTTGACTTAGGTTCTGTTTGATAAAACTGAATATGAATTTTGAAGTCTGAATTCTGAAATCTGAATACTGAAACAATTAATTTGTTGAATTTTAAGCATTGAAAAAATATGTGAATGTCTGAATTTTAATGCTAAACCTATTTATACTGTTTGATAAATATTTATAGCTGAATGCTTAATAAGTTTAATTTGACAATTTTGCCCTTATATCCTTTTATTCAAAAAAGAAATAGAATCTATGATTTGATTAGTTTAAAATTGTTAGGTATGAAAATGACAATATTTATTTTTAAATCAAATTAATATAAAAGATGAAATATATTATATAAGGAATATGGAGGAGATGTGAAAGTCATTAAAAATGGAGAAAAGAGAAATTAAAAATCGTTAGATAGAGAATATTAGGTTGTTTAATTAGATAAGAATTTTGAATATAATTAACAAACAAGGGTAGATTTGGTAAATAAAATAAGGTAGTTGAAGTAATTCTATTGATTCTTATCAGAATTAAGCATTCAGTTAGGATTCTTGTACTGAAAAAAATACATACAGGTTCAGCACTGCTTAATAAGTTCAGCAAATAGATTTTCATTTATCAAACACTCAAAACATCTGAATGTCTGAAAAAATTCAGATTCAGCACTTTTTTATGTTATCAAACAGACCCTTAAACCTGAAGGTGTTTAAATTTCCTTTGGCTTAAAGGCGTTTAAACTTGAAGCTGTCAGTTTTGTTGCAATTATTTACTTTAGAAGAACTTTTTAATATAAGGGCACGGTTGTAAAACTAACAAGGGAGACAATCTTTTCCTTTCACTCCTCCCAAGTCTCAAACAAAACCAAAAAAATCATTTCTTTTCTTTTCTTTTTTAAGTTCCCAAACAACATTGAAGGAAAGTTGTCTAACTTAATTAGTCAAACATTCTTTATGTTTATATTTATATAGATATATATATATATATATATATGACTCAATCCAAGGTTATGCAAAATTTAAAAGATTTAATAATCAACAGTTCTACAATTTGGACAAAGAATCTCAAGATTTCATTATTGACCAAAAGCAAGTAATTTGAGAACACAAGCCTCACTACCAAGACACTAAGGTAACCATCCGCTACACCTCTCAAAATTTCTACTACACAGGAGGCAAATTAACTGGTTTAAAAAGAGGGGTCTGTTTTTGTTTATTGATTTGCCATATAAACTTTTTGGTCCCATTAATTTTCGCTACCTTAATTCCCTAATTGAGTAACGGTCTGATAAAAGTTTCACCACCTACTCAGATTGCTACAATTTATGAGTTCCAATTTTCTTTTCATCCGACTACAGTGGTTTAATTTCTTCCACAATTAAGGGCCCCACCAGTGACTAAGTCAGATTGCGCTAAAATTATTTTGAGGTGACCCCACACAATTTAAATCTCATAGATCACCCACGGGAATCGCTTAATCATCTCTCTGTCTTATTCTGGGCTTCTATTCTGATTTCTACCATTTGTTGCTGAAACATTCCTTCCATCTCTGATATCAGAAAACCTTTCGATCCTAGTTCCAATTCAACCAAGAAACAATGGTTGACGCTGCTATCAGTGCTACTGTTGAGGTTGTCTTGGGGACAGTTATTTCCATTGCTGCGGACCGCATTGGTATGGTTCGGGGAGTCAAAGCGGAGTTGGAGAGACTAAGCAAAACTGCTGCAATGATCCAAGGTTTCTTGGCTGATTGTGACGAGAACATGCATACCCAAGGGGTACGAGAGTGGCTCAAACAGCTAGAAGATGAGGTTTTTAAAGCTGATAACGTGCTGGACGAGCTCAACTACGACAATCTCCGTCGGGAGGTGAAGTACCGAAATCAACCAATGAAGAAGAAGGTATGCTTCTTCTTCTCCTTCTTTGGTGCAATTAGTTTTAGTTCCAGCTTGGCTTCAAAGATCCGGGACATCAACACCAACCTAGAGAGGATCAACCGGCAGGCCAATGACTTGGGATTGGTCAGAAAGCACCAAAAAGAAGCTGATGCCACTGGTGCCACGACAAGCAGACCGACCGACTCTATTGTTGTTCCAAACGTTGTAGGAAGAGCTGGCGATGAGTCAAAGATAGTGGAGATGCTATTGACCCCATCTGAAAGAGTTGTCTCAGTTATTCCCATAACAGGCATGGGAGGCCTGGGCAAAACGACTCTTGCTAAATCAGTCTACAACAATACAAAAATTGACGAGAATTTTGGCATAAAGAGTTGGGTTTGTGTGGCTAGAGAAATTAAAATAGTGGAGCTGTTCAAACTCATTTTAGAATCTTTGACAAGAACAAAGGTTGAAGTGGATGGTAGGGATGCCATAGTTCAAGAAATTCGAGGAAAACTTGGGGAAAAAAGATTTCTCCTTGTTCTTGATGATGTGTGGAATTGTGAACAAGAATTCTGGAGTGACTTTTTCACCACTTTGTTGGGACTCAGCACAACTAAAGGAAGCTGGTGTGCTCTCACTACGCGTCTAGAACCAGTGGCTAATGCTGTGCCTAGACATCTGCAAATGAATGATGGTCCTTATTTCCTAGGAAAGCTATCAGATGATGCATGCTGGTCTATCCTGGAAAAACTGGTAGTTGCAGGGGAAGAAGTACCAAATGAATTGGAAGCATTGAAGAAGCAAATTTTAAAAAAATGTGATGGCCTCCCACTTGCAGCAAAGTTAATTGGAGGTTTGTTGCTTAACAGTGGGTTAGAGAAGTGGCACTCCATCGTGCAAGAGAGTCTTTTGAATGAATGTCAAAGCGAGATTGAGCAAATACTTAAGGTGAGCTTTGATCATTTGTCACCTGCATCAGTTAAAAAATGTTTTGCATATTGTTCAATTTTCCCCCAGGATACAGACTTGGAACAAGATCTATTAATTGAGCTTTGGATGGCGGAAGGTTTTGTTCAACCAGATCGCCAAAACCAAAGACTGATGGAGGAAATAGGGGGTGATTATTTGACGATTTTGTTACAAAATTCCTTATTGGAAAAAGTAGAAGAGTCTTGGAGAACATATTATAAAATGCATGATCTCGTGCATGATTTTGCAAAATCAGTTCTCAATCCTAAAACCAGCAGCCAGGATCGCTACCTTGCATTACACTCATATGAAGAAATGGCAGAAAATGTCAAAAGGAATAAAGCAGCATCAATCCGCTCGTTATTTCTCCATTTAGGGGGTGGCATATCTGCTGAAATGGACAAGTTATCAAGATTCAAGCACTTGCATGTTCTCAGATTGTCTGCATATGGTGTCAAGTTTCTGCCGAGCTCTATTGGCAAACTACTACATCTGCGGTTGCTCGACATTAAATCTTCTGGAATCAGAAGTTTGTCGGAATCTCTTTGCAAGCTATATAATTTGCAGACACTAACGATTGATGAACTTGAAGGAGGTTTTCCAAAACGGATGAGCGATTTGATTAGCTTGCGGCATCTAAACTACTACCATGGTGATGCGGAATTTAAAATGCCGATGCAGATGGGACGATTGACTTGTCTTCAAACTCTAGAGTTTTTTAATGTAAGTCAAGAGAGGGGTCGTGGTATCGAAGAGCTTGGGACCTTGAAATATCTGAAAGGATGGTTGAGGATAAGAAATCTTGGACTAGTGAAGGGCAAAGATGCAGCTAAACAAGCAAAATTATTCGAAAAGCCAGATCTGTCTTACCTGGCATTTGAATGGGAGAGTGGGGATCGGGAAAGCGATAACCGTGAGGAGGATGTGTTGGAAGGTCTCCAACCTCACCCAAATTTGGAAAAGCTGAGGATTCATTCTTTTATGGGTAATAAATTTCCACAATGGCTTATCAATTTGTCAAAATTGGAGACATTGTGGATAGATGACTGCAAGAGATGCAGTGAACTCCCCTCATTAGGACAACTGCCATCCCTCAAAAGTCTCGATTTGATAAGTTTGGACAACATTCGATTTATTGGAGATGAATTCTACGGTATTACTGCTAATGAGGAGGAGGAGGAGGGCAGATCACGAGCATCAGGGAGCAGCACTAGAAGGCGAAAATTCTTTCCTGCCCTTGAAGAACTCTATGTAGCAGGTATGGGGAATTTGGTAGAGTGGAAAGGTGCAGACCAAGTGAGGTCAACAGTAGGTGAAGCAGAAGCAGATGTCTTTCCCATGCTGAGGAATTTTCACATTCAAAATTGCCCCCAACTGACCACTCTTGCATGCTCGGGTAAAAGTCTAGACGTGAGGAATTGCGACAATCTAACAAGTATAAAAAGGGGTTACGGCACTGCTTCTGTTTGGATCGAATCTTGCGACAATCTTAGGGAGCTGCCAGATCTGGATCTGTTTGGATCCAGTTTGCAGCGATTGAACATCAAATGGTGCCCAAGATTAATTAGTCTGGGAGTAAATGGACAGAAATGCCCCCTACCATGCCTTGAGAAATTGATTATTTATAGTTGCGAAGGGTTGACCACTATATCCGACAAAATGTTCCAGTCATGCCGGTCTCTGCGGTCCCTGTCGGTGAAGTGTTGCCCGAATCTGGTATCATTTTCGCTTAATTTGCAGGAGACGCCTTCTCTCGAGGAATTCAACTTATTCAGATGTCCCAAATTGATCCCTCACAGGTTCAAAGGATTTGCTTTTGCCACCAGCTTAAGAGAATTGAGCATCAAAAGTCCCTTCTCCTCAGATGACTCCTCAGTCGATGATTTTGATTGGTTTGGTTTAAGATCTATATCAACACTCCGTGAGCTTCGATTAGAAGGGATGCCTCACACGGAGTCCCTGCCACACCAGCTTCAATACTTGACTACCCTCACTTCACTAAGTCTGGACAGCTTTGGAGGAATAGAAGTGCTCCCGGATTGGATTGGAAACCTTGTGTCCCTTGAAACCCTAGAACTATGGTTTTGCCAAAAGCTTCAGTCTTTACCATCCGAGGCCGCCATGAGACGACTCACAAAGTTAACTCATGTTGAAGTTCATGTGTGTCCTCTGTTAAGACAGCGATACACTCCCCAAAGAGGCATCTACTAGGAGCAGTAGATTTCAAGTTATTTTGTAAGATTTTCCTATCTAAAGTTCATTGAATGTTAATTTCTTGTAATGTAATGTTTTACAGTTTGTGCTCACCAAATTGAACGGAGCTCATGGGTGAATTACATATGCTTTTGAAATTCAGTACACTTAAAAAATTTTTGTGTCTTAAATTTTACTTAGGACTGGTGTATTTTGGGAATAAGAAGATATAAATCTCTTAATTTTAAACTGAATTTCTGTTTTTCTTCTGGGGAAAATTTTATTGTGAAACTTAGGTCTTATGCTTGGGTAAAATGGGTAACTAGAGAACAAGTGGTTCCAAGGCAATCAATTGAAGGAAGTGTGAAGCAAAAAACAGGAGAAAAGGCTGATTAAACAACACCGAGTAACAATGTTCTGTTATGATGGCTCAGATACTAAGGGTCTTGAAAGCTACACAACCACCATAGCTTACCAAGATCTATAGTGATTTCATAACTCTGCCCTCCTTACTTTCCATTTTCTTATTTTCTGTATATTTTTTTATATGAATTTTTAACTGTGTACATTTTTTTTTTATGAAAGACAATGTTTTGTCATTCGATTATTTTGAACCAAAATTGTGAAATCGGTTAATGTATCAGCTTCTGATTTTTATAAGTTCTGTGATGGGATATTTCAGGTTATGAAAGCAGTTGAAGCTATCGAAGGCTACTATTAAGGCACAGGTTCTGATTTTCTCTCCTGACCATGCTTCAATTTCCAATGAGGTTGTTACTTGGCATATGAATTTTACCATTCAGTCATCCGGGAAAAGGATTATTCACATGTGGTTCTTATTTGCTTGCAAGCTGTAATTTGGGTCTTGTTGCCCATAAAATGCTTTCTAGAGTTGCAAATCAGTGAGTTCATGGTTTCATTAGACTTAATGGATAATGCAGATAAGTTTCTCTTGATTATGTGTGTACGGTTCTGAGATAATTTTGTATTATTGTTTGAACTTGCTCTGATAGGGTGTTAATTGTTGGTTATTTTACTATTAATCTCCCTTTTTATCCTTGCCAAATATTGCTTAATTGTTAATATTTACTTATATTTGGTATTGGACCCAATTTCAGGGATTGAAGCAGAAAATTACCAAAAAGGAGGGACTTGTATGAAAAAATGCAGACTTCTAAGGGCTTCAACCTTTGGGTCCTTGAATTGGTGGGGACCACAAGCCAGTGCAAGGCATTTAGTCATTTGGGCTTTTCAAAGAAAGTTACGTAGAGAGACTTGGAGAAAGAAGTACTTTGGAGGCTTTGTCCACATGTGTGGGGACCACCTAGATAGCTTTTAGTCATCTTTCTTTTGTTGCTTTAAAAGGGGACAACGTACAGAAGCAAAGGACATCTAGGGCTTTAGTTTTAGTTTTTTAGTTTAGTTCTAGTTTCCTTCCTTTGGACTGGCCTCTGACACACGCCAGGTGTTCGACAATATTCCCCAACGGGGAGATTTTCTCATGAGACGTGGTTAAGCTTTTCTAGTCAAGGGGACAACTGACGATTTGGTTCGACAACTACTGTGAGATCGAATCTGTTTTAATTATTTTCTTCATTTATTGGTATTTATATGTTCCTTGATTTTAATTGCTATGGCCTTGTGTATGATTGATTAGTGCGCAATAATTAATTATTCATATAGGCTATTTTTGCTAAATAGGGGTAATTGAATCCGTAATTGTTCGTTATCTCTACCTCAGTAGCAACTGGCGTAATTGGGTTTATGTCAGGGGAGCATATGATCTAATTTAAATAAACCCTCGTAGCGTGTTTGTTGGTTAGGATTGGGCCTTTCTAATTATTAATGCAATCTAGAAATTAAATCCTACGGTCGTACCTAGGGTTATTTTTGGGTTAGAGAAATAGCTAACGGTCGTACCTTAGCTATCGAGAAATTAAGGAAGGGTTGGTTGTTTATCGCGTGCATGACAACTATAACTAATCTATTGCTAAATGTTGGAATTATTTCTGCATCAATGATCAGTGCATGAACCATTTCTGATGTGTACCCTTGGCTAGAGTTTCCCCAATCATTTCTTTTAATTAATTATTTTCTGCAGTTAATTTAGTTAGTTAGCGTTTAATCCAAAACCCCCCCATACTTTGGACTCTAGAAGAAACGAATTATCCCCAGTCCCTGTGGATTCGACCCTACTCACCGCTATATACAAAATCTGTATTTTTCTCGAGTAGGTATTTATTATTGCACAGGTTCGGCACCTGTCAATTTTTTATTGCTCTCAAGTCTCTTGTTAGACTTAATGGACCTAGCATAGTATCCTCTGCATTCTAATCTCATTTTTCCACTTAGAAACTTTGTTTGGTTTTGATTTGGGAAGCAGCAAAGTTCATTTTAGATTTGTCATTAAGCTCTGTTGTTATTTCTTTTGTGACCATGTGACAGCACACTGATACGTATTTGTATATATTGTTCTTATCAGCAAATTACAATTTTTTGTCTTTTTTCTTTGCTTTTACCTGGTATGTGGATAGATTGATGTCCGGAGGTTGTAAAGAATAGTAATGAAAGATTGCATGAGTCATGTCTTTTCTTTTTCTAGATATTGAAAAAGCATATCTGCATTTGACACAATTTGTCCCCAGGATTTTGACGCTGACAAGTACTTATATGCTCCATCCTTGATTGCCTTAGCATGGGTTCATCATCAAGGTGACGATATGTCCTGCTCCTGGCACCATCAAGATTGAAAATTTGGAGATCAGCAGCAAGGCCTTGTCAGTGAATTTGACACTAGAAAGTTAATGCAGTTGATGCAGCAAAAGCTAACTGATTTCATGGCAGAAACTTGATTTCTCACTTTTGCATTTTTTCCCCTCTTTTGAATAATGTACATTCTTGGGAACACTTGACCAATTAGGAATGTGTTAGGATGATTGGTGAGAAAGCTTCCTTTTTTGGATGAGGTAAAAACTTTTGTCAGTGAGCCAATACGCATTAGGCAAGATTTATCAAAGATGCTTTGCACTGCATCTGTCTCTGTTTCTAGTAGATTATTTGTTTGATTTGACTGGAAGCAGTGTGTCATTACTGTAATAGCATGGGGCGATTGAACATGGAGAGAGTTCATAGTAACCTAAAGGGTTTTGTTATCCAATTTAGGCTTATGCAATTGAATCTGTGCCGTCCAAATCTATTACATCTTATTTGAGATTTAAACTCGATAGCCAAATCAGACCACATCAGAAGCAATCCATTTTAAAAGCCTGATTATTATGGGTTGTTGGTTACTACCATAGCCTTTAAGACTTGGTGGGATGGGAGGTCAAGAGTTCAAACTTTACCTCCCACCAAATGCCACTATATACGGTTTATCACTTTAAATGATTTAAATCTATACCGATGTGTAGTGCATTCGTCTGATCTAATGGTGGTTTAGTCCCATCGGCTTCCCATGGGTTCAATTGGGCCCTCTCCCTTAAAACAGACTAGACTAGAAGTAGGTGTCGGATAAACAAGTGCCGTTAATCAAAAAAAATAAAAATAAAAATGGCTGATTGTTGGATGCAGGTACAGTTGCTTAGAGTTGCCAAAATGATTGACCTTTGTGTAGGAGGAGATTTTACAATACTAGAGGCATTCAATATGCTTAAAATGGGGCTTTTATGCAGCCAAGCTAATTCAATTTTGAGGCCTGATGAGGTTGTTTAGGTGCTCCGAGTTGTACCTATGCAATTGTTGAACCAAATGAATAGCCAGGGCAAGATGTTGGTTTGCCTGCTGACAATTCGACTGTGTTGTAAAGCTACTGGAGTGAAATAGTTGACAATAAAATAGAGAAATTTTTAGAATTAGTTTATAAGAAAAGGAATGCGCAGATTGTTTCATAAAGAGGCTAAAGAGTGAAACGTACTTAGTGCAGATGAAAAAACATAGCTGTCAATTATTTTCTTACATAATTTTTAGAGAAAAATGCAGTTTTAGTTCCGATGTTTAGTTAGTACACCAAACTAGTCAATAATATTTTGATAAAAACAAATTTAGCCTCGAAAATTTCTAATTTTGAGCAAATTTAGGATAATTTATCGAAATTCAACCATTCATAGCGGTAAAAATCAAATTTCTATTAGTTAAATATTTTGGCTTTTCATTTTAGTTCCCAAAGTTTGAAATTTCAGTCATTATAGCCCTTAAGTTTCAAATGGTATCTTCGGGGATTTTAGAACGAAATTGGACATAAAAAGGGTTGAAATTGTACTATACATACTAAATGTGTTGATATTCTTCTTTTTTATTTCTTTATTTTATTTATACATACTGCTAATTTATAACATATTTCTTCTCTTTTACATACTTGGTCAAATTTGGCACAATTCATCTAATCATATCAAATTTTTATTCATGTTGATAACTAAGCAATCAATTAAATATCCCTTTAAAATGTTAAGTTGATTGAACAGTAAATTTCATTTTTCTTTTTTTTTTTTGGCATTTTTTTTGGTCATCAATTGAGTTTCAAATGAAATAGATATTTTCATAATGAAATTATCTATGTATACAAACATAGATATAAACACTTTAAAATTTTAATATGGAAATATTTGATTTGATATGAAGGAAGTATAAGTGAAAATTCCATAAAAGTTCTTCATATTGGTAATTACCTTTACATGTTAATATAATAATTATTGAAAATTATAACCGTTTGAAACTTACATCCAACAATCAATTGACAAATCTCTGATCTCCAATAGAGAATCTACATTTATCCAACTCTTAACTCAATCCTTATAGTACTTAAATTTTGATAAATCCACCATGAAATTGCCTAATATTATCATAGTGATCTTGGATATTGTGTTCTACGATAGCAGCGTACTAAATTAGTGAATCATAATTTTGTAAAGTATGAAGTTTCTGCACATACTACTTTGAAAGTTTCTCAATATCAAATGTAACTATTTTTATTGCAAATGGTTATGGCAATTCATCTTAAATGTTTCATTGTTTGGTTGTTTGTAATTAAAAAAAAATCTAAATAGCTAACACAAATCACAAAAAAAAAAAAAAAAAGAAACACAATAACAAAGGTTTTCCATTGTTGCAGCCATTTGTTCATTTTGTTTTTCTCTGACTCAAAATGAAAATGGGAAAGTGTGGGATTTTTATGCGAGAGTGAGGAATATTGTAAAGGTTTATAGTGTGAGATCTTTTTCTTAAGATTACAAAACATAATGCGTAAGATTACTCTTCAAAAAATTTCTTTTGCTATTTTCATTTAATTCTTAAAAGCTATCCAAAGGAATGTTTTGATTTTTTTTTGAATTAAATTCCAAAAGCCATCAATAAATGAATTTTGATCTGGTTCCATTCAACAGGAATTTTACAACAAATATTTCACGACAAAAAAAGTTCAAATGGTATAACTTTTGCTTCTAATCCATAGTCATGCGTTGCCTCCTTCACATTCAAAGAAATGTCGTTATCGCCTTTCTTTTTATTTTATTATTTATTTTTTACATTTGGGACAATGTAAGATTTAGGTGTGGGGAAGGAGTTTGGACTGCTAGTTAGGCACTAATTGTTCACTTTTTCTTTTCTTTTTGCTAGTAGTGTATGGTGGTTAAGATGAATGTATTCAATCAAGATGTGAGAATGAATAGCAAATTTATGCTAGTTGAGCATTTTATTTTTCTTGGCAATGGATTTTGACAAGGTGTCGGCCTGTGCAATAATAAAAACCTGCTCAAACTAGAAGTAATTTCTATAGATAGTGGTAAGTAGGGTCGAATCCACAGGGACTGGGTGTAATTGTTTCTTTCCAAATTCACAGTGACAAGGGGGGTATTTTTATATCAGGGGTGATAATTTAAGCAATTCAACTAAAAGTAAAATAATAAAAATAAAACAGCCAACTAGAAATTAAATAATAATTTACTAAAATCAAATGAGTGATAATTAAGGATCTAGCCAGGAAATAATTTCAGCAATGGTTCACCCAATTGATATGCTCAAGCAATTCTAATTAGTTATTAATAAATAGGTTATAACTGCCAAACAAGCGATGACAGTCAACCCCTTCTTACTGTGCCGGTGATTAAGGTACGCCCATTAACCACTTCTCTAATTGAGAAATAACCTTAGGTACGCCCATAAGATTTAATTCCCCAATTGCCTTACATATTAGAGTAGCCCTATTCTAACCAAATAACGCACTACCAGGGTTATTTCAGATTAGCCCGCGCATCCCCCTGACACAAATCTAATCGTGCCAGTTGTCACTATTTCAAGGCAATTAAACAATTATGGATTTAATGCCTTAATTGACAATAAATTATCAAGTTAACTAATTATCCGGATCCAAGACAATCAATTAATTAAATAATCATGAACACTGCAATCAAGGGATATGCGAATACCAATAAATAAAAGAAAAAGATAAAATTAAATCAATCTCATAAGTTTAGGCGAACCAAACCCTCCGTTGCTCCTTGACTAGAGTGGAGAAATTAGTTCATGTTTAACGAGAACAAAACATACGAAACTGAAGCAAAAGCTGCGGGCATCTTCTGTGTTTGGGAGAAAAGCCACGGGAAAATCATTCAATTGTCCCTAATTGCTCCTGACATCCCAGGAGACAAAAACTACTAAGAAGCCTCCAAGGAAAACATTAAAAACTAAGCTTCAGTAGTGCCCAAAAGAAAAGTCAAAGCTGAAACTACTAAGCAGTCCTGCCATGCGTGAGAAAGAAAAACCAAAGGAACACTAAGCTGATGGAGATAATGATCCCCCGCTACTCAATCCAATTCCTATCTAATTGTCTTCCTTTGTGCGGCGGCTCCCACGGAAAAGAAGACTTCGGCCAAATGACCAAAAAGGGCTTGCGTCTCTTTGTTCTAAAAATGCCCCTGCAAGCCTTCTATTTCAATTCTTTCCCGATGACTGTCAAATTGGCATTGATTGTAGTGTTTTCGATCTACTCCCTGAAATAACTGCAAATTATGAAAAGTGAGTAGAATCCAATAATAAATCCACATCAGGTCAAGTAATAGGAAAAATTAATAATAAAATAAATGATAAAATCGCACCCTATCAGATTTGAATGATAAATGTGTTGAATTTGACAAAGTTTAACCACTTTGTGAGTTTGTTGGGTCTATTAATGAGCATTTCATTTGTGTTTGCTCTAATTTCATTTGTTGAGTGGTTGTGGCACATGATTTTGTCATTCTAGAACTTGGTATTATGTGCATATCGTGTTGGATCCTTAATCCAACATTGGATTTATATGTGAATAATTATGTATTGCAAACAGTCAATTAAGGTTAAACCCAATTAAAGTGATCAAATATAGTTTGGGTTTAATGTATCTAATAGGATGTGGGTCCTTTAATGTGTAGAAACTTATGGACTCCTATTTTAATGATGGGCTGAAATAGGGCTCCAAAAGGTAATAGGAATGTTACCTATAAATAGGGTTATGGTCCCCAGGTCACAGGTATCATTTTAGTTGTCGTACTTCCTAATACCACAAAATATCTCTTCCCTGATATCCCATCGTCAGGAAAGATACCAGAGAGAAACTAAAGGCCTCTCTCAAAGGATCGGTGAATACCTGTTGACCTGGAAGGCCACCCCAAAATCTCTAGGGATTCAAGTGTCAAATTTATCAATATGGATTCAGGTACGCTTCCGCTATTTTTACAGTTAATGTATTTCTTAATAATCGCCATACAAATCTTGGGTTTAAAGGTGATGGTTTTCACCAGTGGTTAAATTTAGATAACCATCCTAACATATCGAAATCACAATTTTGTTGAATTTGATGCATGAAAGTGACAAGGGTACCTAGGATTTAATCCCTTTTGACTTTCTTAAAGGACTAGCCCCTCATTTGTTTACCATTAGTGAGACCATTTGAGCGTTTATCCCTTTTCTTTGTCTAATAACCAAAATTGTTGCCCCTAAGACCTTTTGTTTTGATTTTTTTTCGAACATTGTGTTAAAAGGGATGTCTAAATTTGATGGCATGAAAGCTGGGTGTATAGTTGCAAGGCAATAGAGCAAGTGATCGAGATGGTCCACAAGTGTTTGAATATGCTGAGGAATCATGAAAAGTAAGAGAGAGAGAGAGAGAGAGAGAGAGAGAGAGAGAGAGAGAGAGTTGAAAAAAAAGAAAAAAAGATGGAAAAGCAAAAAAGAAAGAAAATGGAGAGATGCAAGCTTTTGTGCATAAGTGTTGAAGTAATAGAAGCAAATTGCTGAAAAATATTTACACTTATCGAAATTGATGAAGGTGGATGCTAAGCCTTGGAAGATTGAATTTGAGAAATTTTCATGTGATGAATTCTTGACATTCCCTTGACATGTTTATGCCTCAATTTACCTTTATATCCTGCCCTTTATCCCAGCCCCGTTAGAATCTTATAAAAGTCCTTTCGATTCTTGTATAGAATTCACTTTTGATGGTGAAAATGTGATATATGAACAAACTTATGGTAATATCACTCCATGGTGTGTATTTGAAAGTTATATGATACCCTATACACTATTGAGTGGCGAGTGTGCATGTTCAAACCTTTGTAAGGTTTGTTGAGTTTGGTTCATTCGAATTTTGAAGAAATTGTTGGACGGGTAGGATGTTTATATTAGTATGATATGCTGTGAGTTACTTGCTATCTTGATTGTGTTTTTGCTGTGAGATGCTTGAGAACATGCATAGTTTAGGTATGGAGGAAGTTGATATGTTATATTTTTGTCATAAAATTTATGATTATTTTTTCTTTAATTTTGACCAAATATTACATTAATTGGTAGATTCTACTTATATTTGATAATCGTATTGGTTGCAGGGATCCGGAACCAAAAAAGATTAAAAACATGGATTTTACTATATTTTTGCGCAATTCACCAAGGGCACGTCAAGGTCTAATTCTGCATGTCTGAAAACTCGGAATTTGACACGTGAATTCCAATATTAAATTGAAGCTGTGGAAGTCCGTCTCTTCACCAAATAAGTAGTCTGCTACTTCTATTAGGACATCGGTCTAGTTGGCCTATCTCGACTTTTTGGAAAGAGTCCACTACCTAGTAGGAATTTGATTTCGTTGATGAGACAAACTTTTAGTGGAGATAGGAAACAAAGTCCGGAAAATTAGCATCATCATTACTTTTCTTTCAACCAAGAAACGAGGGGAGACATCTTTTTCTTTTCTTTTCTTCTTTATCGTATTTGTTGGGGAGAATGGCAGCAATAAATTCAATTATTTTACGTGTGTCTTTTCCCTTAACAATAAGCTCAATTTTTTTTTTCCAATCACGGAGTAACGGAGGATTTGGTTCATTTAAAAATGTGATATCGAATTAATTATATTCATTTCTTTTTATTTACTGATATTCGTATGCTCTTTGATTTAATTTTTATCGTTATTTTGTTATTTGAATATCAAAGGTCTAATATTTAATTTAATCTAATAACCTAAAACCATTTAGACCAGTTAAATCCGTAATTATTTAATTGTTTTAAATTAGTGGTGGCTAGTTTGATTAGGTTTGTATCAGAGGAACATATAGGTTAACTTAAAATAATCCTCGTAGTTTGTTATTTGGTTAGAATGGAATTTCTCTAATTCTTAAAATAATTGGAAAATTGAACTCTAGCAATCGTATCTAAGGCTATTTCTTGATTAGGAAAGTAATTAACAGTCGTACCTTGATCACTGACACAATTAGGAGAAATTGTTTGTCATCGCATATTTGACAATCATAACTTGTTTATCAGTGAGTAAATGAAATTATCATTGCATCAATGATCAATTAAGCGAACCATTTCCGAAGTTATTTCTTGATTGGAGTTTATTTATTATTGATTTAATTTTAGCGAAGTGTTATTTAGTTCTTTTTATTGGAGTAATTTAATTATTTTCATTTTTATAATATCCCCCATACCTTAAATTCTTAAAGAAACGAGTTATCTCTAATCCCTGTGGATTCGACTCTACTCATTCTATACGCAAAAATTTGTATCTCATTTGAATAAGTTTTTCATTATTATACAGGTTCGACACCTATCAAAATAGTCACAATCCATTCTTTCAGTAATCAAGAAGATGATTTGTAACTGCAAATAATAAAGTAACAATAAGAATAAAACTAAAAAAAAAAAATACAAAGGCAAGAAGATGCAATTTGGAGGAAGTAACCACCGGGCGTCCAATTCGTCCAGTAACGCCACTGAAAAAGGTTGAGAACTGCAAAGGAAGCAATTACGGGGTATCCACTCTATCCAACGAGTCTTTATGGCGGTCTGTGAGAAGCACTGATCCGAGAAAGTTACATCGGAAAATTGAACAAAGAACAAAATAGTAAACACATAACAAAGCCCTCTTTTGACTCTTCAAAATTTAACTCTAGACTACCAGGCACTTAAAAACATTGACAATTTCCCACTCAGCACGAATCATGCGGAATAAATTCTTTCCTTGTCTCTTCAAATTAATTTTACAAACTTTTCCACACCCGCTAAAGTAATCAAGAAGTTGTCTGATGAAATGACGAAGTCCTGACCCCTCTCATTTCTTCGTTTCTTGTCTCAATCACTTAATTAACAATAACAGATTAACGAAAAGAAAAAAAAAAGCGAATTAAGAAATACATTTTCAAGGAACTAGCCACCAAGGATCTAATGCCGATGTAGACTTGGCCAAGAGCACTAAATTAATATAGAGAGATGAAAAGGATCAAACCACTGTGGTTGGCCCGATGGAGTGATTGAGAAAGGACCCTTACCGTTCTTTCTATTATTTAGATTTAGCGATCAAAGTCTGGGTTAGGCAGTTCAGCGTGAGAGGGGTGTGGGGAAGCTTGGGAGGTTATAAAAAAAATGAAAAAGAATAAACTGATTAAATACAGTTTACCATCTTATGAGATTTACTCGATAATCTAAAAAATAATATGGTAAATTTGTCTACAGGGATTACCATACACTACTGTAAACTGTGCTTTCGTATTGAAAGATACAGTACCAAGACGAAAAATTGCTATTCGTTGACTAGTTAACCGGATTCATGCTAATTAATGAGATGACGAAATGATCAACCACTTTCATTTCTTTATTCTTTAAGTACTGGAGAAGAAAGCATTACCACTATATTAATTCCTTAATTAATCATGGTGCATTTGCATGGAAGAAGCCAATCTGTGATCACTTGACAAGCCAAATTGCGTTAGACGAGTAAACAAGGACACTAGCAGTTCCTATAAAATTTTAAGATGCCATGCAACAACAACGATTTAAGGGCCAAGCAATTTGCACACGAATAATTGACTAAAAAATTGATGTGAAGAAGTCATTAGCCATTATCACTTCTTTATTTCATTTCTTAATTACTGTTTATTGATGGAATCAAGAAGATGGTTTCTGGTGTAAATAATAACACGAATAATAACAAATGATTTCTTAGTTTCTCTAAATCATTTGCAGTGAATAACCTAACACGAGGGCGTGCAAACAAAATGTCCATTCTCCTAGTCTTGAGTCATTCGCTATTCTGCAAATCCAATTTCATGATAATGGCTCATTATTCTAAAAACGAAAAAGAAGAAATCCATAAAATTAAAAAAAAGCTAGTACTATTTTTCTTTCTTTTTTCTTGCAAAAACTGTTGTAAGAACTTACCTAAAATGGTGCATGAACTCAATTTGACCACTTGATCGGTGCCTTTCACCTTAGTACCTAACTTTTAACTTTTCCATAAAGTCAGCTATCCTAAACAAGTTCTTGATTGCAGTTACAGTTTCATGCATTAGTATATGTGAGTTAAACAGTTTCAAGTTTTGGTTTCTTTCGGGCCGGGGTACAACTTATTTGAATGCTATTAACTACAGCAAACTTGTATTTAACAGTAGTAAATTGATAGCGCCCATGTTGATGTCACAGTTTGACTTTCAAGTTAGCCATTTATTGAATGTTTCAGGCTTGTAATAGTGTCGACGTCCAACTGATGTTTAACAGGAGGATCTTCATTACAACCTACTAGTATTAAACGTTTCATATTCATTCAAATATTTGCTGCGTTTAAGTAAGCTATTTTATCGCATATGCATGACTTCAAACCTTCTCATTCACTGCTCTTTCTATATTTAGCCTTTGTTGTTTTGATCGGGCATTACCTAATCTTGTTTTAGTCAAGGTGATTTTATTTTCTCATAATCTTTTTATTACACATATATTATATTACCGAAGGTACTACAATATTAATCTAAATAAATTTTCAGTTTCTGATTTACACTTCCGAAGTAAGGGGTTGGGGGGTTGAAGGAGAGGAGAGAAGGGGATGAAATTAAAGATGCCGCTAGAAAAAACTGATGCAGACAACATCCAATTTCATTGTTTTTTGTAGATAAAACACATTAAAGAATTGATGTGACCAAGAGAACCTTCTTGTTATTTTAACCTGGCAATAGGGAAGCTGAAGATTTCCACTTCCATAATTACATCCAATTTGACAATTGAAAGCTATCATCATTCAATATTGCAAGTGGAGAACCCTCTTAAACCAACCTTCTTCACGATCTATCTGCTGACCCACCCATCCCTTGTTTTCCCTTTTGTCTTCTTTTATAAGGAGAGGTACTCGTAATTTATAGTGTGTCGTACTGACTTGCTTTGGTTTATTGCACCCAAGCCATGTTGTATTATAATAGTTCAGACCTTTTCTTCACAGCTAATTTTATTCCTAGAGAACAAAAAAAAGAAGTACTGCCTACCACTAGTCACTTCTCCTTGAGGACTTGGGAGGTGGAGTTGGGAACTTTTGGGGGGTTGACATGGAAGTGGTGGAAACTTGAAGCTTGGAGTGCAAAAGAAAGAAAGAAAAAATTAGATTGGTGGGAGTATAAAAGAGTTAGCGGGAAAACATTATTCGTCATTTTACCGAATTGAAATTTTCTCGATCTTTTCTTCTTCCATTTCTCCTAGCAAAAACCCTTGCTTTCTTCGTTCTTTTCATTCTATCACAAACGATCACACTTGGGAAATCAAGCTCAAGCAAGTGCTTCTCAAGAGCTAGGAGACCTTCCTCTATCTCTTAATCAAGGTAACTCCTGCATCTTTTAAGTTTTCTTTATTTGATTTGATTTGGTTTTGGGTATAGATGTAAGCTAAGCTTTGGTTTCGAGTGGACCTTTTGGTAGAGATCCTTGTATATGTGGTTTTTAAATTTAGAGTTTAGAGACTAAATTAAGAATCATGGTATAGTTAAAAGATTAAAGTATCCTAATTTAGAATTTAAGAACCGAAGTGTCATGTGCGGTTATCACACTGCTTCCAGGCCCTTAATCTGGAATACCACCGCTCTTTGTTGAGGTTTGCTTATTTTATTGAGCAACATATAAATCAAGTGGTAATTGAAGTCACTGACTCACACAATTGTAATTTCATTCGAATGCAGAGATCAGAGATAGTCTTTTTTTTTTTTTTTTTTTGGAAAAACAAGATAAAACCAAGCAAGTTCCAGCGAAGTGCACCCAATTGCTGTGGAAATACATTATTTGATCTGTATTATGAAGAAAATTTAAGCCTTCGCTTGTCCAAGAATTCACTTGTTAATGAGTAGTTCAAACTCGTAACAAAAAAAACTCTAATATCAATTGTTAGAGGAAAAATCCAAAAGAACCCATTAAAAAGGCCCAATACATAAGTCAAAAATCCCATCTTGACACAAAAATTTAAATTGTTAAGCTCTAGCCCTTACATATTAAGTGACCTTTTTTTTTCCATTTTTGAAACTAATGTGAGATACAATTCTCTATTTATAAACCTAACATTTTTTACGGGAAAAAAAGCACCTTTTATAATTAATAAAGAGGATTAACTAATAATTGAGATTAAAAAATGATCAATCAGAAAACTACTTTCATTTCTTTATTTCTTTATTTCTTGAAGATGTTTCAAGCATAGAAGAAGCTCTATTACCCAATGAGTATTGAAAGTCAATGGTAATCACATGGCAAGTCACCAGGGCAGACGAGTGACGGAAGACACTTTTCTACAGGACATAAAAAAGAAGTTCTAACTAATGTCTTATTCAAAACCTACAACCAAATTTGTAGAACAAGAAATAATTAATAAGCCACTAAATTACCCATTACTAAATACGAAAATTGATGAAAGATTGAGTCCAATAAAATCATTAGACAAGTAGATGGAAACTCTTAAGCTTGGTTTTAGTTTACCTACAAGATTTACATAATTCATTCTCAGTTAGTTTCTTAATTACTGAAGTAACCAAGAAGTACTTGCTTCACGAGATGAAGATGTCGCTGTCCATTTGTCATTTCCTTGTTAACGTCTAGCCTTAGTTACCTTAGTAATAAAGAAAAGTCACACTTTTATTTATTTAATTTTTTTTGGAGTACAGTCACGCTTTCATTTGTTTTATGATCAGATAATATCTAAAACATATTACATAGTGGAGTACTAGTAAACGGAAATTCTTAAAATCACTAAAGGCTGTCAGCATGGAAAAAAAAAAAAAAAGACGAAGGGCCGTCAGCGTCACAAGCCATTGACCAAAACTAGTATCACGTAGTTTTAAAACCAATGTTTTAAAACTCGGACCGTTAATTGAACCGGTGAAGTATTCGAATCAAGATTCAATCGATCGGGACCGGTTCAACCCTGATTCAATGAATTTTTTAAAAAATAATTTATATAAATATATATATATATATATGCACAAAATAAGATATGCTATGGACTAATTTAAAACTTTATATGATGAAAAGTTTACTATTTTTGAATAACTTGGATATTCAAAAATAAAATTTTAAATTATAAGTTGAAACAAATAAATTTCATCTCAATTTCAATTATGTCTACCAAAAAATAATCTTAAATCCAACCCAAAAATACCACAATATTTTAAAATTATACAAAATTCATGTCTATGAGAATTTAGACATTGTAAACTTAAATTTTAATTTACTTTTTTGGGATTTAGAGATTGCAATTTAAACAACGAAAGTTTGGAGTTTGAAAGAAGTCAAGAGAATCGAAAATAGAAATGCAAACTTGATAAGAAAAAAAAATGAGATAAAAGTGAGTGGTTGTGGCATTAAATAATTAGTCTTTAGGGTTAAAGAAAAATAATTCTTTTTTAACTTTTTTCAATTTAATGGACAAAAACAAAATTAAAAGATGGAAAAAAACATCAATAAATTAAACCTAAAGAGGTTTGATTAAAAAGAGAGTGACAAAAGAAAAAATAAGAGAGAGAGAGAGTTGAAGATTAAAAAGAAAGCGTCATAAGAGAATGAAATTTTGTAAGAAAAATAGAGAAAAGAAAGATGGATGTTTGCTTTATATAAATAAGTTATCAAAAACGGCTAATAAGATGTGATGGTGTAATGGTTACTACATTGCTTTTCTATCATAAAAGTCTTGAGTTCGAATCGAAAACCACCGGTTTTGACTGATTTTCTCTAGATTTTTTAAAATTTGTTTAATTATGTACTAACTAATATGACAATTGTTTATGAGAATGATTTATACATTAAGCGAGTGCTTTTCTTTTTTTATTTAATTACATAAACCAAATTATAGATATTGTTTCTAAGCATGATTTTTAAGTTATGTTGAGGACAGTAATGCTGAAATGTTTATTTTTAAATTGATATGCTGAAATTTTAATGCTATAGGGTCAATAACTGAACCTACGCTAATAGCTCGGTAGTGTCAAGATTTATAACCTTCTTTGGACCCAAATCATCATGGTATTGGACCACAATCTTCCTGCCATTGGGGGAAAGGAAAAAAAAAAGGGCACAAATCACAAAACACAATTTTCATAGGACGTTAGAAGTAATAATTTTGACTCAAAATTCTTTTCATACACTGTTTGATTGAAACTATCATTAATACACCATGTACTAAATAGTCTAGAAGACGTGATTAAAATGATTCGGTAATTCTAACTTTCCTCTCAAGTTCATAGACTGAGCACGCCTGTCGTTTGAAGATTCAGAGTTGTGTACATAGTTCCTAATTTCTGCCGGCGCAAAAACAGATTATTACGTATACACAAAGGAATTACCAACAAATAGAGAAAATTGGGACCAAACTTTTGTAATTTGAAAACTTCGGGGACCAAAATGCAGCATCGTTTATAAGGGACTCAATAAGTATAAATTCCAAATGTTATGGACCCATTGTGATATAGATATCACACATTTGCATGTGGTATCAAGTACCTTAACACTCCCATCATGAGGTGGTTCATTTCAAGAATAGCATTTCCCACAAGAAGGGAGTCATTATTGGGAATATGGTTTCTTCTCGATTCTCGATGCCCCGCCAATCGAGAAGAAACCATATTGCTGATGGTTCTGCAGGAACTACCAAACCAGCGCTGTTTGGCTGCAAATGTGCATCGAAAGGGTATAATGAACATTTCATGAACAGGCAGAGTAATGGCCATGTCTATACTTTTCCAAGTTCTGGCATTGATGGCTCAAGAAGGTATGTATGTAAACTTTTTTCTTTCTTTCTTTCTTTCTTCATTACTCTTTAGAATACGTGGTATTGACTTTTTTTTTTTTTTTGGTTGTCCATGACTATTGGAGGGAAGTTTTTTCAATTTCTTTTTATTATAGACAAGGGGAAAGACAAATAGGGAAAACGAAAAAGAAAACAAAAATAACTAGAAAGGACAGAAGAAACTCCTTTGCTGAAACTAAATGAGTGTCAATTTTAGGCTGTGATTATAGGAATATTTTTTGAAAAGGGTCCATGAGGAGAAATTCTTGAATTAAAGGGTTTCAACTTCGAGATACATGTAATTGTAGATAGGAAAATATACATTTTCTTTTTTGGTATGCTCAAAAGTAAATTTTGCCCTAGAATTAGTAGAGAGGACCTTTCATCATTTCACGGTAATGACATAGCAAAAATTTTATGTTTTGAGTTTTGTTCTTGTTTATGATATTATGGAATAGTTCTAAAAGTCCCAAAAATTCATCACAATAACGTGAAGTTATTGAAACTCTAGCTAATTATGTTTTTATAGTCCAAAAGCAATAATTATTCGTGAATTTGATAATACTCTTATTCATATTGCTTTCTTTTTATTGTCATTGGCAGGAAAATTAGGACTTTCTCAATTTATAGGGGAGTAATTCATTTACTTCAACGTACTAGTATAATTTGAAAATTATTACTCAAAAGCAGAATTGCTAATTAAACAGCCCCAGACGAGCTGATCTTAACTATGAAAAACAAACAATAAAGTTTATTTTTCCATTAAATTTAAATTTTTAATTTTATGATAATTTTATCCTCTTTTGTAATGGCTAAAAATTCTTCTAAACATGTCCCTGCAGCATTCATTTGAGTGTCAATCAGAAAACTGCACATATGGACATAGAAATTAGCTCCAAGGAAGAAATCAAGCCAGCATCTCCAACTCCCCCTGAGTTGAGAACCTTTAGGTTTTCAATCTTGGATCAGCTTACTCGTGACTCTTATACAAATATATTGTTCTTTTTCTTCCCAAGAAAACAACGAGGCACCTATCTCAACGATGTTATTTCCCAAAGAAGTCGATGTCTGAAGGAATCACTATCAAAAACCTTAGTACCCTTCTATCCACTAGCAGGAAAAATCAAAGATAATTTGCATATTGCGTGTAATGATGATGGAGTTTACTACGTCGAAACTCAAACCAATATTGGACTGTTAGATTTTCTGAGGAAGCCTGAAAATGAGTTCATGAATCAGCTATGCCCATTTCATCCAGATTCCACGGAATTATTGTCAAAAAGTTATCCTATCATGGTTCAAGTAAACATTTTTTACCGTGGTGGTATTGCCATTTGCTTGAGTGCTTCCCACAAGATTTTTGATGGTCTCTCAGTTTCTACATTTATGCAATCTTGGGCAGCTACAGCACGCGAATCAACGGTACAAATAAATCCCAGTTTTATTTCATCTTCCTTATTTCCTCCTATTTTGGATATGTACCAAGATTCACCTCCTGTGGTCTCCAAACCACAAAAGAACGAGCCTAAATATGCTACAAGCAGATTTGTGTTCGATAGCTCGGCCTTGGCTGCGCTTAAATCCAAGGCAGCTACATCAACATCTTCCGCGAAACCAAGTTCAGCCAAGGCTGTTATGGGACTTCTATGGAAATCTGCCATAGCAGCTTGGAAAGTGAGGTCTGTTTTGTTTATCCCGGTGAATCTGAGGACAAAAGTTTCGCCTCCTTTATCACCTCATTCACTAGGAAATATCGTCTGGTTGGCTCGTGCTAAATGTTGTGACAATCCTAAGCTAGAGCTGGAATTGCTGATAAACAAGATCTCAAATTCCATTGGTACAATGAACGCTGATTTTGTTGAATCTATAAATGGTGAGAATGGGATTCAGAAGCTGATGGGAGCCTTAAAAGATTTCCATGAAGTGTTCTATGACCCTAATAGTATGGCTGAATGTATCTATATTAGCAGCATCCGCAAGACTGGTTTTTATGAGGCTGATTTTGGATGGGGAAAGCCCATATGGACATGCATTGCGCGTGGAAACAGAGATTTACACGGATTGGGAAATATTGCTCATCTGATCGAAACAAAATCTGGTGATGGGATTGAAGCATTGGTGACCATGAAAGAAGAGTACATGGCTACACTGGAGAAAAATCAGGAGCTTCTCCATTATGCTTCTTTAAATCCTAGCCCTCTTGATTCAAGCTAGCTTTTCAGCATGTTTTGTCTGGCTATGTTTCAAATCCTACAAAGCAATTGTGAAGGTTGGATTGTTATCAAAAGAAAGTTGTAGGAACAGAAAACCATGAATTTGTGTATTATTCTCCATTAGTTTGTTGACTTGCGTTTGAAAAGAAAAAAATAACACCTGATATGATTGGGAGTTTGGCAGACCCTGTTTGTGTATAAACAAAGAAAAACTTTGGGGAACTTAAGGCCTTAGTTCTGAATTATGTGCCATTAGTGCAGTGGCAGATGGTTTTCTGAAAGAGAGTGGCTCAAGTCATGTGGTTCCTGACCCCAAATGCAATAACAAATCTAACGTTGTACCTTTATTTCTTGCTATGAAGGACCTCCATGACCCCATGATCATGATTTTTCTGGGGCTGAAAGTGGGGCAAATTTAACGCCATACGAGTCTGCGGTAGTTCCTAGAGATAATATCAAAAACTTCTCTTGAAGTTTATCACTTAGCACTCTTAGATCGTGTTTGTATTGTAACTTTTTGAAATTTTTGTAAAAAATATACTGTAACAATTTAATATATATAAGATAAAAAAATGTTTGAAAAATGTGCTCATGTAAAACGTAAAAATTTTTGGTGAAAAATTCCTTTTCAAACAAGGCCTTAAAATTGCTATTCGTTGACTAATTAATGACATGACAAAATGATCAACCACTTTCATTTCTTTATTCTTTGAGTACGTGAGAAGAAAGCATTGCCTCTATATTAATGCCTTAATTAATCAAGCGATTTCCACACGAATAATTGACTAAAAAATTGGTCTGAAGATGTCATTAGCCATTTTCACTTCATTATTTCATTTCTTAATTACTGTTTATCGATGGAATCAAGAAGATGCTTTCTGGTGTAAATAATAACAAATTCAAAAATAAAGAGACGCAAATTATGATTTGGAGGAAGTTGTTGCGGGGCGTCCAATCTGTCCACTCGCATTGGTAGATGGACACTTTATTATTCTTTGTTCTTGGCCTCTATAGCGGTTTTCACATTTGCCACCGATCCAGAATAAGTCCCTACTTTTTCTCTTTTTTTTTTTTTGGTTTTTGGCCTTGAAAAAAATGAGCAATCAGACAACCACTTTCATTTCTTTATTTTTAAATTGCACGAGAAGATGCCTCAAGCAAAGGTGAAGGAGAGCACTTTTCTACTGTTAATAATTTTATTCCTAGAGAGCATAAAAAACAAGTACTGCCTACCACTAGTCACTGCTACTTGAGGACTTGGGAGGCGGAGTTGGGAAGTTTTGGGGGGCTGACATGGAAGTGATGGAAACTTGAAGCTTGGAGTGCAAAAGAAAGAAAGAAATTTTCTTATTAGTTTGGTGGGAGTATAAAAGAGTTAGTGGGAAATCATATTATTCCTCATTTTACCGAATTGAAATTTTCTCAATCTTTTCTTCTTCCATTTCTCCTGGCAAAAACCCTTGCTTTGTTCGTTCTTTTCATTCTCTCACAAACGATCACACTTGGGAAATCAAGCTCAAGTAAGTGCTTCGCAAGAGCTAGGAGATCTTCCTTTATCTCTTAATCAAGGTAACTCTTGCATCTTTTGAGTTTTCTTTATTTGATTTGATTTGGTTTTGGGTTTAGATGTAAGCTAAGCTGCTAAGCTTTGGTTTCGAGTGGACCTTTTGGTAGAGGTCCTTATATATGTGGTAGTTTGGGTGATTCTGGTTATTTCTTGATTGAGGGATAATTGTTGAGGTTTTGGATGTTTGGTGATGTTTTGGGTTGGTTTGTACTTTGGTTATATGTTGTATTGGGTTGGAAATAGGTAGAAGAGATGAAAAAGGAAGTAAAGCAAAACTAATTAGTATCACATTTGCCATCGATCTAAAACAAGCCATAGATGAGAACTAGCATCACGGATTCATCTTAATGTGGTACTATTAAATGGAATTTTTTGAATTACTAAAATTGCAGCAAAGTGAAGGGAATTCAAGCACAAAGTATCCAATAGCTGTGGTACAACAAATACATGATTAAGTGGATAATTAACTAATAGTCGATGAGAAGCTATCCTCACTTCTTTATTTTTCATCTTAATTACTATAATAATAATAACAATTAAGAAGTGGCTTGATGAGATGAAAATGTCACAGCCCATATCTTTGTTTCTTGTCTCAGTTCCTTCAGTAATCAAGAAGATGATTTGTAAATGCAAATAATAAAGTAACAATAAGAAAACAATTATAAAAAAAAGAAAAAAAAAAGCAAGAAGATGCAATTTGGAGGAAGTAGCCACTGTGCTTTGATCATGACAGATGCTTATCAAGATGACTCATTTAAACTACAAAATTTTGAAAAAAAAAAAGTAAAGTGATACATCATCTCTTTTTTTTTTTTTGGGTGTTGCTTTCTTGACCAAGAAATATCTAAACCATATCTTACCTACTTAATTAAAAAAATAATAAAAAATAATAAAAAAACGTGTCCTACCTGCAATTATACTTTATCACCTTTTTTTTTAATGCCGACTAACAATTAAATTAGTGATAAGATATCATCAACAATTATTCAGCCACAATTATTTATTTCTTATCTACTCGAGAGGATGCTTCAAGCATAAAAGAAGAAATTCCTCTAAATTATTGCCTTAATCAAGAGGGTGCATCTGCGAGGAAAAAGTCTTACATCATCCAATTCCAAAGATGAGTTTGCTTTTGTCAACATCATTGAATCTACGAATGAAAAAGGAACCAAACCATAATACTTCTTAATCACCTCAAAACGCAATCTTTCTACTATTAACCCACTACTAGATAGAATATTTAAACAACTAAAGGCCGCCAGCATTGACAACACCAATTAGTCTCACAACAAGTATTATGTAGAATTTTTAAAAATCCGACAAAGAAAAATTAGTAGCATTAGATAGAATTTTCTAAATAACCATTCTATCTAAACGATTAATGACCAACACCATTCATCTCCCTCCTATGGAGGAAAAAGAGTAGAGAGAAGGTTAAGGGTAGAGATAGGGGATAGAGAAGGTTGAGGGAAAAGAGAAAACAGCCCCTACGGCGACAAGATTTTCGTGGATCTGTATATTTACTAGTCCCGATCATAGCTTTTTTAGACTTCTCCTCTCTCCTGAATTAAAATAGAATAGATTATACAAATGTGTCGTTGCTGACAAAAAAAAAACCACCCCAGCGTGGTCAATCGTAAAACCAAGAAAATGCCAAGCAACTTCCATTGCAAAAGCCTCCAAATTCCCATTGAATTGAAGCACTGCACGGCACCACACTGATGGAGGCCCCCCCAGATGTGAACAGCTGATGGCCGCCTCCATTGACCCATCTTAGTATTGTCACGGCCGACAAAATTTGGTCTAAGCTTCCATACAGCTATTCTTTATCAAATCATGCAACATATATTTATTTGTAAACCAAACATGTAACAAATATTTGGAGAAAATAGAGAAACTATTTGTGCCCTCTTTTTGCTTCAAGATCAGGTAACCTCCTCTTCTATTCATAGTTTCTTCATAGTATTTATGGATACATTGACATGGGGTGTATGATGGAATTCTTTTTTGTCATATGAATTTTCAAAATTCCTTAATGAATTAAATTTAAATTCTTTTTAGTTGTTTTCTTAAATACTTGATAGCTTATTCTTGGTCTTCTACCTGATTATATGAATAATTATACGGCTTCAATGATTTTTCAAAATTATCCCTCTTCAATAATAGCTAACAATCCTGGACGACAAGTAGGATGAGAGATTATGATGTATGTATTTCTAGGAAAGCTCGTTCATTTGCATTTGGATCAAAGTTTAAACAAGTTGGATAATTGATAATTTATTCCTGTTGAATCATCTTAGACATCAATTTATGCTGCACTTAGCACTGATCTTAATCACTTACAACTATGATCAGATTATCACCAATTAATGGCTTGGCATAATCCCTCACAACAACTTTTGCCGGTTCTTTTAGATGGAGCAATATACTCGTAAGGCAGCATACGACATGAAATAATTGATTTTTTTTCCAACTAGTATTGGGTGGCAAACTATGATCATATTTTAAGGACTTCGTATATATAGTAAGGTGGTCTGATTAGCAACAAATTTATTATTTTAGTTACCTACTGACTCATAAAAACAAATACACTAACATTAATACTTTTAGATGGATAAGAAATCACACGAAGATTCAAATCAGTTTCACATTCAACAAAAACCATGACAATTAGTTGGTGTTCACGTTATTTGCCATGTAACAAAATTGATCATGCCTCAAAGGATTTGTTGTGCAAATTATGTAGATCGACCCATTGGGCATCGATCTAAACAAAGTCAGAATGTGCAAAAGGAAATATTGATGCAACTTAGAACAAATTAGATATGTAGACTCGACAAACATTGACAAAAAATTCCTAATTTTGGCCAACTTGGATATATAAACTTAAACGGTGATGTGAGGTGAAAAATTAGGGGCAACATGGTGGAACACTGGTCTAGGGGAATTATATGACAATTATAGTTTAGATGGAGTAAATTAATAAGCTCTTGACTTAAACCTGAAGGTGTTTAAATTTCCTTTGGCTTAAAGGTGTTTAAACCTGAAGCTGTCAGTTTTGTTGCAATTATTTACATTAGACGAACTTTTTAATACAAGGGCACGGTTGTAAAAGTAACAAGGTAGACAATCCTTTCCTTTCACTCCTCCCAAGTCTCAAACAAAACCAAAAAAATCATTTCTTTTCCTTTTTTTCCTAAGTTCCAAGACAACATTGAAGGAAACTTGTCTAACTTAATTAGTCAAACATTCTTTATGTTCGTGTATATATATATATATATATATATATATATATATATATATACATACACACACATATATATATATATTTATATGACTAAAAATCCAAGGTTGTGCAAAATTTAAAAGATTTTTTAATAATCAACAGTTCTACAATTTGGACAAAGAATCTCAAGATTTCATTATTGACCAAAGCAAGTAATTTGAGAACACAAGCCTCACTACCAAGACACTAAAGGTAACCATCCGCTACACCTCTCAAAATTTCTACTACACAGGAAGCAAATTAACTGGTTTAAAAAGAGGGATCTGTTTTTGTTTATTGATTTGCTATATAAACTTTTTGGTCCCATTAATTTTCGCTACCTTAATTCCCTAATTGAGGAACGGTCTGATAAAAGTTTCACCACCTACTCAGATTGCTACAATTTATGAGTTCCAATTTCTTTTCATCCGACCACAGTGGTTTAATTTCTTCGACAACTAAGGCCCCCATCAGTGACTAAATCAGATTGCGCTAAAATTATTTTGAGGTGACCCCACACAATTTGATTAATCACAATTATACTAATTTAAATCTCACACGTCAGCCCACTGGAATCGTTAACTCATCTCTCTCTTATTCTGACTGGCTTCTATTCTGATTTCTGCCAATTGTTGCTGAAACATTCCTTCCATCTCTTCTATCAGAAAACCTTTCGATCCTAGTTCCAATTCCAAGCAAGAAACAATGGCTGAGGCTGTTATCAGTGCTACTGTTGAGGTCGTCTTGGGGACACTTATTTCCATTGCTGCGGACCGCATTGGTATGGTTCGGGGAGTCAAAGCGGAGTTGGAGAGACTAAGCAACACTGCTGCAATGATCCAAGGTTTCTTGGCTGATGCTGACGGGAAAATGCATACCCAAGGGGTGCGAGAGTGGCTCAAACAGCTAGAAGATGAGGTTTTTAAAGCTGATACCGTGCTAGACGAGCTCAACTACGACAATCTTCGTCGGGAGGTGAAGTACCGAAATCAACCAATGAAGAAGAAGGTATGCTTCTTCTTCTCCTTCTTTAATGCAATTGGCTTTAGTTCCGGCTTGGCTTCAAAGATCCGGGACATCAACACCAACCTACAAAGGATCAACCAGCGAGCCAATGACTTGGGATTGGTCAGAAAGCACCAAAAAGAAACTGGTGCCACTGGTGCCACGACAAGCAGACAGACCGACTCTATTGTCGTTCCGAACGTTGTAGGAAGATCCGGCGACGAGTCAAAGATTGTGGACATGTTATCGAGCCCATCTGAAAAGGTTCTTTCTGTTATTCCCATAATAGGCCCGGGAGGTTTGGGAAAGACAACTCTTGCTAAATCAGTCTACAACAATCCAAAAATTGATGAGAATTTTGGCATAAAGAGTTGGGTTTGTGTGGCTAGAAAAATTGATACAGTGGGGCTGTTCAAACTCATTTTAGAATTGTTGACAAAAACAAAGGTTGAAGTGGATGGTAGGGAAGCCATAGTTCAAGAAATTCGAGGAAAGCTCAAGGGACAAAGATATTTCCTTGTTCTTGATGATGTGTGGGATCATGATCAAGGATCGTGGGATGACTATTTCAACACTTTGATGGGACTCAACGAAACCAAAGGAAGCTGGTGTCTTCTCACTACTCGTCTAGAAACAGTGGCTAATGCTGTGCCTAGACATTTGCAAATGAATGATCGTCCTTATTTCTTAGGAAAGCTATCGGGTGATGAGTGCTGGTCCATCATAAAAGGAAAGGTGATGAGCGCAGGGGAAGAAGTGCAAGAAGAATTGGAAGCACTGAAGGAGCAAATTTTAAGGAGTTGCGATGGCCTACCCTTGGCGGCAAGTTTGATTGGTGGCTTGTTGCATACCAACAGAAGAGATAAGTGGCACTCCATTGTGCAGGAGAGTCTTTTGAATGAATATCAAAGCGAGATTGAGCAAATACTTAAGGTGAGCTTTGATCATTTATCACCTGCATCAGTTAAGAAATGTTTTGCATATTGCTCAATTTTTCCCCAGGATACTCAATTACGAGAAGATGAACTAATTCAGCATTGGATTGCAGAAGGTTTTGTTCTAAAGAATAATAGAGTGATGGAGGAAACAGGAGGCAAGTATTTGAGGATTTTGTTGCAAAATTCCTTACTAGAAAAAGTCGAAGATGAGGGGAGCACATATTATAAAATGCACGATCTCGTGCATGATTTTGCAAAATCAATTCTCAATCCAGAAAGCAGCAATCAGGATCGCTACCTTGCATTGAACTCTTCTGAAGGTTTGGCAGAAAATACCACAAGGACAATACCAGCATCAATTCGCACGTTATTTCTCCATCTAGAGGGTGGCGTATCTACTGACATGAACATGCTTTTAAGATTCAAGGGCTTGAATGTTCTCAGATTGTCTGGCGATGATGTCGAGTCTCTACCGAGCTCCATTGGCAAACTACTACATTTGCGGCTGCTCGACATTAAATCTTCTAGAATCAGAAGTTTGCCGGAATCTCTTTGCAAGTTATATAATTTGCAGACACTAACGATTGATGATGATGAACTTGAAGGAGGTTTTCCAAAGCGGATGAGCGATTTGATCAGCTTGCGGCATCTAAACTACTACCATGATGATGCAAAATTTAAAATGCCGGCGCAGATGGGACTATTGACTTGTCTTCAAACTCTGAAGTTTTTTAATGTAAGTCAAGAGAGGGGTCGTGGTATCGAAGAGCTTGGGACCTTGAAATATCTGAAAGGATTGTTGGAGATAAGAAATCTTGGACTAGTGAAGGGCAAAGAAGCAGCTAAACAAGCAAAATTGTTCGAAAAGCCAGATCTGTCTCGCTTGACATTTGCATGGGAGCTGCGACATCTGGAAAGTGATAACCGTGATGAGGATGTGTTGGAAGGTCTCCAACCTCACCCAAATTTGGAAAGGTTGAAAATTCGATATTTTATGGGTAATAAATTTTCACAATGGCTTATCAATTTGTCAAAATTGGTGGAGTTACAGATAATAGACTGCAAGAGATGCAGTGAACTCCCCTCATTAGGACAACTACCATCCCTCAAACGTCTCTCTTTGATAAGATTAGACAACATTCGATTTATTGGAGATGAGGAGGAGGAGGAGGGCAGATCACGAGCATCAGGGAGCGGCGCTAGAAGACGAAAATTCTTTCCTGCCCTTGAAGAACTCTGGGTAATAGATATGGGGAATTTGGTAGAGTGGAAGGATGCAGACCAAGTGGGGTCAACAGTAGGTGAAGCAGAAGCAGATGTCTTTCCCATGCTGAGGAATTGTCACATTCGACGTTGCCCACAACTGACCACTCTTCCATGCTCGTGTAAAAGTCTAGACGTGGAGGGTTGCCGTAATCTAACAAGTATAAAAAGGGGTTATGGCACTGCTTCTGTTGAGGAGTTGAGTATTCAATTTTGCGACAATTTTAGGGATCTGTTTGGATCGAGTTTGCAGCGATTGACCATCTCATTTTGCCCAAGATTAATTAGTCTGGGAGTAAATGGACAGAAATGCCCCCTACCATGCCTTGAGGAATTGAGCATTGATAATTGCGAAGGGTTGACCACTATATCCGACAAAATGTTCGAGTCATGCCGGTCTCTGCGGTCCCTGTCGGTGATGTGGTGCCCCAATCTGGTATCATTTTCGCTTAATTTGCAGGAAACGCCTTCTCTCGAGAAATTCATCTTATTCAAATGTCCCAAATTGATCCCTCATGGTTTCAAAGGATTTGCTTTTGCCACCAGCTTAAGAGAATTGAGCATCAACAGTCCCTTCTCCTCAGATGACTCCTCAGTCGATGATTTTGATTGGTCTGGTTTAAGATCAGCATCAACACTCCGTAAACTTCGATTAGAAGGGTTACCTCACACGGAGTCCCTGCCACACCAGCTTCAATACTTGACTACCCTCACTTCACTAAGTCTGGCCGACTTTGGAGGAATAAGAGTGCTACCGGATTGGATTGGAAACCTTGTGTCCCTTGAAACCCTAGAGCTATGGGATTGCGACAAGCTTCAGTCTTTACCACCAGAGGCCGCCATGAGACGACTCACAAAGTTGAAGTCTATGGGTGTCCTCTGTTAAGACAACGATACACTCCCCAAAGAGGCGTCCACTTGAAGGAGTAGATTTCAAGTGATCCAGTGAGATTTTCCTATCTAAAGTTCACACGCATATATATGTGTATAAATTTTTTGTATCTGCATCTCATTGACGTATATTTGCTCTTCAATCTCTTGTACTCTTTTTCTCCATCTCTTTTCTGCAAAGTTATTCTCTGTAATTAATTCTCTTCTTTTGGGCAGACCTTGGTTTCTTTTCAAAGATTAGTTTTAACAAAGCCTGGTTTTGAGCAAACTAGAAGAGACCAAAATTCTGGATTTTCTCTGCATCTCACCACTGAAAGATTTTGAACATCTTAAAAACTCAACTTGTTACCTTATATTTGGCCAAGAACGAAATTATTAGCAACGGTACATACACAATTAGCCTCTTTGTTTGAATGTGTTAGCAAATGTTCCATTGGATGTGCAATGCTAGATGTACATGGAAGCATTCGTCATTTTTCTGTCACTGATAATGCCAGTCTGAATGGACAACATTAAAGCTAATCAAGAAACAGTTGTGAAGAAAATTCAAGAAGCAATTTGCTATGCTTTGGGACTCCGTGTTCTTATTGCCATAAAATTATATCATGCCATAAAATTATATCAGTCTCCTTGAAGTTCAAATATGTTTGTTGAGGAACTAGAGTGATGCAAACCTTCACCGATGGTTGTTTATTATCTTTCACAAGTTTGAGGAGTTTGTACATCGGAATTACCTTGCTTTTCTGTTCTGTGAGCTGAATTACTGTATTGTTACCTTGCATACAAGCAGTGACAGCGAACAAGAAGGCAATGATGGTGCTCAAACAGCAGGCTCATGTTGTTTCCCACCGTTGCTGAAGAAGGAGAGCTCAGGAGGTACAAGCAGTGACCGCGAACAAGAAGGCAATGATGGTGCTCAAACATCAGCTTCTCTCCCCAAGAACTCTGTTTTACCTCCACCCAATTTATTAAAAATACAAGGGAATTGGTGCAAGTTTTTATCAAAGTTTGCTTGAGTCATGTAATTGGCCAGAAAACAGGGTGTTTTTCTGCACTTTCATGTGTTTTTGAACGTTTGTCCTATGCTATATAGCTTAGTTTTTGTTCTTTAAGATTTTACATTTACTCAACATGTCATTTAATTGTGAAAAAAGTTGGTTTTTTCAATTTCCTTGTACTGGTTACTAGACCATACCTTTTCTTTGCGTTCCTTAGCTGTCATAACTGAATTCATACTGAAATGTAACATTGCGATGGTGCTTTCCATTGGTGATGCATGCTTCATAAGAATGACAATAATATGGGATGGTTGTTTATCATCTTTCAGAAGTTTGAGAAGTTTGTACATCACAATTACCTTGTTTTTTTGTTCTGTGAGCTGAATTACTGTATTGTTACCTTGTCTAGCAGTGACCGAACAAGAAGGCAATAATGGTGCTCAAACATTAGTTTCATGTTGATTCCCATCCTTGCTGAAGAAGGAGAAACCAGAAGGTATGATGGTTCTCAAACATCAGCTTCTCTCCCCAAGAACTCTTTAACCTCCGTCCAATTTATTAAAAATACAAGGAAACTAGTGCAAGTTTTTATCAAAGTATGCTTGAGTCATGCAATTTGCCAGAAAACAGGGTGTTTTTTTTGTACTTTCATGTACTTTTGAACGTTTGTCCTGTGCTATATAGCTTAGTTTTTAATCTTTAAGATTGTACATTTACTAGGTGCTTAACATGTCATTTGATTGTGAAAGAAGCTGGTTTATTCCATTTTCTTGTACTGGTTACTAGACCATACCTTTTCTTTGCATTCCTTAGCTGTCATAACTGAATTCATACTGAAGTGTAACATTATGATGGTATTTTCCAGAGTCTTAGAAAGCAGACCTCATGTTGTTCGACAAAGACACCACCCTTTGCTGTTGCATTTCTTACAAGAGTGCCAGGGGGCAGAAGTTATTTTCACTGACTAGACAGGTTTGAAGATGAAGGTAGTAATCAATGATGAGAATCTTGCACATCAGAGAGCGCTAGCTTTGATGGAGGCTTCACCAATAGGTGGTTCTCCCCAGGTTTCCCAAATATAAGTTTTTACTCATCTCCTGCTTGGGCTGCAGAAAGAAAGGCAATAATTTAGCTTGTGCATCTTCAGGGCAGTTTTGATAGTTTTTTATCTGCATTCTTGATATGTATTTCATAAATCAATTACCAAAACTTTTTTTCCCCTTTGGCATAGCATGCTGATCGCTGAACAAATTGGAAGAGACCAGAATTTTGGGTTTTCTCTGCCTCTCTGAACCTCTGAAAGATTTGAACATCTTAAATATCTTTAACTTCAAATTGTTACATTCTGTTTGGCCAAGGTCGAAATTATTAGCAATGGTTCATACCCAATTGCCTGTTCGTTTGAATGTGCTACAAAATGTTTCATTTGATTTGCGATGCTAGATGTACATGGACATATTCTTCATTTTTCTGTCACTGATATTGCCAGTCTCAATGGATAACATTAAAGCTAATCGAGAAACGATTTTCAAAGAAAATTCTTGACACAATTTGCTGTTCTTTGGGACTCTGTGTTCTTGTTGCCATAAAATTAGACCAGTCTAATTGAACTTCAAATATGTATGTGGAGGAACTAGAGTGCTGTGAACATTCACCTCTTATAATTTATACGGCATGCTTCATATCAATGACAATAATGTCTTTTTCTTTTCAATGACAAAAATGTTGGATAATTGTTCATCATCTTTCACAAGTTTGGAAAGTTTATACGTCACAATTGCCTTGATTTTCTGTTCAATGAGCTGGATTACTGTATTGTAACCTTGCAGATGAGCAATGCAAGGAATGATGGTGCTCAAACATCAGCTTCGTGTTGTTTTCCATTGCTGCTGAAGATGAAGAGCTCAGGAGGTATGTGGTGCACAAAAGTGATAATCCAGCACTTCTCTCCCCGAGAACTCTAAGTTTGCATTCTAATAAGCTTAAGTCATGTAATTGGCATGAAAACAGGGTGTTTTGCTGCACTTTTATTTGTTGTTGAATGCTTACCCTGTGCCACATCGCTTATCTTTTGCTCTTGAAGATTTTTATGTTTATTTGGTGCTTAACATGTGTTGTGATTGTGAAAGAATCTGGTTTTCAATTTTCTTGCACTAGTTACCAGTCCACACCTTTTCTTTGCTTTCGTAGTTTGTCATGATTGAAGCTGTTCTGAAATGTAATATTAAGATGTTTATTCCGAAGCAGACCTCATGTTATTGGACAAATGACACCACCGATTGCCGTTGCATTTCTTACTAGAATGCCAAGGGACAGAAGTTATTTGCATTGAGAGTTTGAAGATGAAGGCAGTAGTTATCAATGATGTTAATTTAGCTCATTAGATAGCATTAGCTTTGATGGATGTTTCGCAAATAGTTGGTTCTCCCCAGGTTCCTCAAACATAAGTTTTTCGGTTTCTCCTGGTCAGAATGCAGAAAGGAAGGTAATGATTTAGCTTGTGTGTCTTCAGGGCAGTTTTTATAGTTTCTGATCTACTTTCTTGATATGTATTTAGCAAAACTATTACCAAAACTTTTTTTCTTTTTGTTGATTTCTGAACTGAAAATGGCTAGTAGCAGGCTTGTAGAGTGTGATATGGATGAAGAAGAAAGAGAGGGGAGCATCATCCGAGCATGGAAGCTGATGCTGGAGATTATAGTCAAACTGGACTGATGGATGTTTGTGACAGTAGACACAATAAATTGGATAAACAATCAATTTGGAGCAGTGAGAAATGTAGATGCAAGAAGTCTTGAATTGCACAAAGATCCAAGGAAGAGCAGGGAAAACGTTCTTTTCAGTAGATATGTGCATATTTTGTGAAGAATTAACACTTTTTAAAATATGGCATTTCATACTTTTGGTGTATCAGAATGTGACAAGTCCTGATAGTACGTTTTCTTCATCTTTTATAGGGAGTAAAAGTATGTCTAGAGACCATGCTTGCAAGATTTCCTACCCTTTTTTAGTTAGACATTTGATAGAGAGAACTTTTCCTCTTCAAATAATCATTTTTATTATCTATGATAGGTGAAATTGCTTATCAATTTTACCTGATACTGCGAAATTGCTTTGGGTTCATAAACAAATCATAACAGTAAAATCTGAAGGCTTTTATATAAAACCTAAATGATGATCTTATTGTTAAAGGTTTTATATAAAAATAGGTACTTAATGTCAAGAGCCTAATCTTCAAGACAAAAAATTTATTAAAGCCGTTAAATTAAGTATTTGTACTAAGATTTTTATTTTCCTCTTTCTTTCAAGTAAGGTGGGGAGAGATGAGCAATCCATAGCATTCTTCAATCTTCGATTTAGAGAATTGGAGTCTTTTATTTAAGGGTGCGTTTGATAAAATTGAAATTTAAAATTTGAAATCTGAAGTCTGAAATCTAAATCCATTAACTACTGAATTGTTAAGTACTAAATTTGATGCATTTAAATGTATATCACATTAAGTGATAAGTGAATAACTTATCACTTATTTTTTAGAACAAGTTTTGCTTTGGAAATTCATTGCCACTTAATTAATCCATGTGTTTTAGTTTTAGTTATCGAACGCATCTGAATATAATAAGCTATGAATCCATTAAATTTAAGTGTTAAATTGGATTATCAAATAGAATCCAAGTTTAATAGAATTTCAACTAAAAATCAATAGGTTCGTTGAGCTAACATAATTTGCTAATAATAATAATAATAATAATAATACTTTCAAATATTATTCAGAGAAATGAGACATGAGCCTTTAGTCTTCATTCTCCAGTTGAACTTAGACGTTTTAGACTTTTAGTGGAGCACTTCTTTCAGGTAAAAATTAATTTCGCTAAAGCATTTAAATAATTATAGAAAACTATTGTTCTCTTGAATTTGGATCATAAAATATTTAGAGGTCAAACATATTGATTTCGATGCTATTGAACCTCTGAGTAATTATCGAAGAATCTTTTGCAATGATATCCTGCCAAGAGATTCATAATCCATGCTATATTGCATTGTTGAAAATCATACCAAAAAACCTTGCCCAGTCCTACAAAAATCACTATACTGTATTATATATAATCAGTTAACTTCTGGTTTTCGTGGAGTACAACTGTTTGACCCATTTCTTTAGCCCAAAATAAAATTTATAAGTAGCGAAAGAAACGACCATATGATCAAAACAGTAGTGCAAAATACACTTTGCCCTCATGTAATTTAGCGCTTTTTCGCATAATCTCTCATATAGTTTCATAGTTATGCATACCCTTTTTATGATTTGGATGAAAATGTCAAAATGACAGAATTTGTATTCTATAATAGAGTCAATTAAAATGTCAACAGTATTCCTATGTAAAGTTGAAAATTATTTATTAACCACGAAAATTTATGTATATAATTTAAAAATCATAAAGGAATTATATGGTAAAACATTAAATCATAAAGGGGTTACATGATAAATCATAAAATCATACGAGGTTAAAGTATCATACATATTATATTTATATATTTTGGCCATTTCAACTAGTTTAGTTTTTAAACAAGAGTAATTTTGACATTTTCATGGATTCCATTACAAATGATCATTCCTGTTATTTTGATACTTTAATTTAAACAATGAGATGATAATATATAGTTTTTACAACTATAGAGAGATTTTGCAAAAAATTGCTAAACTACAGGGGGTAAAGTATATTTTGTCCAAGACAGTAATACTAGATTCAAACTAATGAAATCCTCTATGGATTAAAATTGCAAAAACCCTTTTCCGTTGGCAAGCTGGGACTTTCTTATTTACAAAGGATTCAATTCCGCAATTGCTTAACTCCAGCTGAAATTGTGTTGCACCATGAACTTTCAAATCAAACCGGAGAACGATGCCGCCTACTCAAAACCATTAAAACTATGTTGAACGGAGTTTGACACGAGGACTATTGCAGGTGGCAACTCTCCAAAAAGGTTGACCGTCATTATTTGGTTAAAAAAAATATTAGGATCAAATGACATCTTGTAAATAAATTTTAACACCATATATGAGGTCCACAAAATTTTATTCTATATTTATAAGTTGCTGAAAATAAATTACATTCTAAATAAAGTGAATTACATCTTGTGCAAATGAAACAAAATCGGCCCAAATGATTTTTCTGACAATCGTTTGAATCCTTCGTCCATGGTAAACTAATTATAATACATAGAGAGGCCTTCTCTTATAGATTATATATCACTGTACACTATTACACTAATAATTGAGTCTGACTTGTGAGGGTGGCAACTGTTGTCCATAATAGAATTTTCATAAGACATACTTGGTTTCTAAATTATCCTTCACATTTTGTTAAATAAATTATTTCATCCTTCACTTTTAAAATGATAACTTTATGTTTCATACAAAATCAAATCAGTAAAATTTGATTCCAATCTAGATTTTTTACAATATTTTATCCTAAATCCATCACGTGACCCATACGCAATCATTATTTATGTATGGAAAGGTTGATCAATTGCACAACGAAAAATTACCCACTAATGTATGAGGAGAGTCTCTGATGCCACATCATATATTTGCACTTATTAGTGTAAAAAATTTTAACATTGATAGTGTATACAATATTAATCCTATATATTTAATAATTCAAAGAATTATTAGATTAGAAAATTCAACGTGCATTCATATACATAGATCAAGAAAATAAAATAAAAAATGCAAGGACAATTGTATATCTTTCGTATTGTAGGCTCTGTTTTCAAATTCGGACCGGATCGATCGGTCTGATCGATCAAACCAAAAATCGGTCAATTATTCGGTTCGAGTTAACTTTAAAAATCAAATGATTAAAAAAATCGATCAAATCTGGTCAAAATCGGGTCAACCCCGGTTTGACCGAAAAAATAAAGAACCGGGCTTGTCATCACCATGGTTTTCGTGGGCAGCCTTTTTTGACTTTTTCCCGGAGATAACGGGCGGGAAACATATTCGGAGATTTTGAGCCATGATGAAAGAATCTTTTTTTTTTTTACTTTTTTTTGAAAGGTCAAACTATCTTTAATATTATATTTTGATCCCTAAGTTGTTAAAAATTATTAATATATCTCAAATATTTCATATTTTATAAACGTTGTCTCAAATCATTCGATTGAGAGATCATAGGACTCTTGTTACTTTTCATCTTCCTGTAATCATTTTTCGTTATCTCTTTCGCCTCTTTTAGCTGCTTCCCTTTCAACTCCCGGGTCCAAGATTTCGATTAATCCATAGCAATCACCACAGGTTTTCTCCTGGTTGGTTCCCTTATTTTCACATCTCATGACTGTTTGATTACTTTTGGGCCTCTGATAGATTCATCAGTAATCTGGGCCTCTGATAGATTCATCTTCTGTTTTCTCACGATTTTGACATTGGGTGGGCTTGTTTGGGTGTTCTTCGGGGTTCTGAAGCTAATTTCCTTGCGGCCGTAAGTTTACTCTGATTTCTTCTATTTGTTTGCCTGCCTTGGCTAATTCACAGTGATAGATGCGTTGTTGCATTTGGTTTTGCTTAGGCTGCCATCGTCCTGGTTGATAAAAAGGTATTTTCTGTGATGGGTTAATATATGAGATTCTGATTTTTATATGTTCTGTGATGGGATATTTCAGGTTATGAAAGCAGTTGAGGCCATTCTATCGAAGGCTACTATTAAGACACAGGTTCTGATTTTCTCTCCTGACCATGCTTCAATTTCCAATGAGGTTGTTACTTGGCATATGAATTTTACCATTCAGTCTTCCGGGAAAAGGATTATTCACATGTAGTTCTTATTTGCTTGCAAGCTGTAATTTGAGTCTTGTTGCTTTCCCTTCCCTCTACCCATAGATTGCTTTCTAGAGTTGCAAATCAGTGAGTTCAGGTTTTCATTAGACTTAATAGATAATGCAGATAAGTTTCTCTTGATTATGTGTGTTTGGTTCTGAGATAATTTTGTATTATTGGTTGAACATGATCTCAAGTCTCTTTTTCTAACCTACATTAAATCCAAGTCCTTGTTAGTAAAGGATTTCAGGAAGATTAGTTGTTGGCTGGTACTAGAGAAAAATTTACGTATTTTCTCGTCTTGCTTCCTGCCATATTGTTTTACATTAATAAGTCAGTCTGCTGTCCTTAGTTTGAGCTACCAAAGGTTACTACACTATCAAATAAAAAAAAAAAGTATTTTCTTTTCTTCCTAGTTGATTTTTCTGTCTCTGTCTACAATAATATGCATTCTGCTATCTTGCCCCACACACTATCAAATGGGGAAACTTTCTTGTCTCAGAGATGGAAACATACAAAAGCGGAGATTTGGATCAGACATTGGACCTAGCATATTATCTTCTGCATTCTAATCTCATTTTTTCACTGAGAAACTTTTAGTTTGGTTTTGATTTGGGAAGCAGCAAAGTTCATTTTAGATTTGTCATTAAGCTCTGTTGTTATTTCTTGTGACCGTGTGGCAGCACACTGATACATATTGCATATATTGTTCTTATCAGCAAATTTTTTTGGTCTTTTTTCTTGCTTTTACTTGGTATGTGGATGGATTGATATCTGGAGGTTTTAAAGAATAGTAATGAAAGATTGCATGAGTCATGTCTTTTCTTTTTCTAGATATTGAAAAAGCATATCTGCATTTGACACAATTTGTCCCCAGGATTTTGAGGCTGACAATTACTTATATGCTACCTTTTGTAGACCGTCCAAGGTTCCAGAGGGAGTATGTTGAGCGCAATAACAAGCTGTTGTACTACATCCTTGATTGCCTTAGCATGGGTTCATCATCAAGGTGACGATATGTCCTGTTCCTGGCACCATCAAGATTGAAAGTTTGGAGATCAACAGCAAGGCCTTGTCAGTGAATTTGACACTAGAAAGTAATGGCTGAGTCTGGATGTATTGCTTCAGTTGATGCAGCAAAAGCTAAAGGATATAACTGATTCATGGCAGAAACTTGATTTCTCACTTTTGCTATTTTTCCCCTCTTTTGAATAATGTACATTCTTGGGAACACTTGACCAATTAGGAATGTGTTAGGATGATTGGTGAGAAAGCTTCTTTTTTTGGATGAGGTAAAAACTTTTGTCAGTGAGCCAATATGCATTAGGCAAGATTTATCAAAGATGCTTTGCACTGCATCTGTCTCTGTTTCAAGTAGATTATTTGTTTGACCCGAGTGAAAGTAGTGTATCATTACTATAATAGCATGGGGCGATTGAACAATGAATGAACATCTATTTGCATTTGTGGTGACAAATAAGTTTATAACAACATGTACATGTTCAAGGAGTCAAAGAACAAAGAAAATTAGAATTTTGAAAGAGTTAATAGAACTATTGTGACGGTGCAAATAGTTCCTTTTAAATTGTATATAGAATTAAACAAAATAGAGTATAAGCAGGAAATGAGAAAGATTCCTAATAAAATTTTGTAAAACAGAGCAAGAAATGGAAAAGATTCTTGATGTAGCAAAGAATGATAATAAAATAAAAGAATGTCCTCTGATCTTATCAAGCTAAGATTAAATCAATTAAGTGTTTAATAACTTGGATATATATCGAGATGGGCAAGTAAAGAAGTTTGTGTTACCATTTATGCCTCCTAGTCGAAATGGTGGAACATGCGGGAAACAATAGCTTCTTGTGCCAAATCGTATGAATTTGTGCTTATAACTAGTTGATGTTGGTGAAAAATTGCTCTCTTGTGGAGTAAAAAGTCTTCCAAAAGCAATATGCATCTGTGTTTATACAGTTATACGAAGCATAAGGATCTTGCAGTTGGCATAACTTACAATGAATCACACATAAACTTTTCATGCATTCGGTAGGCTCCATTTTGATTTACTTGGGACTGGAGGATAAGTATCAAGGAACTATTTGCTTGCATGGCCGAGACCAGTGGCCAATTTGGGTATTTTGGTCCCATTCTGAGCACTTCGGGATTAATTAATTTTAAGCCCTTACATTCTGTTTTATTATACATTTTTGCCAAATAAATGCTTCATGGATCTATAACAACCTGTTGAAAAAAAAAAAAAAGAAATAAACCAAGCCAATTATAGTTGTTTTAGAATTATATTTATGATTTGGTAACTAGATTAAATTTAGTGTCAAAGTTGATTTAAGAAATCGAGTTAAGTCATATTTTGGTATTAGAATTAGAATTGGGCTATGGTAACCAAGTTAGATTTAGAATTCATAATTTTTAGTTTTAATGTATAAGCCTATAATTAGCTGGTTTCACTCTTGAGAGCATTGTAATTTCCAAGCAAAAACTTCATTTCCTCTCCTGTATATTATTTTGCCTTTTGTGTTGTTCTATATGTGATTAATAAAAGTGTTTGGGCCTCGAAAAGTTGCTCATCCTTTTGTATTTATTGAAAGAAAGCCTTGCGGATTTGTCTAATAAGACAATTAATAAGGTAAAAATAGAGTATTGACCAATTACAACAGGGAGAGACTTCATACTAATCTAAAGGGTTTTTTTTTGTCCAATTCAGGCTCATGCAATATAATCTGTGCCGTCCAAATCTATTACTCCCTCCGTCCCATTCATTTGGTTATACTTTTCATTTTGGGATGTTCCAAAACAATTGTCATGTTAGAAAAGTTAAAGCAACTTTTATATCCTCTTTCCAATATAACCCTTCTTTTTAATCATATATTCAAATTTAAAATTTGAATTTGAGGGATAAAATTGGAAAGAGAAGCACAAACATCACAATCAAACCACTATTCTTAAAAAGTTGGATTCTCCAAATATAACCAAATGAATGGGACGGGGGAAGTATTTCTTATTTGAGATTTAAACTCGATAGCCAAATCAGACTACATCAGAAGCAATCCAATTTAAATGGCTGATTGTTGTATGCAGGCACACCTCCTTAGAATTGCCAAAAAGATTGACCCTTGTGTAGGAGGAGATTTGACAATACTAGAGGCATTCAATATGCTGAAAATTGGGCTTTCATGCAGCCAAGCTAATGCAATTTTGAGGCCTGATGAGCTTTTTCAGATGCTAAGAATTGTACCTATGCAATTGTTGAACCAAATCAGCAGCCAGGTCATGATGTTAGTTTGCCTGCTGACAATTCCACCATGTTTTGAAGCCACTAGAGTGAAATAATTAACAATAAAAACGAAAAATTGTTGGAATAAATTTATAAGAAATGGAATGGGCAGGTTGTTTCATAAAGAGGCTAAAGAGTAAAACGTACTTAATGTAAATGAAAAAAAATAGTTGTCAACTATTTTCTTTTTAGGAAGAAATGTTGTTTCAGTCTCCAACATTTAGTTTGTATGCCAAATTGGTCTTTAATATTTCGACCAAAATAAATGTGACCACGAAAATTTCTAATTTTGAGCAAATTTGGAACAATTTATTGAAATTCAACCATTCATAGTGGTAAAAATCAAATTTCTGTTAGCCAACTATTTTGGCTTTGCATTTTGGTCCTCAAAATTTGAAATTTGAATCATTAGAGCTCTTGAGTTTCAAATAGAAGTGTTGGGGGTTTAAGGATGAAATTGGATATGAAATGGGTTGAAATTGTGCAATACGTGCTAAAATATTTTGATATTAAAAAACATGGAAAAGTTAAATAAACTTTTCTTCTTTTTTATTTCTTTATTTTATTTATTCATACTACTAATTTATAACATATTTCTTCTCTTTTTACGTACTTGGTCACAAATTTCTTCTCTCTCACTCATATTGATAACTAAGCAATCAATTAAATATTCCTTTACAATGTTAAGTTGAGGGAACAATAAATTTTCTTTTTCTTCTTGGCAATTTAATTGGATATCAATGGAGTCTCAAATGAAATAGCTATTTTTTTATGATTGCTTAAATTTGTAATAAAATTATCAGTGTAGAGAAGCCTAGATATAAAAAAGCTAAAATTTCATATTAAAATATTTGATTTAATATGAAGGAAGAACAAGAATAAACAAGAGGATCTTCTGTCAAAAATCCATACAAGTGCTTCATATTAGTAATTACCTTTATGCATAATTTCATAAACCTTCCTTGAGGTTTCTGACTATTTCAAGAAGCTCTTCTCTAGTTTAAAAAGTTACACTTACCTCCCCATGATTAGCATTTCAGTAACAATATAGACCTAGTATGCTAAATTTATTATGAAAAATCCTCAAATTACCCTTCGTTATTGATAATGGTTAAATTTGTGATATTTTTGAATGGTTTCATTTTATTTTTGAGTCAATTTGTAAGGTTAAATGGTATAAGCTTTCCATCTTTTGTCTCTAATTTGCACATAGAGTTGATAGATGAATTTGTTGTGATATTATCATTTTATTTGCAAAATTTCTTTGTTTTTGTATGTAAAATGATCAAGTTTAATTGGAAGCAAAAATGAGTGATGAAGATTATAAGCTTGAGACATCGCAACAATAACTAAAAGAAGTGGTGCAAAGAAAAAGAAAAGAAAAAAAAGAAAAGAAGAAGAAGAAACCATCAAGAAACCGCATACGATTCTCCCACAGTTTGTGGCCAGTGAGTTGTTTTGCACTTGCTACCCTATGCCTGGGAGAATTGTGAGGACCTCAAAAATTTCATTATCCTCTGGAAAATTAAATCAAAATATTATTAAAAATATTAAAATTATCCAATAATATGTATTTATATGTAAATAATATTGTTTTCAATCATTCAAATGTTACATTTCAATTTATTTGAATTTTTAAGATTTAATTGACGATTCGCGTTCGGCAAAGCCTAAGTTGAATTTTTGCGCACCGACGCGCGAATTAGTCCTAAGTTGAAATGTAGTATATGTAGAGGCTATAAAATGGTATAATTAAGTTGGAGAAATGTTAGATGAGGAATGTGAGGACTCGCAATTTATTTCTTTTAAATTCCCATTATGAGGTTATTTAATTAGTTAATTGTTCAATTATTTCGAATATTATTTTCTAGCCCTATTGGACCCAATTCTATAGCATTATAGCTCATGAGTAATTTTAAGGCAATTAGTTCACAATTCAAGTCTTGAAAGTTGTTAAGTGTGAATAGTGCCCGTAGGCTCAGGAATAGTAACTGACTTGAGAGTTCATGAGCCCGAATAATGGGAGATTTATACCCTAGTCTTAAAATAGGTATTTTTATGCCTAAATATCCATGTATTAGTTAGAAATGCCATCGTTATAAGAATTTCTCAAAAATTTCACCTTATCGCGCATAAGTGGGAAATACGCGTTTTACGCGTGCGATTTATTTGAAGGACTTTAGAACCTTATTTTGAGGTCATTAAGAGTGAATGATAATTACATGAATATATGTGCATTAGAGGTTTAGTGCACAGTTAAAACAAACCTCAGAGGAAACGGGCGCGAAACGCGCGCGCGATACACTGTTCACGGTTGACGTGGGAGCACAAAAGTTGTACCACACTCAAGCTTCTCAAGGAAGCTTTCCATTTCAGATTTTTCCCCTCCCTTTCCCCTCACCTAAACTGCCGGTCTCTACTCTCTCTCACACTCCAAATTTCACAATTTTTCCTCCACCATTTTCTTGCTCCAATTCACACCAAATTCACCACACAAGCTCAAGACAACTTGGACAATCACTTGGACAAAGAAGGAGCTGCACATTCACGGATTTTCTTGGGGCTTTTGGGACACCAAAATCTGACCTTTTAGCACACAAGTAAGGTAACCATGATCCACTCTTCAATTCTTGTTCAATGAAGGCCAACTCACACTTAAGAGCTTGATTATGCTTATGGGTAGCTTATTATTGTTGGAAATTGTTGAATGTGGGCTCTATGAACTCCCACTTTGGGTTGATGGCTGTGATGATGTTTGATGATGGTTTTATTGTTGAATTAGTGCTTAAGAAAGTAGATTAAAGGTGCATTATTGCTAGAAACTTCATTGAGCTCTTGAAGCAAAAAGTTCCGATTCTGCCCCTGCCAAGACCGACCTTTTTCATGCGAAATTCTGAGGTTTTAACAGCTTGTATTTGATGTTTATGTGTTGTTGGAGTTGTGTGTAAAGTTTCATTGAAAGATATTGAGGTTTGGTTGACCAAAGGTGATGAATTCCAAAACCAGCAAAATCTGGAAATTTTTCCCGTATGGCTCAGGCAGCCATTTTGTTTCGATCATAACTCTGCCCTCCGACATCGAAATTGAGTGCCGTTAGTGCCATTAGAAACTAGACTCTTCCAGCTTTCCAACGGTGTAAAATTCACATCCTGGTTCCACCTGAGTGAACCGTGGCAGTCTTTTAAAGTCACCTGTCCTGCTCCACTGGTTCACTGGAAGCCAGGATATGAGCTGCGTTTTGTTGCCAGATTTCGAGCTAGTTATGAGTAGAATTTTAAAACGATTTCTTCTGAAAAATTGTATCCCTATGAGTGTAGTTTCCAACGCTACCAACCATGCTCAAATCCAAGTTGAATTGAATGAGATGTGACCAAACTACGAAAACTGCTCTGCTGTTGAACCAAACTGTCCAAATTTTCCCAGTTTGTGTTCGAGTTTTTGATCTGATTCTTGACAAGAAATTGAGCTTCCTGGATTGTGTAAATGTTAAGCTGAATGTCTATGGTCATTTGAGGGAAAATGCACCACTTTCGTAGTTGAAATGATGTTGAGGAATTGAAGGAAAAGGAAGGTATATGCTGTCCAAAAAATTCTGGAAATTTTCCAGATTTTAGTCGAATTTTGGGGGTCAATTTTGACAAATTTTTGAACTACTTGGGCTGTATACATGTTAACCTATATGGGTAGTATTGTTTGGGTGAAAATGTAGCTTTTGGGTAGTTGAAAATTTTTGGATAAATTGAAGGGGAAATGGACTACTTGCTACCGAATGCACCTGAAAATTTTCCAGCTTTGAATGATAATTGTGAACTGTTTTCACGATAACTTGAGCTCAAATGATTTGTGTATTAATTAAGGGGTTTGTATAGCTCAATTTGGGACAAAAAAATCTAGTAGAGGTTACGTCCAAAAAGTGGACCAAAATCTTATTCTTCAAGAAGATACCAAAACAGAATTTTTGTTTGAAATTAGAAATGGTTTGATGTTTGGATTTCATTGTGGGTAAATGTGGACCAAAGTTGTCCCGAAAATGTTTTCTAGCATTAACCGTTGTTACTAGGTCCACTTTGAGTTGATAACCTTGAATTTTATTAGACCAAATGCCCTATTTTGAGGAATTTGTCAAATCTGGAAATTTTCCTAAAAACTCAAGTTTTTGCCTTCATGAAAATCGTTGGACTAAGTTGGTCGTGGAATTTGGCAAACTTAAGGAGTTTCTATTTTATAGAAATTCTAACGACTAGTTTTACTTGGTTTATATGATTGCCTCTTAAAGGAATTTCCCAAGATATGTTTGGGAAAAATTTGAGGGGAAAATTCCTCTAAATGGTTTAAATATGATTTTTCTCAACTTGTGACACCAAATTGGTGTTAAATGGCTTATATGATTCTAGAACTTGGATGTTGGAATATTTGACGAATTTAGCAAGTTTTTGGGTTTTAAAGAAACCTCAAAATTTAATTTCACTCGATTTGTGGATTTCACTTTGAGAAAACGATTAATACTAGTTTGGGATTTTTGAGTGAAATTAAATGCTAGTTGACTCGAGTTAAATTCGTCAACTCAAAAGTGGAAATTTATGTGAATTATTTGTATGATTTTAGGAGTTGGTGAAGAGCACAATCTCGATCAAAGTTTGGAATTCTAGACACTTCACTTGAGGTGAGTGTCTCTTGCATGAATCGTGTTTAACTGCTAGTTGAACTACTTGTTAAAAGTACTTGCTAGAAATATCATGAAATGTTATATGTTATGTGATTGCGTGAAATGCCACAAGTACAAGTGTTGCAATGTCGATTGGAGCGTGGTCTCGTCGACTAAATAAACCAAACGGATGCACGTACCACGCTCTATTAGAGTGGGAGGTACCTCTCTGCCGTCTTGGTAAAAGTGCTTGCAAAATTCGTGTTGGAGTCGGGCCCGAAAATAAGGGGGAAGACGTTGCTAGGAGATGTGTAGATTAGGGAAAATGTCTACATGGAGTTTAGGTAGTGAAAGTTGACGGAGTGTCAACTACTATAAATTTTCTGATCAAGTGCGTGGACTTTGGCTCCTGAGAGCCCCGTATCCTTTTCTTGTCATGTTATTTCGCTTTCTTAAATTTTTAAGTGCTTACTTGTCTATTTGTACTTGTTAAATTGCCTTATGTGAATTGCATGTTTCGAGGCACCACTGAGCTATTGGCTCATCCCTTCCAAATTGTTTTCCTTGACAGGCTCTGAGATGCATGAAGTCTTGGAGAACTAGAACAGAAATGTTATATTTTGAATGCCCACTTTTGTAATTGTACTTTTGGAAACGTTAGTATCTTTTGGATGATTTTTGTGTTTTTGGGAGAATGTGAATCCTGTGGTGCTTCTATGCCCTGGATTAGGAACTTTAAATTGTAAATTAAGTTGAATTTAAGTATACTAAGCTCGACGTTTTCGTTGGTACTTGGAATTGTGTTTTGGGCTGTATAAGTTGAATTGTATGAATTATTTAAGTACGTGACTTGCTCGAGAAGTAGGGTTTATTTTCGATTTATATTTGGGTGAAATTAGTTACTAGAGTGTGTGAGTCCTAGCGAGAGTTAGACAGGCGACCCGCCAACCTTTTGGTTCGCCTTAGGGAGAAGTGGGGCCGCCACAAGAATCCCTTCAGGGATTCATCCAAGGGATTCCTAGCAGCTGCAAGTTGCCAACTTACATGAATTTTCTTTCTTTCTCCAACTTTGACAAGGCAAAAAAGGACAAATTGTACCTACTTTTAGGGGTTCTAGGAGCTTCTCTTTTTGACATTTTGACTCCAATAAAGCAAGATCAAAACCATATACTACATAGTTCTTCTGGCTTGAGGGTAGTTAGTTCAAGTTAGCTAGAGAAAAGAGGGAGAGTTTGGAGAAAGAAGAAGAACAACCAAAGGATTTTGTCTTGCCTCAAACAAGCCCTTAACAACCGAAACATAGTAGTCGAAGTTGAGTTGGGCCACGGGGATGTTTAATGTAAGCATAAATATCTCATGTGATTAGGGTGATTGTACACCTTGAATGCATCCAATGTACAATTCCAGCATGGATTTGTGTTGTAATTAGCATATGCAAATAATGGAACTAATAATATGGACCATTAAGCTTTGTATTCAATCAGTAAAGATGAAGGCACTGATTAAGAAAATTCAGGTGAAAATGCAAAGAAACCTCAGTGGCAAAAGCATCCAACTTTACCAACGAAGCACCGCACTTCTGCACACGGATTGAGGGCTTTTATAATCCATCACACGATTCTAGTTATTACTTGTTAATATTAGAATTTTGGGGTAGTAAACATGCATTGACTGTTGGGATATCAAGTGTGAATCAATGTCCCACATCAGAAAGAGATGAGTAGAATGAGAAACATATAAGTGGGAATGACCCATAGACTCAATGCCTTAAGGTTTTGGGTTGGATGTGGTGTCAAACCCATGGTTGTGGTTCCCATTCTAGCTCATGGTTTAATTCTCCCTGGGTTTGGCTCTCTCTGAGCCCAACAGTGGTATCAGAGCCAGGTGGTTCGACTGGGCAGTGACTCCAGGATAAAAAACCAGTGGGAGTGGTAAGGCGTGGCTGGTTTGGATAAGAGCAGGGAAAGAATCATGCGGACCTGCAGTGAGGCAGGGCATGTGGGCTCTTGAGCAAGAATCGCACACTCCTGATTGAAGTGGGCTTGATGGAGTGGATGGGTTAGGGAGAGAGGTCCGATGTGGAAGAGATTCACACTTGAGGGGGAGATTGTTGGGATATCAAGTGTGAATCAATGTCCCACATCGGAAAGAGATGAGTAGAATGAGGAACATATAAGTGGGAATGACCCATAGACTCAATGCCTTAAGGTTTTGGGTTGGATGTGGTGTCAAGCCCATGGTTGTGGTTCCCATTCTAGCTCATGGTTTAATTTTCCCCGGGTTTGGCTCTCTCTGAGCCCAACATTGACATGAACTTCAAACAAATGTACAATTTAAGCACGAGTATTTAACAAGAAGTATGTAATTTTTCAAGCCCCTTTTCTGATAAGATTGAGCACATTCATCATCCAAGTTATTATTCACCAAACTTCACTCATCATCCAAGTTTTTTATTATTACCCCAGAGCATGAAAGAGAGCTCAACATCCTTGGTTATGTAAGTCTAAAAGGCTGACTTCTGAGGAATTTTACAATTTAATCAAAGTACTTCAATTTCAAGATTCATTGATTCTTATTTTCTTTTCCAGAAAAAATAGAAGTTCAAGAAATTTGACATCACAGGTCATACTCTTGGGACACAGACATATATAAACATCCTATGCAAGTGCTTCACCTGTTTTTTATAAATAAAAATGACTGCACTATTGAATACTTCGTATGGCTTTTTCTTTCTTCCCCCAAGGAAAATTTCCTTTCTTGTAATAACACTAGACTACTAAAGTATTTTATAAGCTAAAAGCTAATTATTATTAGACTAAGTGTCATGAAAAGAGTATTAATATTTCTAAACTAGTTTCAAGAAGTATGAGACACGAAGGTGATCATCCAAAAGATATTTCTGCACATAGAACCAGCCAAGATCCAAAATAACTGTTAATTGGGCAATGGAGAACTTTGGAAAAGCATTTAATCAGAAAAAGGTGAAGACCCCTGCAACAAGCCAAGCACCTTAATTCCTTTGGAAACTAAAGCATCCAATTTTGCCAACAAAGCACTGCTCTACCCGGATTGAGGGCTCATTATTTCTTGTCCCATAAATATCTCGCTGGTTAGTGTGAATGCATACCTTGAATGCAGCAAATTACATTTGTATGTGCAATAGAAACAAATTGGATTGTAGGTCGAAAATGTGAATCCAATTCCCCATGAAAGTGGACACAAAATCCTTGGTTTTATAAAGTTTAAAAGGATCAACTCTGAACGATTTTACAATAAAAACAAATTACTGATGATTATTTCCTTCAGAAAATATACATTTAAGTAATTTGAGATCACAAGTTTGGAAACTGAGACACAAACTTATGAACCATCCACTTTATGTCTCTATTCTTAACCAGCCGAGAAGCAAAGTAGAAGATTCCCTGTTTGTTTGTAATAAAAGTTTCTCTACCTAATAGGATTATTACTACAGTTTAGTTTCTTTGTAATACAAGTTTCTTTACCTAATAGGATTATTACAACAGTTCAGTTTAATTTCTCAATGCTTGAGGCTCCCACCGTGGAATAAAGCAGTAGCACTAGAAGTCTTATCTTAGAAGCACTTCAAATTCTTTTCTTCTCCTAACGTTTTTGCTTTTAGCTGCTGAAGCTAAAGGATTCCTTCTTTTCTCATTGCAAAAGCATCCTGATCATCACCTTAACTGATACCAGAACAATAAGCCTCATGAATGAGACACGAAGGTGATCATCCAAAAGATATTTCTGCACATAGAAGATCCAAAATAACTGTTAATTATAAAGCACTAATTGGGCAATGTAGAACTCTGGAAAAGCATTTTAGTCTTTTTTCCAATTCGATTGTGATCATCGTTTATTGTCCCTCCTGGTTAAGTTACACCACTTTTGCAAGTCATTCAGATATATTCAGATCATGGTTCGAAGTCTCGGCCGAGACCGAGACGACTCGGCCGAGTCGTCACCGTCTCGACCCCTATCGATACGATACCGTGACGAAACGATACCGAAATACTTGACTCGCCGAGAAATCGGCCGAGTCGTCACCGCGACGGATTGACTCGGCCGAGTCACACCGAGTCACTCCGAGTTATCCCGAGTCAAGACGAGAAATCAGCTGAGTCACACCGCGACGGATTGACTTGGCCATTTCTTTTGCTATTTTTTAATTATTTTTATTTAGCCTACTTTTTTATATTATTAACAATTTTTAGAATATTAAATACTTTAAAATTTGCGTCTCACCGAGACCGCGACCGATATGCCGAGACCGATGTGGAACGTTCCGGGCCGCGCCCGCGACCGCGACCGTGACTTTAAACCATGATTCAGATTAAAGGGTTCGGGCATTCAAGCAGTAAAGATGAAGGCCCCATCAACAACACTGATTAAGAAAATTCAGGTGAAAATGCAAAGAAACCTCAGTGGCAAAAGCATCCAACTTTGCCAACCAAGCGCTGCACTTCTGCACACGGATTAATAAAACGTAATTGTATTGGAAGTTGAGTTGGAGCAAGTTCAGGGTTTGTTAACATTGTAGTATGCATATGAACTGTCTCACTGATTATGGTGATTATACACCTTCAATGCAACGAATGTACAATATTTTAAGCATGAGTTTGTGTTGTAATGAATATGTAAATTAAATAAGATTCACATTATCGTTAATATTTTCCGTAATTTGTCTCAAGCAATTCAAATATGCCTAATAAGATTCACTTTGGAAAAGCATTCAATGAGAAAAAGGTGAAGACCCCAGCAACAAGCCAAGCATCCAACTTTGCCAACGAAGCAGTGCTCTACGCGAATTGACAGCTCATTATTTCTTGTACCCATAAATATGTCACTGGTTGGTGTGAATGCAGCAAATTAACATGCAAATGAGAGTCACATTATGGTTAATTAATCTTGGCCATAAATTATCTCGAGCAATTATGCCCAGTAATTATTCAGGCTTTCTTTACCCGTTCAATGAGATTAAGACAAATGCACCACAAAAGTTACTCTTTATAATAGTAAAACAATTTGACAAAAACAAGCTCTTCTATTTCCCCGGACTCCATTGACCAATTTTTTTTTTCAGAAAAAAGGAAAGAAAATTGGATTGTAGTTTGAAAATCCGACACCAATCCCCCATGAAAGTGCACACAAAATCCTTGGTTTTGTGAAGCTTAAATGGATCAATTCTGGACTGATGATTATCTTACGATTCCTTGATGATGGTTCTTTTCAGAAAATAATCATTCAAGTAATTTGAGATCACAAGTTTGGTAACTGAGACACAAACCTATGAACCATCCACTTTATGTCTCTATTCTTAACCAGCCAAGAAGCAAGGTAGCTGGTCCAAAAAGAAGATTCCCTGTTTGTTTGTAATAAAAGTTTCTCTAACTACAGTTTAGTTTAATTTCTCAATGCTTGAGGCTCCCACCGTAGAATAAAGCAGGAGCACTCGAAGACTTATATTAGAAGCACTTCAAATTCTTTTCTTCTCCTTAACATTTTTGCTTTTAGATGATGCAGCTGAAGAATTCCTTCTTATCTCATTGCAAAAGGCATCCTGATCATCACCTTAACTGATACCAGAATACTAAGCCTCATGAATGAGACACGAAGCTGATCATCCAAAAGAAGATCCAAAATAACTGTTAAGTATAAAGTACTAATTGGGCAATGGAGAAGTCTGGAAAAGCATTCAATCAGAAAAAGGTGAAGACCTCAGCGACAAGCTAAGCACCAATTCCTTTGGAAATTAAAGCATCCCACTTTGCCAACGAAACAATATTCTACACGGATTGAGGGCTCATTATTTGTCACATAATTTATCGTTATTATCATTAAAGGTGAAGACTTCTGGCTTCCTTATAAAAGCCCCAGTCAGTAAAAAAAAATTCATCTCACTCTTCCTTCTCTTGATCACTAAGACTCTGGTGGAGCGAAAATAGAGAAACTATTTGTGCCCTCTTTTTGCTTCAAGATCAGGTAACCTCCTCTTCTATTCATAGTTTCTCCATAGACACTATTATGGATACATTGACATGGGGTGTATGATGGAATTCTTTTTTGTCATATGAATTTCCATAATTCCTTAATGAATTAAATTTAAAATTTCACATGTTTTAGTTGTTTCCTGGATACTCAATAATTTTTCAAAATTATCCCTCTTAAATAATATCTAACAATCTGGGACAAGTAGGATGAGATATTATGATGTATGTATTTCTATAAAAGTTCGTTAATTTGCATTTAGATCAATGTTTAAACAAATTGGATAACTGATCATTTATTCCCGTTGAATCATCTTAGACATCAATTTCTGCTGCACTCAGTACTGATCTTAATCACTTACAACTATGATCAGATTATCACCAATTAATGGCTTGGCATGATCACTCGTAAGGCAGCATACGACATGAAATAATTGATTTTTTGTTTCCAACTAGTATTGGGTGGCAAACTATGATCATATTTTAAGGACTTCGTATATATAGTAAGGTTGTCTGATTAGCAACAAATTTATTATTTTAGTTACCTACTGACTCATAAAAACAAATACACTAACATTAATACTTTTAGATGGATAAGAAATCACACGAAGATTCAAATCAGTTTCACATTCAACAAAAACCACGACAATTAGTTGGTGTTCACGTTATTTGCCATGTAACAAAATTGATCATGCCTCAAAGGATTTGTTGTGCAAATTATGTCGATCGACCCATTGGGTATCGATCTAAACAAAGCCAGAATGTGCAAAAGGAAATATTGATGCAACTTAGAACAAATTAGATATGTAGACTGGACAAACATTGACAAAAAATTCCTAATTTTGGCCAACTTGGATATATAAACTTAAACGGTGATGTGGGGTGAAAAATTAGGGGCAATATGGCAGAACACTGGTCTAGGGGAATTATATGATAATTATAGTTCAGATGGAGTAAATTAATAAGCTCTTGACTTAAACTTGAAGGTATTTAAATTTCGTTTGGCTTAAAGGTGCTTAAATCTGAAGCTGTCAGTTTTGTTGCAATATTTACTTTAGAAGAACTTTTTAATATAAGGGCACAGTTGTAAAAGTAACAAGGTAGACAATCCCTTCTTTTCACTTCTCTCAAGTCCCAAACAAAACCAAAAAATCATTTCTTTTCTTTTCTTTTTTAAGTTCCCAAACAACATTAAAGGAAACTTGTCTAACTTAATTAGTCAAACATTCTTTATGTTTATATATATATATATATATATGTGTGTGTGTGTGTATATATATATGACTCAATCCAAGGTTGTGCAAAATTGAAAAGATTTAATAATCAACAGTTCTACAATTTGGACAAAGAATCTCAAGATTTCATTATTGACCAAAAGCAAGTAATTTGAGAACACAAGCCTCACTACCAAGACACTAAGGTGACCATCCGCTACACCTCTCAAAATTTCTACTGCACCGGAAGCAAATTAACTGGTTTAAAAAGAGGGGTCTGTTTTTGTTTATTGATTTGCTATATAAACTTTTTGGTCCCATTAATTTTCGCTACCTTTCTGACATTAATTTTCGCTACCTTAATTCCCTAATTGAGGAACGGTCTGATAAAAGTTTCACCGCCTACTCAGATTGCTATAATTTATGAGTTCCAATTTTCTTTTCATCCGATCCCAGTGGTTTAATTTCTTCCACAATTAAGGGCCCCACCAGTGACTAAGTCAGATTGCGCTAAAATTATTTTGCGGTGACCCCACACAATTTGATCAATCACAATTATACTAATTTAAATCTCACACATCAGCCCACTGGAATAGTTAACTCATCTCTCTCTTATTCTGGGCTTCTATTCTGATTTCTACCATTTGTTGCTGAAACATTCCTTCCATTTCTGATATCAGAAAACCTTTCGATCCTAGTTCCAATTCCAAGCAAGAAACAATGGCTGACGCTGTTATCAGTGCTACTGTTGAGGTCGTCTTGGGGACACTTATTTCCATTGCTGCGGACCGCATTGGTATGGTTCGGGAGGTCAAAGCAGAGTTGGAGAGACTAAGCAACACTGCTGCAATGATCCGAGGTTTCTTGGCTGATGCTGACGGGAAAATGCATACCCAAGGGGTGCGACAGTGGCTCAAGCAGCTAGAAGATGAGGTTTTTAAAGCTGATACCGTGCTAGACGAGCTCAACTACGACAATCTTCGTCGGGAGGTGAAGTACCGAAATCAACCAATGAAGAAGAAGGTATGCTTCTTCTTCTCCTTCTTTAATGCAATTGGCTTTAGATCCAACTTGGCTTCAAAGATCCGGGACATCAACACCAACCTAGAAAGGATCAACCAGCGAGCCAATGAGTTGAGATTGGCCAAAAAGCAGCAAAAAGAAGCTGCACTCCCTGCTGATGCTGCTGGTGCCAGACAGACCGACTCTATTGTCGTTCCGAACGTTGTAGGAAGATCCGGCGACGAGTCAAAGATTGTGGACATGTTATCGAGCCCATCTGAAAAGGTTCTTTCTGTTATTCCCATAACAGGCCCGGGAGGTTTGGGAAAGACAACTCTGGCGAAATCAGTCTACAATAATCCAAAAATAGATGGGCACTTTGGCCAAAAAATTTGGGTTTGTGTGGCTAAAGAACACATTAAGATAATGGAGCTGTTCAAGCTCATTTTAGTACAATTGACACAAGACGAAGTTAAAGTGGATGACAGAGAGGTTATCGTTAAAAAAATTGGAGAAAAGCTCAAGGGACAAAGATATTTCCTTGTTCTTGATGATGTGTGGGATCATGATCAAGGATTGTGGGATGACTATTTCAACACTTTGATGGGACTCAACGAAACCAAAGGAAGCTGGTGTCTTCTCACCACTCGTCTGGTACCAGTGGCTGATGTTGTATCTACACATTTGAAGATGAATAGCGGTCCTTATTTCTTAGGAAAGCTATCACGTGATGAGTGCTGGTCCATCATAAAAGGAAAGGTGATGAGTGCAGGGGAAGAAGTACCAGAAGAATTGGAAGCATTGAAGGAGCAAATTTTAGGGAGATGCGATGGCCTACCCTTGGCAGCAAAGTTAATTGGAGGTTTGTTGCTTAACAGTGGAAAAGAGGAGTGGCAATCTATTGTGGAAAAGGGTCTCATTGTGGAAGAGAGTCTTTTGAATGAATATCAAAGCCAAATTAATCAAATACTTAAGGTGAGCTTTGATCATTTATCACCTCCATCAGTTAAGAGATGTTTTGCATATTGTTCAATTTTTCCCCAGGATACAGAATTGGAACAAGATCAATTAATTGAGCTTTGGATGGCGGAAGGTTTTGTTCAACCAGATCGCCAAAACCAAAGATTGATGGAGGAAAGAGGAGGCGAGTATTTAAGGATTTTGTTACAAAGTTCCTTACTAGAAAAAGTCGAAGATGAGACTGATGAGGGGAGCACAGATTATAAAATGCATGATCTCGTGCATGATTTTGCAAAATCAATTCTTAATCCAGAAAGCAGCAATCAGGATCGCTACCTTGCATTGGACTCTTCTGAAGGTTTGGAAGAAAATACAATAAGGACAATACCAGCATCAATTCGCACATTATTTCTCCATCTAGAGGGTGGTGTATCTACTGACATGCTTTTAAGATTCAAGTGCTTGCATGTTCTCAGATTGTCCGGCAATGATGTCAAGTTTCTACCGAGCTCCATTGGCAAACTACTACATTTGCGGTTGCTCGACATTTCATCTTCTGGAATCAGAAGTTTGCCGGAATCTCTTTGCAAGCTATATAATTTGCAGACACTGACGATTGATGATGATGAACTTGAAGGAGGTTTTCCAAAACGGATGAGCGATTTGATTAGCTTGAGGCATCTAAACTACAATCATTACAATGCGGAATTGAAAATGCCGGTGCAGATGGGACGATTGACTTGTCTTCAAACTCTGAAGTTTTTTAATGTAAGTCAAGAGAGGGGTCGTGGTATCGAAGAGCTTGGGACCTTGAAATATCTGAAAGGATCGTTGAGGATAAGAAATCTTGGACTAGTGAAGGGCAAAGAAGCAGCTAAACAAGCAAAATTGTTCGAAAAGCCAGATTTGTCTCAGTTGAAGTTTGCATGGGAGAGTGGGGATCGGGAAAGCGATAACCGTGAGGAGGATGTGTTGGAAGGTCTCCAACCTCACCCCAATTTGCAAAGGTTGGGAATTCGTTCTTTTATGGGTAATAAATTTCCACAATGGCTTATCAATTTGTCAAAATTGGAGGAATTGCGGATAGAAGACTGCAAGAGATGCAGTGAACTCCCTACAGTCGGACAACTGCCATCCCTCAAACGTCTCTATTTGAAAAGATTGGACAACATTCGATTTATTGGAGATGAATTCTATGGTATTACTACTAATGAGGAGGACGAGGAGGAGGGCAGATCACGAGCATCAGGGAGCAGCACTAGAAGACGAAAATTCTTTCCTGCCCTTGAAGTACTCTATGTAGAATATATGGAGAATTTGGCAGAGTGGAAAGGTGCAGACCAAGTGAGGTCAACAGTAGGTGAAGCAGAAGCAGATGTCTTTCCCCTGCTGAGGTATTTTCGCATTCGATGTTGCCCCCAGCTGACCACTCTTCCATGCTCGTGTAAAAGTCTAGACGTGGAGAAGTGCGATAATCTAACAAGTATAAAAACGGGTTACGGCACTGCTTCTGTTGAGGCGTTGAGTATCAGCTCTTGCAACAATCTTAGGGAGCTGCCAGATCTGGATCTGTTTGGATCGAGTTTGCAGCGATTGACGATCCAAGGGTGCCCAAGATTAATTAGTCTGGGAGTAAATGGACAGAAATGCCCCCTTTTACGATGCCTTGAGGAATTGAGAATTTATAATTGCGAAGGGTTGACCACTATATCCGGCAAAATGTTCGAGTCATGCCGGTTTCTGCGGTCCCTGTGGGTGCAGATGTGCCCCAATCTGGTGTCATTTTCGCTTAATTTGCAGGCGACGCCTTCTCTCGAGCAATTCATCTTAAAAGAATGTCCCAAATTGATCCCTCATAGTTTCAAAGGATTTGCTTTTGCCACCAGCTTAAGAACATTGACCATCAACAGTCCCTTCTCCTCAGATGACTCCTCAGTCGATGATTTTGATTGGTCTGGTTTAAGATCTGTATCAACACTCCGTGAGCTTCACTTACGCGGGCTGCCTCACATGGAGTCCCTGCCACACCAGCTTCAATACTTGACTACCCTCACTTCACTAAGTCTAGACAACTTTGGAGCTATAGAAGTGCTACCGGATTGGATTGGAAACCTTGTGTCCCTTGAAACCCTATTTCTATGGAATTGCGACAAGCTTCGGTCTTTACCGTCCGAGGCCGCCATGAGACGACTCACAAAGTTAACTCGTGTTGATGTTTATGGGTGTCCTCTATTAAAACAGCGATACACTCCCCAAATAGGCATCTACTACTTGGAGGAGGAGATTTCAAGTGATCCGGTGAGATTTTCCTATCTAAAGTTCACACTCATATATATGTGTATAAATTTTTTGTATCTGCATCTCATTGACATATATTTGCTCTTCAGTCTCTTATTCTCTTCTACAAAATTTCACTAGTTCCATATAGTCATCCTCTGTAATTCTCTTCTTTTGGGCAGACATTGGTTTCTCTTCAAAGATTAGTTTTAACAAAGCCTGGTTTTGAACAAATTGGAAGAAACCAAAATTCTGGATTTTGTCTGCCTCTCTGAACCACTAAAAGATTTTGTACATCTTAAAAACTCCTTACACTTCAACTTTTTAAATTCTATTTGGCCAAGGACGAAATTATTAGCGACGGTGCATACACAATTAGCCTCTTTGTTTGAATGTGTTGGAAAATGCTTCATTTGATGTGCAATGCTAGATGTACATGGATGCATTCTTCATTTTTCTATCACTGATATTGCTGGTCTGAACGGACAACATTAAAGCTAATCAAGAAACATTTGCAAAGAAAATTCAAGATACAATTTGCTGTTCAAGTTGCAATAATTTTGGATAGTTGTTTGTCATGTTTCACAAGTTTCAGAAGTTTATACATCACAATTACCATGCAGACAAGCAGTGAGAGCGAAGAAGATGAATCGACAACAATGAACTAGCAGGCAGAGAGGGTGAACAAAAAAGCATTCATGGTGCTCAAACATCAGCTTCATGGTGTTTCCCATCGTTGTTGAAGAAGAAGAAGAGGTCAGGAGGTATGTTGTGCAGAAAAGTGATAATGCAGCATTTCTCTCCCCAAGAACTCTTTTCTTACCTCCATCCAATTTATTAAAAGTACAAGGAATTGGTGCAGGTTTGCATTCTAGTGTGCTTGAGTCATGTAATTGGCCTAAAAACAGGGCATTTTCCTGTACTTTTATCTGTTTGTGAACTTTTACCTATGCCTACAGCTTATCTTTTGCTCTTTAAGTTTTGTATATTTGCTTGGTGCTAAACTTGTCTTTTGATTGTGAAAGAATCTGATCTTTTCTGATTTTCTTGCAGTAGTTACCAGACCATAACTTTTCTTTGCTTTCATTGTTCATTATAATTCGATCCATACTGAAATGTACCATTGTGATGCTTTCCAGAGTCTTAGGAGGCATAGCCTTTGTCACTGGACAAAGGACTCCATCGTTTGTTGTTGCATTTCTTAATAGAATACCAAGGGACAGAAGTTATTTTCATTGACTAGATAGGGTTTGAAGATGAAGACAATGATCAATGATGTTTATTAAGCTTATTAGATAACATTAGCTTTGTTGGAGGCTTCATAAATAGTTGGTTCTCCCCAAGTTTCTCAAACACAAATTTTTCATCTTCTCCTGCCCAGACTGCAGAAAGGAAGGTAACGATTTAGCTTGTTCATCTTCAGGGCAGTTTTCATAATTTTTTGATCTGCATTCTTGATATGTATTTAGTACATCAATTACCAGAACTTTTTTTTCCCTTTGGTGTACCATGCTGGTTGCTGAAATGAAAATGGCTAGTAGCAGGCCTGTAAGGTGTGATATGAAGAAAAAATTTGTGGGGATTGTTTTTTTTTTGTTGGGGGGGGGGGGGCGGATGGATCATGGAAGCTGATACTTGAGACCTATCAACATACAAGGCTTAATTTCAATCAAACTGGAGTTGGTCTATTGGTTTGGAAGGGATTTCAGGGAAAGAGTTGGATGCATCAGAATGATGCGACAATTACATCTTGATAGTATGTTTTCTTCATCTTTATTTGGGAGTAAAAGTGCATCTGATGACCAAATTTATGACATTTTCGTCCTTGTTTTAAAAAAAAATTTAATCGTTCGATAGAGAGGTCATAGGCCTCTGTTACTTTTCCTCTTCAAGTAATCATTTTTGGTTATCTCTGTGGGTTTATAAGTTCTATATGATATTGGGAAATTACTTAATTTGGTGGTTGTTACCTACTCATGCTTTGGGGTTCATAAATAGATCGTGGCACTAAAATCTAGAGGATGATCCTAAAAGTCTTTTACCATTCAGTCCTCCGGGAATCAATTGAAGGAAGTGTAAAGCAAAAAACAGGAGAAAAGGCTGATTAAATAACACCGAGTAACAATGTTCTGTTATGATGGTTCAGATACTAAGGGTCTTGAAAGCTACACAACCACCATAGCTCACAAGGTTGATTAAACAACTTCTGTTATGATCGACAGTGATTTCATAACTCTGCCCTCCTTATTTTCCATTTTGTTATTTTTTGTATATTTTTTATATGAATTTTTAACTGTATACAATTTTTTTTTTTTTTATGAAAGACGATGTTTTGTCATTCGATTATTTTGAACCAAATTTGTGGAATCGGTTAATATATGAGCTTCTGATTTTTGTATGTTCTGTGATGGGATATTTTAGGTTATGAAAGCAGTTGAAGCTATCGAAGGCTACTATTAAGACACAGGTTCTGATTTTCTCTCCTGACCATGCTTCAATTTCCAATGAGGCTGTTACTTGGCATATGAATTTTACCATTCAGTCTTCCGGGAAAAGGATTACTCACATGTAGTTCTTATTTGCTTGCAAGCTGTAATTTAAGTCTTGTTGCTTACCCTTCCCTCTAGCCCATAAATTGCTTTCTAGGGTTGCAAATCAGTGAGTTCATGGTTTCATTAGACTTAATAGATAATGCAGACAAGTTTCTCTTGATTATGTGTGTTTGGTTCTGCGATAATTTTGTATTATTGGTTGAACTTCCTCTCAAGTCTCTTTTTCTAAACTACATTAAAGCCAAATCTTTGTTAGTAAAGGATGTCCGGAAAATTAGTTATTGGCTGGTACTAGAGAAAAATTTACGTATTTTCTCGTTTTGCTGCCTGCCATATTGTTTTACATGAATAGGGATTCTGCTATCTTCCTGGTTGAATTTTCTGTCCTTGTCTACATTAATATGGATTCTGCTATCTTGCCCCACACACTATCAAATGGGGAAACTTTCTCGTCTCAGAGGTGGAAACATACAAAAGCGGAGATTTGGATCTGACATTGGACCTAGCATAGTATCCTCTGCATTCTAATCTCATTTTTCCACTTAGAAACTTACTTTGATTTTGATTTGGGAAGCAGCAAAGTTCATTTTAGATTTGTCATTAAGCTCTGTTGTTATTTCTTTTGTGACCATGTGACAGCACACTGATACGTATTGTATATATTGTTCTTATCAGCAAATTACAATTTTTTGTCTTTTTTCTTTGCTTTTACCTGGTATGTGGATAGATTGATGGCCGGAGGTTGTAAAGAATAGTAATGAAAGATTGCATGAGTCATGTCTTTTCTTTTTCTAGATATTGAAAAAGCATATCTGCATTTGACACAATTTGTCCCCAGGATTTTGACGCTGACAAGTACTTATATGCTACCTTTTGCAGACCGTCCAAGGTTGCAGAGGGAGTATGTTGAGCGCAATAACAAGCTGTTGTACTACATCCTTGATTGCCTTAGCATGGGTTCATCTTCAAGGTGACGATATGCCCTGTTCCTGGCACCATCAAGATTGAAAATTTGGAGATCAAAAAGAAGGCCTTGTCAGTGAAAGTTATGGGTGAGTTTGGATATATTGCTTCAGTTGATGCAGCAAAAGCTAACTGATTTCATGGCAGAAACTTGATTTCTCACTTTTGCATTTTTTTCCCCTCTTTTGAATAATGTACATTCTTGGGAACACTTGACCAATTAGGAATGTGTTAGGATGATTGGTGAGAAAGCTTCTTTTTTTGGATGAGGTAAAAACTTTTGTCAGTGAGCCAATATACATTAGGCAAGATTTATCAAAGATGCTTTGCACTACATCTATCTCTGTTTCTAGTAGATTATTTGTTTGACCTGACTAGAAGCAGTATGTCATTACTGTAATAGCATAGGGCGATTGAACAATGAATGACAAAATAAATAAGTCTATAACAGCATGTATATATTCAACGAGTCAAAGAACAAAGAAAATTAGAATTTTGAAAGAGTTATTAGAACTATTGTGACGGCGCAAATAGTTCCTTATAAATTGTAAATAGAATTATACAAAATAGAATATAGGCAGGAAATGAGAAAGATTCCTAATAAAATTTTGTGAAACAGAGTAGAAGGAAGAAATGGAAAAGATTCTTGATGCAGCAAAGAATGATGATAAAATAAAAGAATGTCCGTTGATCTTATCAAGTTAAGATTAAATTAATTAAGTGTTAGATGACTTGGATACATGTCGAGATGGATAAGTAAAGAAATTTACATTACTATTTATGCCTCCTTGTCGAAATGTCATCTACGTCAACGTCGTAGACAAAGAGTGTCTCGTAGGCTATGTTGGAACCTGCAGTAAGCAATAGCTTCTCGTGCCAAATTGTATGAATTTGTATTTATAACTAGTTGATGTCGACAGAAAATTGCTCTCTTACTCCGTAAGAAGTCTTCCGAATGCAATATGCATATGTGTTTATACAGTTATACGAAGTATCAGGACGATAGAACAACTGAACAAGTATCAAGGAACTATTCGCTTGCATGGCCGAGACCAGTGGCCAATTTGGGTATTTTGGTTCCATTCTGAGCACTTTGGGATTAATTAACTTTTAGCCCGTATATTCTGTTTTATTGTACATTTTCCCCAAATAAATGCTTCATGGGTCTAATATCAACTTGCAGAAAAAAAAATAAATAAACCAAGCCAATTTTAGTTGTTTTAGAATTAAATTCAGTGTCGAAGTTGATCTAAGAAATAGAGTTAAGCCCTATTTTGGTATTAGAATTTGAATAGGGCTATGGCAACCAAAGTTAGATTTAGAATTCATAACTTTTAGTTTTAATATATAAGCCTATAATTAGCTGGTTTCGCTCTTGAGAGCATTGTAATTTCCAGGCAAAAACTTCATTTCCTCTCCTGTATATTATTCTGCCTTTTGTGTTATTCTATATGTGATTAATCAAAGTGTTTGGACCCCCAGAAATTGCTCATCCTTTTGTATTTATGGAAAGAAAGCCTTGCGGCTTTGTCTAATAAGACAATTAATAAGGTAAAACTAGAGTATTGATTGACCAATTACAACATGTAGAGAGTTCATAGTAACCTAAAGGGTTTTGTTATCCAATTAGGCTTATGCAATTGAATCTGTGCCGTCCAAATCTATTATATGTTATTTGAGATTTAAACTCGATAGCCAAATCAGACCACGTCAGAAGCAATCCATTTTAAAAGCCTGATTACTATGGGTTGTTGGCTACTACCATAGTCTTTAAGACTTGGTGGGATGGGAGGTCAAGAGTTCAAACTTTACCTCCCACCAAATGCCACTATATATGGTTTATCACTTTAAATGATTTAAATCTATATCGATATGCAGTGCATTCGTCTGATCTAATGGTGGTTTAGTTCCATCGGCTTCCCATAGGTTCAATTGGGCCCTCTCCCTTAAAACAGACTAGACTAGAAGTAGGTGTCGGATAAACAAGTGCCGTTAATAAAATAAAATAAAAATAAAAATGGCTGATTGTTGGATGCAGGTACAATTGCTTAGAGTTGCCAAAATGATTGACCTTTGTGTAGGAGGAGATTTTACAATACTAGAGGCATTTAATATGCTTAAAATGGGGCTTTTATGCAGCCAAGCTAATGCAATTTTGAGGCCTGATGAGGTTGTTTAGGTGCTCCGAGTTGTACCTATGCAATTGTTGAACCAAATGAATAGCCAGGGCAAGATGTTGGTTTGCCTGCTGACAATTCGACTGTGTTGTAAAGCTACTGGAGTGAAATAGTTGACAATAAAATAGAGAAATTTTTAGAATTAGTTTATAAGAAAAGGAATGGGCAGATTGTTTCATAAAGAGGCTAAAGAATGGAACGTACTTAGTGCGGATGAAAAAACATAGCTGTCAATTATTTTCTTACATAATTTTTAGAGAAAAATGCAGTTTTAGTTCCGATGTTTAGTTAGTATGCCAAACTAGTCTATAATATTTTGATAAAAACAAATGTAGCCTCGAAAATTTCTAATTTTGAGCAAATTTAGGATAATTTATCGAAATTCAACCATTCGTAGCGGTAAAAATCAAATTTCTATTAGTCAAATATTTTGGCTTTTCATTATAGTTCCCAAAGTTTGAAATTTCAGTCATTATAGCCCTTAAGTTTCAAATGGCATCTTCGGGGATTTTAGGACGAAATTGGACATAAAAAGGGTTGAAATTGTATTATACATACTAAATATGTTGATATAAACTTGTCTTCTTCTTTTTATTTCTTTTTTTTTAATTTATACATACTACTAATTTATAACATATTTCTTCTCTTTTACATACTTGGTCAAATTTGGCACAATTCATCTAATCATATCAAATTTTCATTCATGTTGATAACTAAGCAATCAATTAAATATCCCTTTAAAATGCTAAGTTGATTGAACGATAAATTTTTTTTTCTGTTTTTTGGCATTTTATTTGGTTATCAATTGAGTTTCAAATGAAATAGATATTTATATAATTGCATAAATTCATAATGAAATTATCTATGTATACAAACATAGATATAAACACTTTAAAATTTTAATATGGAAATATTTGATTTGATATGAAGGAAGTGTAAGAATAAACAACAGGGTGGTTTGTCAAAATTCCATACAAGTTCTTCATATTAGTAATTACCTTTACTTGTTAATATAAGAATGATTCAAAATTATAACCGTTTGAAATTTACATCCAAACCAATACATCTATAGGATGCATTACATCCCTCTTGTAGGTGGTTACTTTCTCTCTCTCTACGTAGGGAGCAAACTTCACCTTTTGTGGGTGTGTGAACTTGCTTTTTCAAATTTAAATTTCCCGTACTTTCTTAGTCCAATTTACAAAAAACAAATACATTTCAATACAAATTGATGCTAGTCTTCCGTCTTGATCCACATCGATGGTTGCTCCAATGGTGAATTCGGTGGAATAATTTGATTATCATGATATTGTCGTCCTTTTTCTACTTGAGTCATCGGTTGTGGCTTCTGCGAGCTGAGTTTCCAAGCTGGATTCGAGCTCTGCTGAGCTTGCTCTCTGGCTTCCAACTTCCAGCTCAATCGTAATTTCTACTTTCAGACTCCTTCTCCATCGATCTAAGTTCTGCTTTCAGGTGACAGTTTCCTTTGCAGTAGTAGTAGCTTCGTGTTGTCTTTCCAGTTTTCCTAATCCTTCTGTTGTGCTGTTTGATCGGCTGTTTTTGTTATTTTTGTTTCTTCATCTGGTCTTTGTTGCTTCTTTTGCTTTTCGTAGCCTCTGTTTCTGTTTGGTCAGGATACGGGTAGTGTTTGCTTGGTCTGTGATCAGTTGGGAATTTACTGGTATTGGTTCAAGATGACTGAGGATCTGGAGGAAATTTTGAGGAAATTTGCTCTGACAGAGGAGGAGGCGGAGGGTGTAGTGTTAGATAGTAAGGATCTGGCTCAAGGAGTAGTTGAATGTCAATTGAGTATTATTGGTAGGGTGGTGGGGGAGAAGACTGCAAACATTACTGGTATAAGGAGCTTTACAAATAATATGTAGCCGTTTGCCAGAAATCTAAGAGTTGTTGAGATAGGGGTTAATATATTCCAGTTTAGCTTCAGTAATAAACAAGAAATGGATAGGGTGTTGAGGGGAAGGCCTTGGGTTTATGATAATCTGCCTTTGGTTGTGTTACCGTGGGAGAAGGGGATAGAACTGAACCTTGAAGCTTTTAATAGGACTTGGATTTGGGTCCAGCTGTGGAATTTACCTATTCACTGGATTACCAAGGACATTGGTAGGAAAATTAGGGGAGTTTTCATCTCTGTTAAGGAGGTGATTATTCCTCATGGTGGTGGAAAGGAGGGGAAACATTTAAAAATTCTGGTTGAGATGGATTTAACTATGCCAATGCTGAGAGAAACCACTATTAAGTTGAGAGGTAGTACTAGATGGATAGAATTCAAATATGAGAAATGCCCTGACTTCTGCTATTGCTGTGGGGTCATGGGGCATAATAAGAGGAGTTACAGGGAAAAAGGAGTGAATATGGATAAGGCGAATCAGTATGGAGCCTGGCTTAGAGCAAGTAATGCGAGGAGTCCTATTAGGAAACAGAATACTTTTAGTAGGGAGGAGAGTAAGGTTGGTGAAGGGCCACAGCTGGCTAAGGAGGGGGGACAGGAGGCAGGAACAACTATGTCTGCCCTGGAAGCTAGTGGAGGTACATGTTGATACAGTAGTAGAAAGGAGTGACGGAAAGGAGAGGGATCCAAGGGCAATAATAAAAAATACTAAAAAGAGTGGGGACTAGGGAGTAGTGTTGGAAGTCATAAAGGAAGAAAGTGTGCAGCCTGATCATAAGAAGAACGGAGATGCTGTTAAGGGAAAGAGTAAAGCCACAAGGGGACTGATCTTCACAACTGAGGAAAAAATACAGGAGGATGGCCCGAGGGGGGGTTGAAGGATCAAGAACTTTTTGATTCTATGTGGATTGATGGAATTGATACTGATACTAAGGGAAGGAATGTAGGGGATAAGGGGAGTGATCCTATGATAGTACAACAGGAGCTGAATGGTAGTATAGAGTTAAGAGGGGGAAAGTATAAGGGGAATAGAGGGTCGAAGAGGTTAGTTCGTGAGGTAAGTAGAAGAATCCCTCTGGGGGACAAGAATGGGAGTATGGGCATAGCTAATGAATGGGGTAAAAGGAAGCTGAGTGAGAGTGTGGATGAGGAAAATATTAGTGAACAAGGGGACAACCAGAAGAGAGGCAAGATTGGGTGTAGTATGGCTGGGGTGGAGCTAGCATCTGAGGTGGTGGAGTTCTACCTTAATGGGGCTCCCAGGTTCCAATGAGAGCTCTGGTGTGGAACTGTCGAGGTGTTGAGAGCCCCTTGACAGTTCCCCAGATAGAGGAGAGTGTCAAACTCCACTCCCCTGAGTTGATTTTCTTAACAGAAACAAAAAATAAAAAAGAAGTTATGAATATGGTGAGATTAAAGTTAAGATATGATAGTATGGTTGTGGTGGATCCAATTGGTATAGTTGGTGGGATGGCTGTGATGTGGAGAAATGATTTGAAGGTCTGTCAGATTCTTTGTACTGACTTTACCATTGAAGTTTTGCTAGAAAGGACTGGTGCTAGAGATAGGTGGTGGCTGATTTGTTTGTATGCTAGTAGTGAGGATCTGATCAAAGAGAAACAGTGGAGGATCATAGAAGATAGGATGAGTGGATGGGGTCAGAAATGTGTGTTGGCAGGTGACATGAATGATAGTCTGTCTAATGATGAGAAGTAGGGGGGGTAGTAGGAGGCCTGATAGTAGTTTTCAGATTTTTAGGGACTTTGTAAACACTAATCAGCTGGTTGACATTGGTTTTGAAGGGATACCATGGACATGGTCAAATAATTGGGAGGAAGGGACGGAAGTTAAGGAACGTTCGGATAGAATTCTATGCAGTAAACAGTAGAGAAGTGAGAATGAGAAGGCTGAGTGCTTACATATACAAAATAATGCTTTTGATCATGTTATGCTGCTACTAGACACTGAACCAAAGGGTAGGAAACGGAAAAGGAGGTTCTATTTTGATAGCAATTGGATCAATTATAAGGAAGTGGGAGAGATTGTTTCTAAGGAATGGGAGAAACAGCAGGAGGGATCTAGATTTTTTAAACTGCATCAAAAAATTAGGAATTGCAGAGTTGTTCTTCTGAACTGGAATAAACAAAAGGGTAAAAATGCAAAAAAAAAAAAAAAAGAGATTGTAGAGCTGAAACAGAAGATCATAGAGGCTAATGAAGACGGTCAAGCCAATAAGACTGGGAGGGTGAGAGAGCTTAAGAAGAAACTGGAAGAGGCCTATAGGAGAGAGGAGGTGTTCTGGCAGTAGAAAGCTAGAGTCAAATGGTTGAAGGATGGTGATAAAAATACAAAGTTTTTCCATGCTAGTGTTACTGAAAGGAGAAGAAGGAATAATATATTAGGTTTGCAAAGAGGAGATGGATCTTGGTGTGATTATGAGCCAGATATTGAGGAAGAAATCAATGGATACTTTCAGGATCTGTTTACTTCCACTAATCCCTAGCAGGTTGAGCTAGTACTGAGTGGGATCCCTCGGGTAATCACAGACCAAATGAATGCTATGCTGGTTAGATTTGTATCAGAAATAGAAGTCAGAAAAGCTGTTTTTTCTTTGCAATCCAACAAAGCTCCTGGTCCTGATGGCATGACTCCTGCTTTCTTCCAACAGTACTGGAGTGTACTCAAAAATGATTTAGTAAGTGTCATTTCTAGTTTCTTTCATTCTGGGCATTTGCTGAAGGCTGTCAATGAAACTATTATCACTCTTATTCCTAAAATTGAGTCTCCAGTTTCTGTTTCTCAGTTTAGACCCATTAGCTTGTGTAATGTAGTCTATAGGATAATCTCTAAAATCTTGGTCAATAGACTTAAGCCTCTCCTAAAACACAATGTTAGCCAAAACCAGTCAGCTTTATTCTAGGTAGACAAATCATTGATAATGTTGTTATTGCACATGAATTCATCCATTGTTTGAATAATAGAAGATGTGGATCAAACACTTTCATGGCTTTGAAGCTTGATATGGCCAAAGCCTATGATAGAGTGGAGTGGAGTTTTGTGCAAAAAGTAATGGAAAAAATGGGTTTTTGTCAAAAGTGGAGGAACTGGATTTTGAAGTGCATGTCTTCTGTTGTGTACTCTTTTAATTTGAATGGGGAAAAAAGAGGTTTGGTTACACCTACAAGAGGCATTACGCAAGGAGACCCCCTGTCTCCTTACATCTTTTTACTAGTCTCTGAGGGACTGTCAAGTTTGTTTAAGAGAGCCATGACTAACCATGACATTTCTGGACTTAAGATTGCTAAGCATAGTCCAGCTTTGTCTTGTCTCTTTTTTGCAAATGATACTTTGGTGTTCTGCAGAGCTAATAAGAAGGAGGCTGCTCATGTGATGAATTTGTTGAAGTTGTATGGAGAAGCCTTAGGACAGGCCATAAATGCTGAAAAGTCCTCAGTGTTCTTTAGCAAAAATATTGGGAATTTAGTAAAAGGTGAAATTTTAAATATCTTGGGAGGTATGAAGAAGGCTAAGCAAAGTAAGTATCTAGGCTTACCAATGGTTATTGGAAGACCAAAGAGGTAAGTCTTTAACTACATCAGGGAGAGAGTCAACAACAGGTTGGGAGGATGGAAGGAGAGGCTGCTGAGTAATGCTGGTAAGGAGGTACTTCTAAAATTTGTGATACTAGCTCTTCCTGCATATGCTATGAGTTGCTGCAAACTGGCAAAAGGATTATGTTGGGATATTTGTAAGGAAATGGCCAGATTTTGGTGGGGTGATAGGGAGGAAAACAGGAAAATCCATTGGATGGAGTGGAGAAGGTTGTCTGAGGTGAAAGGGAAAGGGGGGTTGGGTTTTAGAGATCTCCAACAATTTAATACTGCTATGCTTGCTAAGCAGCTCTGGAGAGTTTTGACAAGGCCCAACCTGCTAGTCAGCAAGATTGTTAGGGAGAGGTACTTTAGAGGGGCTTCCATTTGGAACATGAGAAGTCATGCAGGGCATTCCTGGATATGGAAAAGTATCCTGAGCTCAAGGGAGGTCTTAGCAGCAGGGGTACGGAAAAGAGTGGGAAATGGTCAGCAGATTAGGATATGGAAGGCCAGGTGGTTGCTTGACGTGGAAGATGGAAAAATAAGATCAAAAAAGCCTCAGCATTATAGTATACAGAAAGGTCATGAGCTGATTTCTGAGGAAAGGTGGAATGAGGACTTACTGAGGAACCTGTTTGAGGAAGAGGACTGCCAAAGGATACTTAATGTTCCAATAAGTGCTTTTTGGGGTAAGGATAGACTGGTTTGGATGCTGTCTAAATCAGGTGAGTACACTGTGCAGTCTGGATATGTGGTGGCAAAAAGGATACAGGACAAGGGTAGAAAGGACAGCCTACAGCATGGAAGTAGCAGCAGGAATGAAGCAAATTCAAGGGTGTGGAAGTTTCTTTGAGGTCTGAACATTAAGCATAAGCTCAAGCATCTTATTTGGAAATGTCTTCAGCGTATATTGCCAGTTAATGAAACAATTAGGAGGAGAATTGGACAAGGTAATGATAGGTGTTGTATTTGTGGAGAAGGGGCAGAAACTATGGAGCATATGTTCTTTTTCTGTAAGCATGCTGAGCTGTTATGGAAAGCTGCTCCAATTAATTGGGATGGTTTGAGGGACTACAGGCATAACTTTTGGTTGTGATGGAGTGGTCTGATGGAGGCAAAGGCTAGGAAGGAAGGTAGGGAGCATATTGAGCTGACTATTAATGTATTGTGGCAGATTTGCAAATCTAGGAATCATATACAGTTTAATAGAGAGGGCAGATGTCCAGGTGTAACAGCAAATAAGGCGGTGCAAGAATGGTTAGAGTTCCAGGTAGCTAACTTGGCAATAAGAGATGAGGAAGCAGTTGGGAAGGGAACAGAAGACAGGATGTTTAGCTGGCAGGCACCATCAGGAGGTTTCTTATGTTTAAATACTGACGCAGCAATTAGAAAGAATGAAGCTAAGGTAGGATGGGAAGTTGTGGCTAGATGCAATAAAGGAAAGTTAAGAGGTGCTTGGGCTGGTAGTGAAGATAGAAAGGGAATTCCTGCTGTTGAAGAGGCTATGGCAATCCGGAAAGCTCTGATTTTTGCCAACAGGAATGGCTGGATGAACATTATCATCCAATCTGATTGCAAGGGAATTATATATCAGATCAGGGAGAGGAGCCTGAATGATCATTTAGCAGGAGCTGTCCTCTTTGACATAGGGGTACTTAGCAAAGGTTTTAGTTCCTGTCTTTTCTCTTTTATTAAGAGGGAAGGGAATTCTGTGTCACATCAGTTGGCAAAATTTGCCTTAAACTTAGTTTTTGAGATAACTTGGATTGATTCATTTCCAAATTGGCTGAGTAGTATAGCGAAAAATGATGTAGGAGTCTTTGCTCGAGACTTGTAATCCTTTGATGAAGTAATGAAAGTTTCTATCGTTTGGGAAAAAAAAAAAAAAACTTGCATCCAACAATCAATTGACAAATCTCTGATCTCCAATAGAGAATCTACATTTATCCAACTCTTAACTCAATCCTTATAGTACTTAAATTTTGATAAATCCACCATGAAATTGCCTAATATTATCATAGCGATCTTGGATATTGTGTTCTACAATAGCAGCGTACCAAATTAGTGAATCAAAATTTTGTAAAATATGAAGTTTTTGCACATATTACTTTGAAAGTTTCTCAATATCAAATGTAACTATTTTTATTGCAAATGGTTATGGCAATTCATCTTAAATGTTTCATTGTTTGGTTGTTTGTAATAAAAAAAAATATAAATAGTTAACACAAATCACAAAAAACAAAGAAAAAGAAACACAATAACAAAGGTTTTCCATTGTTGCAGCCATTTGTTCATTTTATTTTTCTCTGACTCAAAATGAAAGTGGGAAAGTCTGGGAATTTTATGCTGAGAGTGAAGAATATTGTAAAAGTTTATATAGTGTGGGATATTTTTCTTAAGATTACAAAACATAATATGTAAGATTACTCTTCAAAAAAATTCTTTTGTATTTTCATTTAATTCTTTAAAGCTATCCAAAGGAATGTTTTGATTTTTTTTTGAATTAAATTCCAAAAGCCATCAACAAATGAATTATGATCTGGTTCCATTCAACAGGAATTTTATAACAAATATTTCACAACAAAAAAAGTTCAAATGGTATAACTTACATAGACCCAAGAACCATAAAGCAGGGCTCAGAGTATTCTTAAACAACTAAATGCCCCGGCACTCGTGGCGGAAAGTAGCATCAGGGCGACGTTGCAGATCTTTTCCTCATATTCTCCGCTTTTATTTTTGGGCTTTTCTATACGGGCTTGTTGGATTTTTGCGGCTGAAATGTGCTCTCCTTGAATTAAGCCTTTTTTTTTTTTTTTTTTGTGAAACCATTCAATTGAGCCTTCAATTCTTAAAACCAAATTAGAGAATACATGTCATCACTTTCAGCTATTTTTTCTCATTTCTAAGGCAAATGCAGCATCGGATTGCTTAGCTTCTTTAGAATTGGCTGGACAACTTGCGTCTGATTCTACGTCTCTTGTGTCAACAACATTTCAAGCTCTTGTTAGATTCGACAGCTTTAACTTCCCTTATGATAGATAATTCAATGTAAGGGGGGGTTTTTTCCCCCACAATATTGTTACTTTTCTCTTATGGTGGAAGTTAGGTACTTACTCCTAGGGTTGCAAACGAGTCGAGTCGAGTCGAGATTTGAGCTAATCGAGCCGAGTCTCGACTAAATTTTACCAAGCTTGAGCTCGAGCTCGAGCTCGACGAGCCGGCAATTTTCAAGCTCGAGCTTGACTCGAATCAAGTCGAGCCGAGCTCGAACTCGAAAAAAATAAAAAATAATTATTTTATTTTTTAAAAAAATAAATAAAATAATATTTTTTTCTTAATAAATAATAAAATATTAAGGATATATACGTAATTTTACTATGAAAATAAAAAATAAAAAATATATATAATATACGTAATTTTATTAAAAAATAAAAATAAATAAATAAATATATATATATATATACTCAAGCTCGCGAGCCTAACGAGCTTAATATTCTGAGCTCGAGTTCGACTCGAGCCGGCTCGAGCTCGACTCGAACTTGACTCGAGCCGCTCGCGAGCGGCTCGATTCATTTGTAGCTCTACTTGTCCCCTACCTACCTCTTTTTATTTATTATATTAATAAAATTAGTTTATTCAATGTGCAAGGTTTTGCCAAAAAAAATTGTAATAATAATTAGTTGAATAAATAATGACCAAACAACAATAAATAATTTTTTTTTGTCAAAACCAAAAAAACAATAAATAATTGAGTACTTGTTTTGTGCCACTTGCTTTAATTTTAGAAAGAAAGATGTTTGACATCACACTTTATTGTCTCTCTGGGGTGGAACGCACAAGTTACACCACTGTTCCAACAACCATATTGATATTTTCAGATTAACCGGCTCCAGCATTTACTCAGATGAAGATGAAGCCCCAGCAACAAGAATGATCAAGAAAACTTAGGTGAAAATGCCATGCAACTTCCAATGCAGAAGCATACAATTCCAAGCTCGCCGACGAAGCATTGCAATTCTACACAGCCTAAGGACTCTCAATTGGTCACATCATTAACCCTTTTTAGTTATCAGCTGACTAGAAGTTGAGGTGGAGCGTAGAGTTGTTAAGGTGTATGCAACGAATTCACAACGAATGTACGATGTGAACATGAGTTTGCATAATTTTAATATATATATTTATATATATATGTAAATATCATTCACGTCATGATTAATCTTTGCCATAGTTGTCTCAAGCACTTAATCTCAGGGCTTTTCGTATTTGACTGAGACATATCGATTTCAAGGGCCCGAATTACTAGTTATTACCACATATCGATTTTCAACAAAAGACAAAAATTAACATTCATAACATAAGAAATCAAGTGCATCTGATGGCATCTAGAGTGACTAATTGGCTCTCAAATGTGTGAAGAATTACCCTTACAGCCCATTATTGACCTTAAGGAAGACAAGAGTACAATTATCCTGACAAATGATGAGGAATTGCAAGAATTTCAAGAAGAAGGATCTAAAGATGCAATTGAAAGGAAAGTTGAAAAGGACTAAATGAGACCCCAATTTTAAATCGTTTAAGTGAATGAATCCAATGAACAATTTTCAAATGTAGTGATACCCTTCGATTCCCTAACCTACATTCTCCTGACTCTTATTCTGTAATTTCTATTAGTGCGATTGACTTTGTTATGCCAGAAACTTTTGAGTTTCATGACAGGAATAAGTTAGGAGTTGAGATGACTAAATACGTTGAATTGATAGTTGCTCATGATGGAAGAGTGAATGAAGAATTAAGGTTGTTGTTTATTTGTTTGGTGTCATCTACTAGCCAATGAAAGAAAGAGACTCGTGTGCTTAAAGATCACTCTGCTTACAAAGGTTGTCAGAATTACAGAAAGGATGAAACACTAATACAAGTTATACGATTTTATTTTCCTTAAATAGACATGACAATATCTAGCCAAAAATATTAAAAAAATGTGCTGTTTGGGAGGCAACCCAAGAATTTTAAATTTTTAATTTAAGTCATTTCATGTTTCTTGTTTAATTTTTAGGTGCAATTTAAGTGATTGTGTTTCTTTGTGTCAGGAAGCAGTATACTAGAAGACGTGCTTGAGTTAGAATTGAATATTGAATATTTCTGTATCTATCACAGTTTTTCAAAAAACTCTTTATAATTTGTTGTGTCCATACTCACTGGTCACATTTGAGAGAAAATTTTTACGATGAATAATCAGAAGACTTTTTATGATTTTGGCGTGCCCATGCTTGACAGGGAATTTTTTTTACAATGGATGATTAGAAGACTCTTTATGATTTCGACGTGGGCACGTCTATAGTGCGATCCAAACTTCTTCCAAAAAAGAGGAGTGAAAAAGATTTTTTTTCTTGTGCTTTTCGATTTCTCTTTCTTTTGCTTTCTTTTCTTTCTTTCTTCCTTCTTTATTTCTTCTCTCTTTCTTCTTTTCCTTTTTCTTCCCTAGTCACATCTGCTCCACCACCACTATTTTGTGAATATGAGTTACTCGTCTCGAGCTCTATATTTTTAAAATGATGCAAAACTTGGTGGCCTTCTTTCATCGCATAGGATTAAACCCACCTTTTGCTCCTGATCCATAGTCATGCATTTCCTCCTTCACATTCAAAGAAGCGTCGGTATCCCCTTTCTTTTTATTTTATTATTTATTTTTTACATTGGGGACAATATAAGATTTAGGTGTGGGGGAGGGGTTTGGACTGCTAGTTAGGCACTAATTGTTCACTTTTTCTTTTCTTATTGCTAGTAGTTTATGTTGGTTAAGATGAATGTATGCAATCAAGATGCGAGAATGAATAGCAAATTTATGCTAGTTGAGCATTTTGTTTTTCTTGGCAATGGATTTGAATGATAAATGCGCTGAATTTGACAAAGTTTAACCACTTTGTGAGTTTGTTGGGTCTATTAATGAGCATTCATTTGTGTTTGCTCTAATTTCATTTGTTGAGTGATTGTGGCATATGATTTTGTCATTCTAGAACTTGGTATTATATGCATATTGAGATCACAATTTTGTGGAATTTGATGCATGAAAGTGACAAGGGTACCTAGGATTTAGTCCCTTTTGACTTTCTTAAAGGACTAGCCCCTCATTTGTTTACCATTAGTAAGACCATTTGAGCTTTTATCCCTTTTCTTTGTCTAATAACCACAATTGTTGCCCCTAAGACCTTTTGTTTTGACTTTCTTTTCGAACCCTGTGTTAAAGGGATGTCTAAATTTGATGGCATGAAAACTGGGTGTATAGTTGCAAGGCAATAGAGCAAGTGAGATGGTCCACAAGTGTTTGAATATGCTGAGGAATCATGAAAAGTAAAAGAGAGAGAGAGAGAGAGACACACACACACACACACACAAGTTGAAAAAAAAGAAAAAAAGATGGAAAAGCAAAAAAGAAAGAAAATGGAGAGATGCAAGCTTTTGTGCATAAGTGTTGAAGTAATAGAAGCAAATTGCTAAAAAATATTTACACTTATCGAAATTGATGAAGGTGGATGCTAAGCCTTGGAAGATTGAATTTGAGAAATTTTCATGTGATGAATTCTTGACATTCCCTTGACATGTTTACGCCTCAATTTATCTTTATATCCTACCCTTTACCCCAGCCCGTTACAATCTTATAAAAGTCCTTTCGATTCTTGTATAGAATTCACTTTTGGTGGTGGAAATGTGATATATGAGCAAATTTATGGTAACATCACTCCGTGGTGTGTATTTGAAAGTTATATTATACCCTATACACTAGAGGTGGCAATTTGGATTGAGATCCATTTATCCATCCATATAATCCATAATTAAATGGATTTGGATTATCCATTTATGGTATTGGTTTTAAATGGTTGACCCAAGTAAAACCATTAAATTAAATGGATTTATATGGATTATCCACAAAAACCACATATATCCATTTCCCTAAAAACCAAATAAAAGAAACCAATAGATCCCTCTAACTAGAACCAACTGGGAATGAAGGACCACATGTGACAGCTGTTGAATGAAGGATTGAGTAGGAAAATCTTAACAACTTAAACATAACTAATTTCCAACGCCCTTTGCACGCTGAAGACTTGGGGCATGTGGTTGTTAATTGACATCTCAGATGCTGTAGAATTATTAACGGAAACTTGCAGAATAGATCCACGTCAAATTAATGAAGGTGAGAAAAAAAGTGATTAGGACGTCCAGAAATTCACGATTTAGACTAGTCCAAGATTATTGTGTTTATAAATACTCCCGCTTTTTCTCAAAGCTATTCATATTACAAGAAATGGTAATACAAAAACAAAGTAACCAAAATATTTAAATGGATTATAAATGGATAATTGGATTTTATTTAATCCATTTAGATCCATCCATTTAGATCCATTTATTAAATGGATCTATATGGATTGGATAAATTTCATCCACCATCCATTAAGTCAAAACCAATTATGAACCATTTATCCATATTGCCACCTCTACTATACACTATTGAGTGGCAAATGTTCGAACCTTTGTAAGGTTTGTTGAGTTTGGTTCATTCGAATTTTGAAGAAATTGTTGGAAGGGTAGGATGTTTATGTTAGTATGATATGCTGCGAGTTACTTGCTATCTTGATTGTGTTTTTGAGCTGTGATATGCTCGAGAACAAGTATAGTTTAGGTGTGGAGAAAGTTGATAGATTATATTTTTGTCATAAAATTCATGATGATTTTTTCTTTAATTTTGACCAAATATTACATTAATTGATAAATTTTACTTATATTTGATAATTGTATTGGTTAGCAAAAAAGGATTAAAAACATGGATTTTACTATATTTTTGCATAATTCACCGTGTACATGTCAAGGTCTAACTCTGCATGCCTAAAAACTCGGGATTTGACACGTGAATTCAATATTAAATTGAAGCTATGGAAGTCCGTCTCTTCACCAAATAACTAGTCTCCTACTTCTATTAGGACATTGGTCTAGTTGGCCTATCTCGACTTTTTGGAAAGAGTCCACTACCTAGTGGGAATTTGATTTCATTGATGAAAGAAACTTTTAGTGGAGATAGGAAACAAAGTCCGGAAACGCTCCTCTGTTTGGATGGGACTGTTTTTCAAATACAATAAAATTTTTTAAAAAGTACTCTAAAAAGTAATTTAAAAATTAGTTTAAATTTTTTTTAAATTTTAAAAAATACCTCAAAATATATTCTAGAAACTCTTCTACTCTTAAATATCCCAAAATATTGTTGTGTCATGTTTATTGGTCAAAAAATAGGTGTGGAAAGGTAAGGGAAAAGACAGGGCAAGCGATTGTGGCCACAGATGATAGGAAATATGTCTTGGATGGGCACGTGTAAAGGCATTTTATAACCTGGAACTTGAACAGCCGTTGAGTGTTGAAATTGAGTGGAAGGGCCATATGAAAGGTTGGGAGGATTTGAAAGCATAAATGGGAAAGGTGGAGTGCCTAAAATAATCAACTGCCAAAGGTAGAGGGTCGCGAGCGAAACTAAGGGCATTGAAAAAAGCGCCAAGCTTGACAGAGAAGGTAAACACTGTACGCATATAAAATGAACAGGAATTACCACAAAAAGCATATTCGTTGTGGAGTTGGCGGCTGAAATAAATGCTTCAAAAATATATATTTTTATATATCCTATCATGTATGTCTATATATATATATTTTTGTGAATGGGATAACTTTGTACAAGCTCGGATGAGTGATATTTTCGAAATATCATTGGACTCCACTGAGATAATTTCGTTTCTCGTGACAGTAGTTTAATATGCCAATTTCAATGGTGAAAAATTATCTAATAATACTCTCATATTTAAATTTTAAATTTTTTTCATTTACATATAAATTTCCTACTTTTTTTAGAACGTGTATACATACATACATTTTAAAAATATACATTTATACATATATATATAGATATATGGATATGTATGTCTTTATATAAATATATTGTGAATGGGATAACTTTGTAGAGCTTCGGATGACGTTATCTGAAATATCATTGGATTCCCCTGAGTATAATTTCATTTTTCATGATAGTAGTTTAATATGTCAATATCAAAAGTGAAGAATTCTCAAATATTACCCTCATATTTAAATTTTAAATCTTTCTTTCATTCTCTAAATTTCTTACTATTTTTGACAATGTGTATACATACATACATTTTCAAAATATATAATTATCTATATACATATGTATGTCTATATATATATATATATGGTAAATTCATATATACAATTAGACTTGCAAATGTCAATGCAAACTGCTGTGCACTTGAACATGGAATAATGGATAACTATGCAATAATGTATTTCTGAATTATAATAAATAGAATTTTGTTTTTCTTGTAGTTTTTGTGATTGTGATCAAATGAGGTATGACTATGCAAGTGTATTTGTTTTCAAATTTTATTTTTACTTTTGAAATTTATAGTTTTATCCGTGATTGTGTAGCATTATGATGTAGTAGTAATACAAAAAGAAATACCATGTAAATAATGATATTTTTTCCAAATAAACAAAGTGGTTTACGAATATTCCTATCTAGCGAGCAAAAGGATAATTAGGATATTTAAAAATCTTGCTATACAAACAACAAAAGTAAGGTAGGTTAGTGATATTTTTAGAACTTTAGGGGTGTCAGGCGAAATGAAGAGAAACCTCAGGAGAGGTTTACAATATTGACTTACTGAATACATTTATTTATGCCAATTATACTCTTCATACTAATTATATTTTAAACTAAATTACTATTTACGCATATTTTAAAACTTCAAATTTAATTGCTATTACCAAAATTATATTGATTTTTTTATACGAGTAGTATTTTTTATCTTGGATACTACTTTAATTAGAATTTAGTTTAAAGACATTCATTGGAGTTTGGACGCATCCAGAGAGCACCGATCGATGTATCTTCATGCATAAATTGGAATAAATATGCAACTTAATTTTTTTAAAAATAAATTACTACTCTATATCCGAAATTTACTTTTTGGAGAGTAGGTTTAGTTCATACTATTTAAAAATATATAAGTATAAAAAAATTTTAAATTATACCTATAATCATGTAATATACGAGTATACTATGAGTACTTACAAACTAAGGTACTAAGATTTAATCATTGATAAAACATCTTATCGTTATTTCAAATAAACTTCCTAATACTAGTTTGAGATAAGTTTTAAAGTAAAATAGTACATGTGTCCCATAAATCAGTAAATCTTGATTATTAATCAAATTCGCCATGTTATCAGTAATAATTACTATTTATGTATAAAAACTTACTATTACTTGAATTAAACTTGCTATTACTTGAAGTAAAATAGTACATGCATTTGCTTGCCTTTTGCTTTGGTTAATTATAAAATTGGACATAATTTTAGAAACCCCCTATAGGTTTTTGACATATTCACACGGCCTTCCCTAACATTTGCAAAACTATACAAAACTTCAAAAACTCTAAGGTTTGTATTACAAATTTAATTCCAACGAAGTTTACTAACATTAAAAAAATTACTTTACCTAGGGGAGTGAAGTGAAAAAATGGGAGTATAATAATATCCCTTAATTGTTTATTTCATAAATATCCCTTATACATGTATGTGAGTTGAATTTATTTAATAATAGAAATAATTTTTGGTGTAATGGGCCATTTTTTTGTGCAATTGGAGCATATTTTGCCTGAATAAAGCTATTTCTAAAATTTTTCCAGAATACCTAAATTATATGTGCGGTTGGCAGATTTACCTTTAATATAATAATAATAGTAATAGAATTACTATTATTATTTGCTAGCAAAGCACAACATTATTTCCCTTTCCTTCTACATTCTCTGTTCATGCAGCACTTCCCCTCGACATTTCTCTACTTTTCATTGCTCTCTTATTCACCATGTTGATCCAAATGGATATGTGATTTTATTAGTTTCAAATGGGTAGCTGAATAAAACCAATTAATTAGTGGCTATTAAATGGACAGATTTTGACTGCCTATTTATAATTAATTCAATTAGACGTAAATTCAAATTCATTAGTAAGCAAATGAATTTGAATTCGTATACACAATAATTATATCAAAGTTTTTGCAAAGCCATATATATCAAGTATTTCCTATTCTTTAATTTTCATTTATTAAAAGTTTTGGAAACAAAATTGGTTTTCATTTATTAAAAGTTTTGAAAACAAAATTGGTCACAGTAAAACAAACTGCCAACTATTTATTAAGCATTAATGTGAAAGTATTTTCAAGTACCTTTGTCTGCTTGACATTTAAACTAATTTTTTATCAAAATTTTTTATTATTACCACACCCATTCGGTATGTCATAACCGGTGCTCATAATAATTGAAAATTTTGCACCAGAATACACAATGCCTAACGTTAATTGTTGGGGTTAAATGCAATAAAATCATGACTAACTATATACTTAATTGCAGTTTACCCCTTAAACTATAGTAATACACTTTACTGAACTCAGGATAACAATAGTTAAAGGCCTAAATTAATTAAAATAAGGAAACAATCAAAAATAAAATAAAGTAGGCAATTAAAAGTCAAATGGCAATCCACTACAACCAAGGAAATATTAACTAAAGATCTAGCCAAGAAATAACTTCAGCAATGGTTCACCTAATTGATCATCGATAAGCAAAGGCAATCCCAATTATTTACTAATAAATAGGTTATAACTACCAAACAAGCGATGGCAGTCAACCCCTCCTTACTGTGTCGGTGATCAAGGTACGCCCGTTAATCACTGCTCTAATTGAGAAACAATCCTAGGTACGCCCGTAGAATTTAATTCCCCAACTGCCTTACGTATTAGAGGAGCCCTATTCTAACCAAATAACACACTACCAGGGTTATTTTAGATTAGCCCGCGTATCCCCCTGACACGAATCTAATCGTGCCAGTTGTCACTATTTTGAGGTAATTAAACAATTACGGATTTAATACCCCAATTGACAATAGATTACCAAATCAATTAATTATCTGGATCCAAGACAATCAACTAATTAAATAACCATAAGCATAGTAATTAGGGAATACACGAATACCAATAAATAAAAGGGAAAGATTAAATTAAATCGATCTCATAATTTACAGGTGACCCAAAGCATCCGTCGTTTCTTGACTAGAACGAGGGGATTAGCTCATATTGGATGAACTAAACCCGCGGGAAATTCCAGCAAAAGTCACGGCCATTGTATGCATTTCAAGAGCCGCAATTCGTCAAACACTTGGAAAGCGAATGTAAGGCACGGGTAACAATTGAAGCTTTCTAATTGTTCCTAGCAATCGTGAAGCAAATTCGCTCCAGAAGTACAATAAGGAATAGTCAAAGAAAGTGGGCTTCCATTCCTTTCTCCTCTCATGCGTGTCCAGCAGCCAAAATGAAAAACTACTATAAACTACAAAGGAAAAAAAAAGTCTAGAGCTAAGCTCCCTGCCATGCGCAGGAGCTCTTTGGTCAACAAAGTCCAACAAGGAAAGCAAAAGTCAAGCTTCTCTACTCAGCTAAAGACCCTCCAACTCAGCATAAAAGCTCGCCTCCATTTTGATCCTTTTCTCCCTTCTTATTGCGGCGGCTCACCAGCAGGAGGAAGAATCCCTGCGTCCGTCCTTTCTTGCGGAAATTACCAAAAAGGGCATCATATCCTCTCTTCCAAAAATAACCCTGGAACAAGCTTAATCATCTGCATTCTTTTTCTGTCAATTTGGTACCTGTTATCATATTTATATTCTACTCCCTGAAATAAACGTCAAATACCAAAAATGAGTAGAATCCAGCAAATAAGTCCACATCAAGCCAGGTAATAGGAGGAATTAATAATAAAATAAATGAATAAATTGCAGCCTATCAAAAAGCTCCATTCTTCTCCTTCTTCCCTCTACCTTTCTGCAACCCCAAAATTTTTTTGCCAATCTCTGGAGTTTTAATGACCATTATACAACTTTCAAAACAAATAAATTTATTCTAAATTTTTATTTGGGATAATTTCATAAACCAAATCGTGGCCACTTTCTATATAATATTACTTTTCCATAAAAGACTAGCTCTTCATGACTTTCCTCTATTATAAGAACAGAGTACCCATTTTTCCATAAATAAATTTATTTATAGGATAAAATAAAAATAAATCCATTTTTTAATAAAAGATCAACTCTTTATGGCTTTCCTCCATTATAAGAATAGAGAATCCATTTTCCCATAAACAAATTTATTTATCGGATAAAATAAAAATAAACCTGTTTTTCAAAAAAAATACCAGCTCTTTATGACTTTCCTCTATTATAAGAACTGAATACCCATTTTTCCATAAATAAATTTATTTATCAGATAAAATAAAAATAAACCCGTTCTCCAATAAAACACCAGTTCTTTGTGGCTTTCCTCCATTATAAGAACAGAGTACCATTTATGGGTAAAATCGTTGGTTCTAACGATCAATTCTTCATTTCCCGTCAATTGTCCTTAATTTGCCAAAATTACGGAACGTTGAGGATGCAATGTGTTTAGGGTGAAACTTTGAGGATGAAATTGGCCAACCATCCAAACTTTGAGGATGAAAAGTCCATTTTTTCGTATAAGATATTTAATCAAATGTTATTTCTTGTCTTAATTTCAGTTATGACTATGCTACATATTTATTAAATAGACATATCTTTATAATTAAAGTTAATATTTGATATTTTAGGATGCCATATATTTAAATAGATGAAAATTATTTTGAACATAACATATTAAAATCATTTTGTTTGTCAATCATTTTGGCCCCTCCCCCCCAAGGAAAAAATCTTGGCTTCGTCATTGCCTAGGAGGAAATTAGGGCCTATTACTAGCAAAAGATTGTGAAAATTTACCTTTATACCCTACTTATTTGGAAAAATCTAATGAACAAATTTTGCAAGAGAAACATTGTTTCTTGCCAACAAATTAAGTAACTAATAAAATCACCTGTAATGTTACTTTAGCATATTTAATTTATGTTAAATATAAATTCTACCAGTGTCCCTTTCGGAAAAATATCAGTGTAACACTTTTTCAATTTTAGTTACATACATTTATGTATTTTACATAAATGTAATGATTCAGAGTAAAATGCCCATAAATAGCTAGTATTTTGTTGATGTAATGCAAAAAATCCATAAAGAGTTGGTATGTTATGGGCACAATCTTTTTTACTTTCACATATTTAAAATTTGTTAAATACAAAATCTACCAGTTTCCCTTTCGTAAAAATATAAGTATAACACTTTTTCAATTTTAGTTACAATGTATTTTACATAAATATAATGATTCAGAGTAAAATACCCATAAATAACTAGTATTTTGTTGATGTAATGCAAAAAACTCAAAAAGAGCTAGTATGTTATGGGCAAAAATTTTTTACTTTCACATATTTAAAATTTGTTAAATACGAAATTTACTAGTTTCCTTTTCATAATAATATTAGTGTAACACTTTTTCAATTTTAGTTACAAACATTTATGTATTTTACATAAATGTAATGATTCAGAGTAAAATGCCCATAAATAGCTAGTATTTTGTTGATGTAATGCAAAAAAAATCATAAAGAGCAGGTATGTTATGGGCAATATATTTTTTACTTTCACAAAAATCGGTTTATGTTAAATACAGGACAACTAATTTCCCTTTCGTAAAAATATTAGTGTAACAGTTTTTCAATTTTAGTTACAAACATTTATGTATTTTACATAAATGTAATGATTTAGAGTAAAATGCCCATAAATAGATAGTATTTTATTGATGTAATGCCCATAATTGGGAGAATCAATTGGAATCCACTGTTCCTCAGCCTTGGACGCTTTATATAAAGTAGTGATATTTGTATTCAATTCTGTCTTCCCATGAACCCAGTTTCCACAAATGTTAATATTTTACTAATATAACAATTAAAATCAATTTCAATAATTCAAATTTAGTAGGTTAGATAAAAGTTGTTAGAAAAGTGAGAAACCCAAAGAAAAATAACTCAAATTTTTTAAAAGTCCAAAAAGGATTCAGTACTTCAGCTCTAGGAGTCCTCCAAATGACTATATATTAGAACAGCTATAATCAAAATAGATTACATAATTAAAAAACATAATATTTCAAACATTTATTTTCTTAAGTTTCACTTCTTAAAGGCCCTCAACTCGTTATTCAATAATGACCATACGTTGCTTCAAAGCCAAGCATGGATGTGTTTAGTACTGCTTACGCTTCCTCTTTGGTTGTTTATTCTTAGACCCATTATATTTATATTTATTCCATGACACCCCAATACATTTCCAGCTTCTGCAGTACTCAACATTTCCAAATTGCCTGCGCCTGTTATAGGTCACCACTTGCTTTTGTAGAAATATTCCCTTCATCGTCCGTACATGTTAGCTTGCAACGTGCCGGTTTCTTTGCCATATTCTTTACCTTTCCACACCTGTCTTGAATTAGCTAAATACACTACAGAATTTACCAGGAAACAAAGTCTGGAAACGCTCCTCTGTTTGGATGGGACTGTTTTTCAAGTACAATAAAATTTTTTAAAAAGGACTCTAAAAGGTAATCTAAAAATTAGTTTAAATTTTTTTAAAATTTTATAAAATATCTCAAAATATATTCTAGAAACTCTTCTACTTTTAAATATCCCAAAATATTTTCTGAAAATATCCTAAAATATAATCTAAAAACTCTGCTACAGTAAAATTTTTCAAAAACACTCCAAAAAACAGCTAACCCCAAAAAACATCATTATTATTTTTCTTTCAACCAAGAAATGAGGGGAGACATCCTTTTCTTTTCTTTTCTTCTTCATCGTATTTGTTGGGGAGAATGGCCGCAGCAATAAATTCAATTATTTTACGTGTAGCTTTTCCCTTAACGATGAGCTAAATTTTTTTTTCTAGTCAAAGAGCAACGGAGGATTTGGTTCATCGAAAATTGTGATATTGAATTAATTATGTTTATATCTTTTATTTACTTGTATTCGTATGCTCTTTGATTTAATTTTTTATGGTTATTTTGATATTTGAATATCAAGGCCTAATATTTAATTTAATCTAATAACCTAAAACCAGTTAGAGCATTTAAATCTATAATTATTTAATTATTTTAAATTAGTGGTGGCTGGCTTGATTAGGTTTGTCTCAGAGGAACATATAGGTTAATTTAAAATAACCCTCGTAACGTGTTATTTGGTTAGAACGGAGTTTCTCTAATTCTTAAAACAATTGGAAAATTGAACTCTAGCGATCGTATCTAGGGCTATTTCTTGATCAGGAAAGTAATTAATGGCCGTGCCTTGATCACTGATACAGTTAGAAGAAGTTGATTGTCATCGCGTGTTTGGCAGTCATAACTTGTTTATCAATGATAGGGTGTTAATTGTTAGCAATTTTATTATTAATTACCCCTTTTATCCTTGCCAAATATTGTTTTAATTATTAATATTTACTTATATTTGGTATTGGACCCAATTTCAGGGGGTGAAGCAGAAAACTACAAAAAAGGAGGGATTTTTTGGAGATAATTGAGACTTCAAATAAGCCACAGACTTGGCCCACATGGTGATATACGCGGACTGCATTTCTTTCGCTAATTGGGAGTGTCTTGAGTACTTAAGAGTCCTAAGAGCAATGAAAGACGAAAAAGAGGAGGAAACATCAAGAGGCCTTGCCTTTTGTACTTTGATTTTGAATCTGCGGCGGGGACCACGAAAATGCATTGAGTCACTTTCAGCTTTGGAAGGAAAGAAACGTAAGAAGCTTTGAGAGTTGTTTTTGTTCCTTATTCGTGGGGACCACTGGATAGATAGCTTTAGTCATTTCCTTTTGGCTATATAAGGACAATCGTAAGAAAGGCTACAGGGAGCCTTTAGCATAGTTTTAGTTTTCTTTTCTTTCTTGGCTCTTTTGATGGCCTGGATCTCAGTTAAATTACTTAGAGATTTTCTCATGAGGCGTGGCTAAGTTTCTCGTCTAGTCGACGAACAACGGAGGACTTGGTTCTACTAAATTTGTGAGATCGAATTAGTTTTTATTTATTTCCATTATTTACTGGTATTTGCCTATCTTCTGCTTTATGTTCATATGGTTGTTTTATTATTCGATTATCCAGGGCCCGGATTCTAGATTAATTCAATAACCTGAAACCAATTAGGGTAGTTAAATCCGTAATTGTTTAATTATTCTAAACTGGTGGCAACTGGCATGATTGGATTTGTGTCAGGGAGATAGACAGGCTAACTTAAAGAGACCCTCGTAGCGTGTTGATTGGTTAGAATTGGGCTCTTCTAATTATTCATGCAATTAGGGAATTGAACTTCTATGGTCGTACCTAGGGTTGTTTCCTGATTAGAGAAATAGTCAACGGTCGTACCTTGGCTATCGACAAATTGAGGAAGAGTTGGTTGTTTATCGCGTGTATGACAACTATAACTAATTTATCAGATAGTAATTGGAATAATCCTTGCATCTGTGATCGAATTAAGTGAACCATCTCCGAAATTGTCTCTTGACTAGAGTTCGTCCATTATTATTTTTATTGTGATAATTAGTTATTTGAGTTGCAGTTATTTTATTTTATTTTAATTTATTCCAAGTAATTTAGTTACTCTCATTTTCAAAAACCCCCCATATCTGGAACTTGAGAAGAAATTAAATTATCCCCAATCCCTGTGGATTCGACTCTACTTACCGCTATATACAGAATTTGTATTTTATTTGAGCAGGTATTTATTATTGTACAGGCTCGACAACCTGTCAATTTTTGGCGCCGTTACCGGGGACTGGTGCCAGATTAATTTGTTTCTTTTTGAATTCATCTTGTTTTTATTTTTTTATTTATTTTTCTATTATTTTTTTTATATAGTTTATGGCTTTTAACACTCCGTATTTTGGTGATAGACTGGATTTTGTTTCCAGGGAAGGCAATGAGGCTAGTTTTTTTGCTAAGTTTGCATATTCAGAGGCACTAAACTCGATTAGAGAAAGAATGGCTGCTGCAACCTGTAAAATTTGTTATGCCAGGGATCATTCAACTGGTATGTGCCCCGAATATCAAGATAATCTGAGTGTCATCCCACTCAATAATTATGGAGATTTTTCACCCTGGTCTCAAACGTGGTATAACCCTAATCCAAACGGGTATGATCAAGGATGGTGGGACAACTCCAGTTATAATTATACAACAGGGCCAATGAATTTTCAGCAGTATGAGTCTCAAGAATCATCATCTATGTCAGGTATGTCTCTTGAAGAAATAGTTGAATCAATAGCTATTAATACATATCAATTCCAACAGGAGACACAAAGGAGAAATGAGATGATGAAGGAGGCAATGAGTAATCTGGAAGATCAAATGTGTCTATTGACATCCAGAATAAATCGATTGGCTTCTCAATTTGAAGAATTGCCCTCGAAAACCATTGTTGATTTTGAAGAAAATAAGAGTGCAATTTGCCTGACTAGTGATGAGGAGCTGCAAGATTTTCAAGAAGGGAGATGTACAGATGCAGTTGAAAAAGAAGCCGAAAAGGAAGAAATGGAACCCCAACTGCAACCCATTCAAGTGAAAGAATCCAGTGAAGAATCAGTAAATGTGGTGACACCACCTCCATTCCCTAAGCTGCATTTTCTTAACTCTTACTCTATGATTTCTGTTAATGAGATTGATTTTGTTATACCGGAAGTTCTTGAGTCTCATGGCAGGAATGAATTAAGAGTAGCTATGGTCAAATATCTTGAACCGTCGAATGCTCTTGATGGAGGAGTGGATGAAGAATTGCGATCAATGCTTGATTATTTGGCGCCATCAACTAGTCCATGGAAGACCGTAGCTCGTGTGCTCAAAGATTACTCCATCTATGAGGGTTACCAGGATCATATTGAAGATGAAGCATTGAAACGAGTTACAAGATTTTATCCTCCGTGAACAAGCATAACATGTCTAGCCAAAGACATTAAAGAAAGACGCTTTTTGGGAGGCAACCCAATTGTTGATTTTGTTATTTTTGTGTTCAGTTTCTTAAATATGTCGTTTCTCACTTGGGTACTAATCACTCTTGATGTTTCCTCACTATGACCAGAATAGGTAATCTTGGCGTGCCCACGCGAGGAGGGCACGCGTTAAGCGTCTCATGCCCGACGCCACCAGTCTCCCTTTCTCATCCATTGTCGCACGCCGCTGACCAGCTTCCATCGCCGCCGCCTCCGAGCTCCAAGCTCCAAGCTCCACCTCATGGACAACCTTCAGCAGCTCCAAAGGCCACCGCTGCTCCCCTGCCCACGGCCGTCCACCCACATCTCGCTGAGCTCCTCCGTTCCAAGCTCCACCCGCCACCTCCACTCACCAGCGCCTTTGACCGCAGCCGCAACTCCACCATCATGCGAGCACCGCCAGCTCACAAGCTCGCCGTGGCCTCCTCTCTCCACCACCAGCTTGCACCCCTCTGCCCTCAACCCGCCGCCACCCTCTTTGCCGCTGTCTCCACTCACCAGCTCACTACCACACGCACCAGCAGCTCCAAAGCTCGCCGCCAACTCTGCCCAGCCGCACCTAGCTCGCCAGCCGCCGCTGCCCCGCTGCTCACGCCACCCACTGTCACGCCATTCCCACCTGTCCAATTTGACAGGTGGAGTCTCTAGGTGCCTGGGTTGTGCATTTTGCTGATCGGGTTGTCTACGAGGAAGGCACCAGTGGCTATTAAATTGTTATTGTTTTGAATTTGCTAAGTGGCCTCTCCCACCGATGGCCTCTGATGCTAAGTGGCGCCACTTCCGAGATCAGGTTCACCATGCGGATGAGCGAGTAATGCATATCACCAACCAGGTGGCTCCAATCCCTAAGAACCTGGCCGCGTACTTCCACCATGTCCGTTTCACTCCCCCGTTCCCGCCTATCCCGTGGCCGCTTGAGAGGGAAGTTTCGATTTTCTCTTCGCTTTATTTGCTATATTACCTCCATCGAGGGCAATGTCAGACTTAGGTGTGGGGGGGGGGACAGCTGCGGTACAGCTAGTATTTCTAATTTTTAGTTTTTACATGTTTTCCTTTCTTTTTGTTATTTGTTCTATTTTTTGTTTATTTCCTTTTCTTTCTTTTTAGTGGTCAGCTCTTCTATGACTACCAAGTTTTGATGCTGGATTGTTGTCTCTAATTCTGCTATTGCTAAGTTTTATTAATAAAAGGGTATTAAGTTAATGTGGTTGAGTTCAGGAACATCTCTTTGGTGAATATCGGTAATTGCTTGACTTTTTCAATTTTTGGTTAACTTTTCTAGGCATAGGGAATGATTGTTGCCATTTTCATGTGAATTGGTCCAGTTATTAACTTCAGTTCTCCATGTTTGAAAATTTGAGGCTAGCTGCTGTTATTTTTGTGTTATTTTTAGTTATTGTGCTATATGATTGTGAATAAGAGGTGACTGTACTCCGCTAGTTATTACTACTGAGTAACCGGGTATCTTCACCTAAAGTGTCGATTCTCGTGTCAAAAGGTAGTAATTGCTATGAGTGCGTGGTCTCGTAGCGATTGGAGTTGAGTAACCGGGCTCCTCCATCTATCAAATGTTGGAGTTCGCGTTAAAAGGCTCTAATGGCTAGAAACTAAGTCTTTTGTTATTATTGAAAAAGAAAAAAAAAAGAAGAGAAAAGCGTGATAAAAAAAGTGAAGGTTGTGTAAGTGTGTGTCTAAAGTCAGCTTACCGATCTATGGGTTAATGTTGAGATTTGGATTAATAGTTGGACCGTTTGCTGATAAATGTGAGCAACCATTCCTTTTCCTTAGATTAGTTTGCTTTAAATTGGAGGAGTTGGTGGTTAAGAGACTAACCGGAGTGGTTTTTCTTGGATCTTGACCTATGATGCTTAATATATATTTTTCTGGGTATCTTGGCTATACGGTAGTTGGAGCGATAGCCATTGTCAAAATTGTGGTATTCAATTGCTGTTCTCATACTTGAGGGCAAGCATGATTTAGGTGTGGGGGGAATTGATAGGGTGTTAATTGTTAGCAATTTTATTGTTAATTACCCCTTTTATCCTTGCCAAATATTGTTTTAATTATTAATATTTACTTATATTTGGTATTGGACCCAATTTCAGGGAGTGAAGCAGAAAACTACAAAAAAGGAGGGACTTTTTGGAGATAATTGAGACTTCAAATAAGCCACAGACTTGGCCCACATGGTGATATACGCGGACTGCATTTCTTTTGCTAATTGGGAGTGTCTTGAGTACTTAAGAGTCCTAAGAGCAATGAAAGACGAAAAAGAGGAGGAAACATCAAGAGGCCTTGCCTTTTGTACTTTGATTTTGAATCTGCGGCGGGGACCACGAAAAAGCATTGAGACACTTTCAGCTTTGGAAGGAAAGAAACGTAGGAAGCTTTGAGAGTTGTTTTTGTTCCTTATTCGTGGGGACCACTGGATAGATAGCTTTAGTCATTTCCTTTTGGCTATATAAGGACAATCGTAAGAAAGGCTACGGGGAGCCTTTAGCATAGTTTTAGTTTTCTTTTCTTTCTTGGCTCTTTTGATGGCCTGGACCTCAGTTAAATTACTTGGAGATTTTCTCATGAGGCGTGGCTAAGTTTCTCGTCTAGTCGACGAACAACGGAGGACTTGGTTCTACTAAATTTGTGAGATCGAATTAGTTTTTATTTATTTCCATTATTTACTGGTATTTGCCTATCTTCTGCTTTATGTTCATATGGTTGTTTTATTATTCGATTATCCAGGGCTCGGATTCTAGATTAATTCAATAACCTGAAACCAATTAGGGTAGTTAAATCCGTAATTGTTTAATTATTCTAAACCGGTGGCAACTGGCATGATTGGATTTGTGTCAGGGAGATAGACAGGCTAACTTAAAGAGACCCTCGTAGCGTGTTGATTGGTTAGAATTGGGCTCTTCTAATTATTCATGCAATTAGGGAATTGAACTTCTATGGTCGTACCTGGGGTTGTTTCCTGATTAGAGAAATAGTCAACGGTCGTACCTTGGCTATCGACAAATTGAGGAAGAGTTGGTTGGTTATCGCGTGTATGACAACTATAACTAATTTATCAGATAGTAATTGGAATAATCCTTGCATCTGTGATCGAATTAAGTGAACCATCTCCGAAGTTGTCTCTTGACTAGAGTTCGTCCATTATTATTTTTATTGTGATAATTAGTTATTTGAGTTGTAATTATTTTATTTTATTTTAATTTATTCCAAGTAATTTAGTTACTCTCATTTTCAAAAACCCCTCATATCTGGAACTTGAGAAGAAATTAAATTATCCCCAATCCCTGTGGATTCGACCCTGCTTACCGCTATATACAGAATTTGTATTTTATTTGAGCAGGTATTTATTATTGCACAGGCTCGACAATCTGTCAATCAGTGAGTAAATGAAATTATCACTGCATCATTGATCAATTAAGCGAGCCATTTTTGAAGTTATTTCTTGATTAGAGTTTATTTATTATTGATTTAATTTTAACAAATTATTATTTAGTTCTTTTTATTGGAGTTATTTAATTATTTTCATTTGTCTAAAATCTCCCATACCTTGAATTCTTGAAGAAACGAGTTCTCTAATACTTATGGATTCGACCTTACTCACCCTATATGTAAAAATTTATATCTCATTTGAGTAGATTTTTTATTATTGTACAGATTCGACACCTGTCAAAATAGTCACCACCCATTCTTTTAGTAATCAAGAAGATGATTTGTAACTGCAAATAATAAAGTAACAATAAGAATAAAACATAAAAAAAAATACAAAGGCAAGAAGATGCAATTTGGAGGAAGTAACCACCGGGCGTCCAATTCGTCCAGTAACGCCACTGAAAAAGGTTGAGAACTGCAAAGGAAGCAATTACGGGGAATCCAATCTGTCCAACGAGTCTTTATGGCGGTCTGTGAGAAGCACTGATCCGAGAAAGTCACATCGGAAAATTGAACAAAGAACAAAATAGTAAACACATAACAAAGCCCTCTTTTGACTCTTCAAAAATTTAACTCTAGACTACCAAGCACTTAAAAACATTGACAATTTCCCACTCAGCACGAATCATGCGGAATAAATTCTTTCCTTATCTCTTCAAATTAATTTTACAAACTTAATCACTTAATTAATCAAGAAGTTGTCTGATGAAATGACGCAGTCCTGACCCCCTCTCATTTCTTCGTTTCTTGTCTCAATCACTTAATTAACAATAACAGATTAACGAAAAGAAAAAAAAAAGCAAATTAAGAAATACATTTTCAAGGAACTAGCCACCAAGGATCTAATGCCAATGTAGACTTGGCCAAGAGCACTAAATTAATATAGAGAGATGAAAAGGATCAAACCACTGTGGTTGGCCCGATGGAGTGATTAAGAAAGGACCTTACCGTTCTTTCTATTATTTAGATTTAGCGATCAAAGTCTGGGTTAGGCAGTTCAGCGTGAGAGGGCTGTGGGGAAGCTTGGGAGGTAATAAAAAAAATGAAAAAGAATAAACTGATTAAATACAGTTTTATACATTATCCTGGCAATGTCTAAAACATGTACTCACCCCTTTGAGTTTGGCGCAATGCTTTTATTTTGAGCTTCTTCTATACGGTTTTTTTTTTCCTTTTGATATTTGTGGCTGAAACGTTGCATCCTTCAATTCGAAAACCCAAATTAGAAAATAGATGTTATCTTTAATTTGTAATTCCAAATATCTGAACACCAAAACACACCATCTTATGAGATTTACTTGATAATCGAAAAAATAATATGGTAAATTTATCTACAGGGATTACCATACACTACTGCAAACTGTGCTTTCGTATTGAAAGATATAGTACCAAAAACGAAAAATTGCTATTCGTTGACTAATTAATGATGACGAAATGATCAACCACTTTCATTTCTTTATTTCTTGAAGATGCTTCAAGCAAAGAAGAAGCTCTGTTACCCGGTGAGTATTGAAAGTCGATGGTAATCACATGGCAAGTCACCAGGGCAGACGAGTGACGGAGGACACTTTTCTACAGGACATAAGAAAGAAGTTCTAACTAATGACTTGTTCAAAACCTACAACCAAATTTGTAGAATAAGAAATAATTAATAAGCCACTAAATTACCCATTACTAAATACGAAAATTGATAAAAGATTGAGTCCAATAAAATCACTAGACAAGTATATGGAAACTCTTAAGCTTGGTTTTAGTTTACCAACAAGATTTACATAATTCATTCTCAGTTAGTTTCTTAATTCACGAGATGAAGAAGTCGCTGTCCATTTGTCATTTCCTTGTTAACGTCTAGCCTTAGTTACCTTAGTAATAAAGAAGAATTTTCATTATGTAAAGTAATGACAAGTGGTGGAAAAAAAAAGCAAATTATGAAGATGCATTTTCGAGGAAGCAGCCACCGGGCATCTTATTAGTACGAATACGCGACCAAGTTGAAAAGTCACACTTTTATTTATTTAATTTTTTTTGGAGTACAGTCACGCTTTCATTTGTTTTATGATCAGATAATATCTAAAACATATTACATAGTGGAGTACTAGTAAACGGAATTTCTTAAATTAACTAAAGGCCGTCAGCATGGACAAAAAAAAAAAGACAAAAGGCCGTCAGCATCACAAGCCATTGACCAAAACTAGTATCATGTAGTTTTAAAACTAATGTTTTAAAACTCAGACCGTTAATTGAACCGGTGAAGTGTTCGAATCAAAATTCAACCGATCGGGACCGGTTCAACCCTGGTTCAATGAATTTTTTAAAAAATAATTTATATAAATATATATATATATATTTATGCACAAAATAAGATATGCTATGGACTAATTTAAAACTTTATATGATGAAAAGTTTACTATTTTTGAATAACTTGGATTTTCAAAAATAAAATTTTAAATTATAAGTTGAAACAAATAAATTTCATCTCAATTTCAATTATGTCTACCAAAAAATAATCTTAAATCCAACCCAAAAATACGATAATATTTTAAAATTATACAAAATTCGCGTCTATAAGAATTTAGACATTGTAAACTTAAATTTTAATTTACTTTTTTGGGATTTAGAGATTGCAATTTTAAAAAAGAAAGTTTGGAGTTTGAAAGAAGTCAAGAGAATCGAAAATAGAAATGCAAACTTGATAAGAAAAAAAAATGAGATAAAAGTGAGGGGTTGTGGCATTAAATAATTAGTCTTTAGGGTTAAAGAAAAATAATTCTTTTTTAACTTTTTTCAATTTAATGGAAAAAAATAAAATTAAAAGATGGAAAAAAACATCAATAAATTAAACCTAAAGAGGTTTGATTAAAAAGGGAGTGACAAAAGAAAAAAGGAGAGAGAGAGAGAGAGAGAGTTGAAGATTAAAAAGAAAGTGTCATAAGAGAATGAAATTTTGTATGAAAAATGGAGAAAAGAAAGATGGATGTTTGCTTTATATAAATAAGTTATCAAAAAAGACTAATAAGATGTGATGGTGTAATGGTTACTACGTTACTTTTCTATCATAAAAGTCTTGAGTTCGAATCGAAAACCACCGGTTTTGACTGATTTTCTTTAGATTTTTTAAAATTTGTTTAATTATGTACTAACTAATATGACAATTGTTTATGAGAATGATTTATACATTAAGCGAGTGCTTTTCTTTTTTATTTAATTACATAAACCAAATTATAGATATTGTTTCTAAGCATGATTTTTAAGTTATGTTGAGGACAGTAATGCTGAAATGTTTATTTTTAAATTGATATGCTGAAATTTTAATGCTATAGGGTCAATAACTGAACCTACGCTAATAGCTCGGTAGTGTCAAGATTTACAGCGGTAACCTTCTTTGGACCACAATCTTCCTGCCACTGGGGGAAAGGGAAAAAAAAAAAGCACAAATCACAAAACACAATTTTCATAGGACGTTAGAAGTAATAATTTTGACTCAAAATTCTTTTTATACACTGTTTGATTGAAACTATCATTAAACACCATGTACTAAATAGTCTAGAAGACGTGATTAAAATGATTCGATAATTCTAACTTTCCTCTCAAGTTCATAGACAGAGCACGCCTGTCGTTTGAAGATTCCGAGTTGTGTACATAGTTCCTAATTTCTGCCGGCGCAGACACAGATTATTACGTATACACAAAGGAATTACCAACAAATACTGAAAATTGGGACCAAACTTTTGTAATTTGAAAACTTCGGGGACCAAAATGCAGCATCGTTTATAAGGGACTCAGTAAGTATAAATTCCAAATGTTATGGACCCATTGTGATATAGATATCACACATTTGCATGTGGTATCAATCATATACAACTAAAGTTTGAAGGGTAAAGTTTTGTCTATACAGTCACCATTCATCAGTACCTTAACACTCCCATCATGAGGTGGTTCATTTCAAGAATGGCATTTCCCACAAGAAGGGAGTCATTACTGGGATCAAAATGCCATCTCTTCTCGTTGCCCGGCCAACCGAGAAGAAACCATATTGCTGATGGTTCTGCAGGAACTACCAAACCAGCGCTGTTTGGCTGCAAATGTGCATCGAAAGGGTATAATGAACATTTTATGAACAGGCAGAGTAATGGCCATGTCTATACTTTTCCAAGTTCTGGCATTGCTGGCTCAATAAGGTATGTATGTAAACTTTTTTCTTTCTTCATTACTCTTTAGAATTAATACGTAGTATTGACTATTTTTTTTTTTTTTTGTCCATGACTATTGGAGGGAAGTTTTTTCAATTTCTTTTTATTATAGACAAGGGGAAAGACAAATAGGGAAAACGAAAAAGAAAACAAAAATAACTAGAAAGGACAGAAGAAACTCCTTTGCTAAAACTAAACGAGTGTCAATTTTAGGCTGTGATTATAGGAATATTTTTTGAAAAGTGTCCATGAGGAGAAGTTCTGGAATTAAAGGTTTTCAACTTCGAGACACATGTAATTGTAGATAGCAAAATATACATCTTCTTTTTTGGTATGCTCCAAAGTACATTTTGCACTAGAATTAGTAGAGAGGACCTTTCATCATTTCACGGTAATGACATAGCAAAAATTTCATGTTTTGAGTTTTGTTCTTGTTTATGATATTATGGAATAGTTCTAAAAGTCCCAAAAATTCATCACAATAACACGAAGTTATTGAAACTCTAGCTAATTATGTTTTTCCAGTCCAAAAGCAATAATTATTCGTGAATTTGATAATACCCTTATTCATATTGCTTTCTTTTTATTGTCATTGGCAGGAAAATTAGGACTTTCTCAATTTATAGGGGAGTAATTCATTTACTACAACGTACTAGTATAATACTATAATTTGAAAATTATTACTCAAAAGCAGAATTGCTAATTAAACAGCCCCAGACGAGCTGATCTTAACTATGAAAAACAAACAATAAAGTTTATTTTTCCATTAAATTTAAAATTTTAATTTTATGATAATTTTATCCTCTTTTGTAATGGCTAAAAATTCTTCTAAACATGTCCCTGCAGCATTCATTTGAGTGTCAATCAGAAAACTGCATATATGGACATAGAAATTATCTCCAAGGAAGAAATCAAGCCAGCATCTCCAACTCCCCCTGAGTTGAGAACTTTAAGGTTTTCAATCTTGGATCAGCTTACTCGTGACTCTTATACAAATATATTGTTCTTTTTCTTCCCAAGAAAACAACAAGGCACTTATCTCAACGATGTTATTTCCCAAAGAAGTCGATGTCTAAAGGAATCACTATCAAAAACCTTAGTACCCTTCTATCCACTAGCAGGAAAAATAAAAAATAATTTGCATATTGAGTGTAATGATGATGGAGTTTACTACGTCGAAACTCAAACCAATATTGGACTGTTAGATTTTCTGAGGAAGCCTGAAAATGAGTTCATGAATCAGCTATGTCCATTTCATCCAGATTCCAAGGAATTATTGTCAAAAAGTTATCCTATCATGGTTCAAGTAAACATTTTTTACTGTGGTGGTATTGCCATTTGCTTGAGTGCTTCCCACAAGATTTTTGATGGTCTCTCAGTTTCTACGTTTATGCAATCTTGGGCAGCTACAGCACGCGAATCAACGGTACAAATAAATCCCAGTTTTATTTCATCTTCCTTATTTCCTCCTATTTTGGATATGTACCAAGATTCACCTCCTGTGGTCTCCAAACCACAAAAGAACGAGCCTAAATATGCTACAAGCAGATTTGTGTTCGATAGCTCAGCCTTGGCTGCGCTTAAATCCAAGGCAGCTACATCAACATCTTCCGCGAAACCAAGTTCAGCCAAGGCTGTTATGGGACTTCTATGGAAATCTGCCATAGCAGCTTGGAAAGTGAGGTCTGTTTTGTTTATCCCGGTGAATCTGAGGACAAAAGTTTCGCCCCCTTTATCACCTCATTCACTGGGAAATATCGTCTGGTTGGCTCGTGCTAAATGTTGTGACAATCCTAAGCTAGAGCTGGAATTGCTGATAAACAAGATCTCAAATTCCATTGGTACAATGAACGCTGATTTTGTTGAATCTATAAATGGTGAGAATGGGATTCAGAAGCTGATGGGAGCCTTAAAAGATTTCCATGAAGTGTTCTATGACCCTAATAGTATGGCTGAATGTATCTATATCAGCAGCATCCGCAAGACTGGTTTTTATGAGGCTGATTTTGGATGGGGAAAGCCCATATGGACATGCATTGCGCGTGGAAACAGAGATTTACACGGATTGGGAAATATTGCTCATCTGATCGAAACAAAATCTGGTGATGGGATTGAAGCATTGGTGACCATGAAAGAAGAGTACATGGCTACACTGGAGAAAAATCAGGAGCTTCTCCATTATGCTTCTTTAAATCCTAGCCCTCTTGATTCAAGCTAGCTTTTCAGCATGTTTTGTCTGGCTATGTTTCAAATCCTACAAAGCAATTGTGAAGGTTGGATTGTTATCAAAAGAAAGTTGTAGGAACAGAAAACCATGAATTTGTGTATTATTCCCCATTAGTTTGTTGACTTGCTTTTGAAAAGAAAAAAATAACACCTGATATGATTGGGAGTTTGGCAGACCCTGTTTGTGTATAAACAAAGAAAAACTTTGGGGAACTTAAGGCCTTAGTTCTGAATTATGTGCCATTAGTGTAGTGGCAGATGGTTTTCTGAAAGAGAGTGGCTCAAGTCATGTGGTTCCTGACCCCAAAAACAATAACAAATCTACCGTTGTACCTTTATTTCTTGCTATGGAGCACCTCCATGACCCCATGATCATGATTTTTCTGGGGCTGAAAGTGGGGTAAATTTAACGCCATACGAGTCTGCGGTAGTTCCTAGAGATAATTTCAAAAACTTCTCTTGAAGTTTATCACTTAGCACTCTTAGATCGTGTTTGTATTGTAACTTTTTGAAATTTTTGTAGAAAATATACTGTAATAATTTAATATATATATATATAAGATAAAAAGATGTGTTCATGTAAAATGTAAAAATTTTTGGTGAAAAATTCCTTTTCAAACAAGGCCTTAAAATTGCTATTCGTTGACTAATTAATGACATGACAAAATGATCAACCACTTTCATTTCTTTATTCTTTAAGTACGTGAGAAGAAAGCATTGCCTCTATATTAATGCCTTAATTAATCAAGCGATTTCCACACGAATAATTGACTAAAAAATTGGTCTGAAGATGTCATTAGCCATTTTCACTTCATTATTTCGTTTCTTAATTACTGTTTATCGATGGAATCAAGAAGACGCTTTCTGGTGTAAATAATAACAAATTCAAAAATAAAGAGACGCAAATTATGATTTGGAGGAAGTTGTTGCGGGGCGTCCAATCTGTCCACTCGCATTGGTAGATGGACACTTCATTATTCTTTGTTCTTGGCCTCTATAGCGGTTTTCACATTTGCCACCGATCCAGAATAAGTCCCTACTTTTTCTCTTTTTTTTTTTTGTTTTTTTGTTTTTGGCCTTGAAAAAAATGAGCAATCAGACAACCACTTTCATTTCTTTATTTTTAAATTGCACGAGAAGATGCCTCAAGCAAAGGTGAAGGAGAGTGAAGGAGAGCATATAAAACAAGTACTGCCTACCACTAGTCACTGCTATTTGAGGACTTGGGAGGCGGAGTTGGGAAGTTTTGGGGGGCTGACATGGAAGTGATGGAAACTTGAAGCTTGGAGTGCAAAAGAAAGAAAGAATTTTTCTTATTAGTTTGGTGGGAGTATAAAAGAGTTAGTGGGAAATCATATTATTCCTCATTTTACCAAATTGAAATTTTCTCGATCTTTTCTTCTTCCATTTCTCCTAGCAAAAACCCTTGCTTTGTCCGTTCTTTTCATTCTCTCACAAACGATCACACTTGGGAAATCAAGCTCAAGTAAGTGCTTCGCAAGAGCTAGGAGATCTTCCTTTATCTCTTAATCAAGGTAACTCTTGCATCTTTTGAGTTTTCTTTATTTGATTTGATTTGGTTTTGGGTATAGGTTTCTCTTAAGCCTTGGTTTCGAGTGGACCTTTGGTAGAGATCCTTGTATATGTGGTTTTTTGGGTGATTGTGGTTATTTCTTGATTGAGGTTTGGATGTTTGGTGATGTTTTGGGTTGGTTTGTACTTTGGTTATATGTTGTGTTGGGTTGGAAATAGGCAGAAGCGGTGAAAAAGGAAGTAAAACTAATTAGTATCACATTTGCCATCGATCTAAAACAAGCCATTAATTGATGAAAATTAGTATCATGGATTCATCTTAATGTATTACTATTAAATGGAATTTTTTGAATTACTAAAATTGCAGCAAAGTATCCTCACTTCTTTATTTTTCATCCTAATTACTATAATAATAATAATAATTAAGAAGTGGCTTGATGGGATGAAAATGTCACAGCCCATTTCTTTGTTTCTTGTCTCAGTTCCTTCGGTAATCAAGAAGATGATTTGTAAATGCAAATTATAAAGTAACAATTAAAAAAAAAGAAAAAAAAAAAGCAAGAAGATGCAATTTGGAGGAAGTAGCCACTGTGCTTTGATCATGACAGATGCTTATCAAGATGACTCATCTAAACTAGAAAATTTAGAAAAAAAAAAAAAGTAAAGTGATACATCATCTCTTTTCTTTTTTTTTTTGGGTGTTGCTTTCTTGACCAAGAAATATCTAAACCATATCTTACCTACTTAATTAAAAAAAATAAAAATAATAATAAAAAAACGTGTCCTACCTGCAATTATACTTTATCTCCTTTTTTTTTAATGCCGACTAACAATTAAATTAGTGATAAGATATCATCAACAATTATTCAGCCACTTTCATTTCTTTATTTCTTATCCACTCGAGAAGATGCTTCAAGCATAAAAGAAGAAATTCCTCTAAATTATTGCCTTAATCAAGAGGGTGCATCTGCGAGGAAAAAGTCTTACATCATCCAATTCCAAAGATGAGTTTGCTTTTTTCAACGTCATTGAATCTACGAATGAAAAAGGAACCAAACCATAATACTTCTTAAAACGCAATCTTTCTACTATTAAAGTTTTTAGCCCTACCCACTACTAGATAGAATATTTAAACAACTAAAGGCCGCCAGCATTGACAACACTAATTAGTCTCACAAGAAGTATTATGTAGAATTTTTAAAAATCTAACAAAGAAAAATTAGATAGAATTTTCTAAACAACCATTCTATCTAACCGATTAATGACCAACACCGTTGATCTTCCTCCTATGGAGGAAGAAGAGTAGAGAGAAGGTTAAGGGTAGAGAGAGGGGAGAGAGAAGGTTGAGGGAAAAGAGAAAACAGCCCCTACGGCGACAAGATTTTCGTCTAAGCTTTCATACACCTATTCTTTATCAAATCATGCAACATATATTTAATTGCGAACCAAAACTTGTAACAAATATTACAACCGGTTGACACATTAAAATCGTACTTAGCCATATTTCTAGATTACATAATCTTGAGGGATGCTTTTAACTTCTCTGGCCAATACAATCATAGATGCGGATTGGTTAAATGAGGATAGGGGCAATTTTAATGATAAAAAATATACAGAAAGTGGAAGACTTGTGGAGAGTTTTGGAGTGTCAACTATCATCAACCACAGAAAGTAGTTCTGAATAATGGCATATAGATTCTTTATACTGTTAAGCACATTCAAAGTTTAGAGACAGACTAAATTAAGAATCATGCTATAGTTAAAGGATTAAAGTATCCTAATTTAGAATTTAAGAGCTAAAGTGTCATGTGCGGTTATCACACTGCTTACAGGCCCTTGATCTGGTATACCACCACTCTTTGTTGAGCTTTGCTTATTTTATTAAGCAACGTATAAATCAAGTGGTAATTGAAGTCACTGGCTTATACAATTGTAATTTCATTCGAATGCCGAGATCAGAGATAGTCTTTTTTTTTTTTTTGCAAAACAAGACAAAAACCAAGCAAGTTCCATACTCTAAAAGTCCTGCCAATCTCATTTTTCTGTTAGAATGTAAGAAAGAAGTCCTAACAACCACTGAACACTTTATTATGATTCAATTAATTCACTTAGTTGAGCAAAGAAACTGAGGTTTCAATTCCAGCAAGAAAAGGATACTCTGTCTATCAGCCACCTCTTTCTTAGACGTATTTTAAAAGACTAAAGGGCTCCAGCATTGATCCAACAAAAGTGGTAGTTTTTTCATTTTTCATCTATTAGATTTGAGCTTTTTCACGAATTGATTATCAAATTTGGAATTTCTTAGGTCTATTTGCTAGATTTCACCATAATATTTGAACTTGAAATAGTAAATTAGCAGATCTGTTAATTGAAAACATGCATAGATATTCGTGGGACCATAATTATTTTATTTCACTTTTTAAAATATTTTTTGGAGATTTACAATGCAATTTTTATCTAATTTTCAGATTATAGTATCCAGATCTGGTCTTTGATATTTGTGTATATTTGATGATATAATTTTTGCCATTAATGCAAATTTCAATGAAATTATGATGTTTTATATATAAAAAAAATCTACTAAATTTAAATAATTCCATTTCTCAATTTGTCCTCAATTACATAGGCAATCAAGAAGTTGCCTGATGAAACGAAGAAGTTCTCATTGATACTAATCTGTTTGTTCCCTGTCTTAATTGTTTAAGTAGTCGAGAAGATTCTTTGCAGTGTGAATAACAAATAAACATTGAGGAAAACAAGAAAACGAAAAATGCATAGTAGGGAGATGCATTTTCGAGGAAGTAGCCACCAGGCATATTCTAATACCAGCCAGATTGAATAAATGAACTAGATAGATGAAGTAGAATATATTGATTGATCAGGGCAAGATTTCAGATCTATGTCTCCTGTTGCCAGCCCCTCAATCAGTATAGTTAAGTCAACTCTTTTGGTTTTGTGCACTGTTACTTTAATCGCAATTATACTAATCTGAATCTCACACATCAACCCACTGGAATCATTTAATCATCTCTCTGTTATTCTGGGCTTCTATTCTGACTTCTACCATTTGTTGCTGAAACATTCCTTCCATCTCTGATACCAGAAAACCTTTCGATCCAAGCAAGAAACAATGGCTGACGCTGCTATCAGTGCTACTGTTAAGGTCGTCTTGGAGACGGTCATTTCCATTGCCGCCGACCGTGTAGGTATGGTTCTCGGGGTCAAAGCAGAGTTGGAGAGACTAAGCAAAACTGCAGCAATGATCCAAGGTTTCTTGGCTGATTGTGACGCGAAAATGCATACCCAAGGGGTGCGAGAGTGGCTCAAACAGCTAGAAGATGAGGTTTTTAAAGCTGATACCGTGCTAGACGAGCTCAACTACGACAATCTTCGTCGGGAGGTGAAGTACCGAAATCAACCAATGAAGAAGAAGGTATGCTTCTTCTTCTCCTTCTTTAATGCAATTGGTTTTAGTTCCAGCTTGGCTTCAAAGATCCGGGACATCAACACCAACCTAGAAAGGATCAACCAGCGAGCCAATGACCTGGGATTGGTAATCAAGTACCAAATTGAAGCTGCACCCCCAGCTGATGCTGCTGGTGCCACGACAAGCAGACAAACCGACTCTATTGTTGTTCCAAACATTGTAGGAAGAGCCGGCGACGAGTCAAAGATAGTGGAGATGCTGTTGACCCCGTCTGATTCTGAAAGAGTTGTCTCTGTTGTTCCCATAACAGGCATGGGAGGCCTGGGTAAAACAACTCTTGCTAAATCAGTCTACAACAATACAAAAATTGATGAGAATTTTGGCATAAAGAGTTGGGTTTGTGTGGCTAGAGAAATTAAAATAGTGGAGCTGTTCAAACTCATTTTAGAATCTTTGACAAGAACAAAGGTTGAAGTGGATGGTAGGGATGCCATAGTTCAAGAAATTCGAGGAAAACTTGAGGAAAAAAGATTTCTCCTTGTTCTTGATGATGTATGGAATTGTGAACAGGGATTGTGGAGTGACTTCTTCACCACGTTGTTGGGACTCAGTACAACTAAAGGAAGCCGGTGTCTTCTCACTACTCGTCTAGAACCAGTGGCTAATGCTGTGCCTAGACATTTGCAAATGAATGATGGTCCTTATTTCTTAGGAAAGCTATCAGGTGATGAGTGTTGGTCTATCATAAAAAGAAAGGTGCTCGCAGGGGAAGAAGTACCAAAAGAATTGGAAGCATTGAAGAAGCAAATTTTAAAAAAATGTGATGGTCTACCCTTGGCAGCAAGTTTGATTGGAGGTTTGTTGCTCAACAATGGAAAAGAAGAGTGGCAATCTATATTGGAGGAGAGTCTCTTGAATGAAGATCAAAGCGAGATCGATCAAATACTTAAGGTGAGCTTTGATAATTTATCACCTGCATCAGTTAAGAAATGTTTTGCATATTGCTCGATTTTTCCCCAGGACACTGAATTAGGAGAAGATGAACTAATTGAGCACTGGATTGCTGAAGGTTTTGTTATACCAGATCCAAAAAATAATAGAGCGATGGAGGAAATAGGAGGCTACTATTTGAGGATTTTGTTGCAAAATTCCTTGCTGGAAAAAGTCGAAGAGTCATGGAGAACATACTATAAAATGCACGATCTCGTGCATGATTTTGCAAAATCAATTCTCAATCCAAAAAGCAGCAATCAGGATCGCTACCTTGCATTGGACTCTTTTGAAGGTTTGGCAGAAAATACCACAATGACAATACCAGCATCAATTCGCACGTTATTTCTCCATCTAGAGGTTGGCATATCTGCTGACATGCTTTTAAGATTCAAGTACTTGCATGTTCTCAGATTGTCTGGATATGATGTCCTGTCTCTACCGAGCTCCATTGGCAAACTACTACATTTGCGGTTGCTTGACATTTCATCTTCTAGAATTACAAGTTTGCCGGAATCTCTTTGCAAGCTATATAATTTGCAAACACTAACAATTTGTAAGAACGCCCTTGAAGGAGGTTTTCCAAAACGGATGAGCGATTTGATTAGCTTGAGGCATCTAAATTACAATGATTCTCGTGCAGAATTTAAAATGCCGGTGCAGATGGGACGATTGACTCATCTTCAAACTCTAGAGTTCTTTATTGTAAGTCATGAGAAGGATTGTGGTATCGAAGAGCTTGGGACCCTGAAATATCTGAAAGGATCCTTGCTGATAAGAAATCTTGGACTAGTGAAGGGCAAAGAAGCAGCTAAACAAGCAAAATTGTTCGAAAAGCCATATCTGTCTCGCTTGACATTTGCATGGGAGCTGCGGCATCTGGAAAGTGATAACCGTGATGAGGATGTGTTGGAAGGTCTCCAACCTCACCCAAATTTGCAAGAGTTGGGAATTCAATATTTTATGGGTAATATATTGCCGCAATGGCTTATCAATTTGCCAAAATTGGTGGAGTTGCAGCTAGAAGATTGCAAGAGATGCAGTGAACTCCCCTCATTAGGACAACTGCCATCCCTTAAACGTCTCTATTTGGAAAGCTTGGACAACATTCGATTTATTGGAGATGAATTCTACGGTATCACTACTAATGAGGAGGAGGGCAGATCACGAGCATCAGGGAGCAGCGCTAGAAGACGAAAATTCTTTCCTGCCCTTGAAGAACTCAAGGTAGCATTTATGGAGAATTTGGCAGAGTGGAAGGATACAGACCAAGTGAGGTCAACAATAGGTGAAGCAGAAGTAGATGTCTTTCCCATGCTGAGGAATTTTCACATTGAAAGTTGTCCAAAACTGACCACTCTTCCGTGCTCGTGCAAAATTCTACACGTAGAGTATTGCCGCAATCTAACAAGTATAAGAACGGGTTACAGCACTGCTTGTGTAGAGAAGTTGAGTATCCGCTCTTGCGACAATCTTAGGGAGCTGCCAGAAGATGTGTTTGGATCGAGTTTGCAGCGGCTGACCATCGAAGTGTGCCCAAGATTAATTAGTCTGGAAGTAAATGGACAGAAATGCTCCCTACCATGCCTTGAGGAATTGAGTATTCAATTTTGCGATGGGTTGACCACTATATCCGACAAAATGTTCGAGTCATGCCCGTCTCTGCGGTCCCTGTCGGTGGAATGGTGCCCCAATCTGGTGTCATTTTCACTTAATTTGCAGGAGACGCCTTCTCTCGAGGAATTCGTCTTATACAGATGTCCCAAATTGATCCCTCATAGTTTCAAAGGATTTGCTTTTCCCACCAGCTTAAGAAAATTGAGGATCGGTCCCTTCTCCTCAGATGACTCCTCAATTGATGATTTTGATTGGTCCGGTTTAAGATCTGCATCAACACTCCGTGAGCTTTACTTACGAGGCTTGCCTTGCTCGGAGTCCCTGCCACACCAGCTTCAATACTTGACTACCCTCACTTCACTAACTCTGTTCGACTTTGGAGGAATAGACGTGCTGCCAGATTGGATTGGAAACCTTGTGTCCCTTGAAACCCTAGAGCTTTGGCTTTGCAAAAAGCTTCAGTCTTTACCACCCGAGGCCGCCATGAGACGCCTCACCAAGTTAACAAGTGTTGAAGTTTATGAGTGTCCTCTATTAAGACAACGATACACTCCCCAAAGAGGCATCTATTTGGAGGAGTAGATTTCAAGTTATTTTGTAAGATTTTCCTATCTAAAGTTCACACTCAAGTTATTTCATATTTGGAGGCATCTATGTTTGTTGATGAACTAGAGTGCTGCAAACCTTCATCCCTTACAGTTGGTGATACATGCTTCATAAGAATGACAATAATATGGGATGGTTGTTTATCATCTTTCAGAAGTTTGAGAAGTTTGTACATCACAATTACCTTGCTTTTTTGTTCTGTGAGCTGAATTACTGTATTGTTACCTTGTCTAGCAGTGACAGCGAACAAGAAGGCAATAATGGTGCTCAAACATCAGTTTCATGTTGTTTCCCATCGTTGCTGAAGAAGGAGAAGCCAGGAGGTATGATGGTTCTCAAACATCGGCTTCTCCCCCCAAGAACTCTTTTTAACCTCCGCCCAATTTATTAAAAATACAAGGGAATTGGTGCAAGTTTTTATCAAAGTATGCTTGAGTGAAAGCAGGTGTTTTTCTGCACTTTCATGTATTTTTGAACGTTTGTGCTATGCTATATAGCTTAGTTTTTAATCTTTAAGATTGTACATTTACTAGGTGCTTAACATGTCCTTTGATTGTGAAAGAAGTTGGTTTTTTCCATTTTCTTGTACTAGTTACTAGACCATACCTTTTCTTTGCATTCCTTAGCTGTCATAACTGAATTCATACTGAAATGTAACATTACGATGGTAATTTCCAGAGTCTTAGAAAGCAGACCTCATGTTGTTGGACAAAGACACCACCCTTTGCTGTTGCATTTCTTACAAGATTGCCAGGGGGCAGAAGTTATTTTCACTGACTAGACAGGTTTGAAGATGAAGTTAGTAATTAATGATGAGAATTTTGCACAATCAGAGAGCGCTAGCTTTGATGGAGGCTTCACCAATAGGTGGTTCTCCCTAGGTTTCCCAAACATAAGTTTTTACTCGTCTCCTGCTCGGGCTGTAGAAAGAAACATAATAATTTAGCTTGTTCATCTTCAGGGCAGTTTTGATAGTTTTTTATCTGCATTCTTGATATGTATTTCGTAAATCAATTATCAAAAGTTTTTTTTCCCTTTGGTGTAGTATGCTGATTGCTGAAAAAATTGAAAGAGACCAAAATTCTGTGTTTTCTCTGCCTCTCTGAACTACTGAAAGATTTGAACATCTTAAATCTCTTAACTAGTTACTTTCTATTTGGCCAAGGACAAAATTATTAGCTACGGTTCATACCCAAATAGCCTCTTCGTTTGAATGTGCTACAAAATGTTTCATTTGATTTGCAATGCTAGATGTGCATGGACACATTCTTCATTTTCCTGTCACTGATATTGCCAGTCTCGATGGATAACATTAAAGCTAATCGAGAAATGATTTTCAAAGAAACTTCATGATACAATTTGCCGTTCTTTGGGACTCTGTGTACTTATTGCCATAAAATTAGTTCAGCCTAATTGAATTTCAAATATGTATGTGGAGGAACTAGAGTGCTGTGAACATTCACCCCTTATAATTGATACTGCATGCTTCATATCAATGACAATAATGTTTTTTTTCTTTTCAATGACAAAAATGTTGGATAATTGTTTATCATCTTTCATAAGTTTGACAAGTTTATATGTCGCCATTGCCTTGATTTTCTATTCAGTGAGCTGGATTACTGTATTGTAACCTAGCAAATGATCAATGTAAGGAATGATGGTGCTCAAACATCAGCTTCATGTTGTTTTCCACTGTTGCTGAAGAAGAAGAGCTCAGGAGGTATGTGGTGCACAAAAGTGATAATGCAGCAGTTCTCTCCCCAAGAACTATAAGTTTGCATTCTAATATGCTTAAGTCATGTAATTGGCATAAAAACAGGGTGTTTTTCTGCACTTTTATTTGTTGTTGAATGTTTACCCTGTGCCACATAGCTTATCTTTTGCTGTTGAAGATTTTTATGTGTTGTGATTGTGAAAGAATCTGGTTTTCAATTTTCTTGCACTAGTTACCAGTCCATACCTTTTATTTGCTTTCATAGTTTGTCATGATTGGAAGCTGTTCTTAACATGATTAACATGATTGGAAGCTGTTCTTAGACCTCGTGTTATTGGACAAAGGACACCAGCGTTTGCCGTTGCATTTCTTACTAGAACGATGTTAATTTAGCTCATTAGGTAGCATTAGCTTGGATGGATGTTTCACAAATAGTTGGTTCTCAAACATAAGTTTTTCGTAATCTCCTGGTCAGAATGCAGAAAGGAAGGCAATAATTTAGCTTTACGTCCTCAGGGCAGTTTTAATAATTCCTGATCTGCTTTTGTATTTAGTAAATCAATTACCAAAACTTTTTATTTTTTTTTGCCAATTGCTGAACTAAAAATGGCTAGTGGCACGCTTGTAGAGAGTGATATGGGTGAAGAAGAAAGAGAGGGGAGCACCATCCGAGCAAGGAAGCTGATTTGAGTCAAACTGGATTGATGGACTTGTTGGTAAAAGAGCTGGATGTTTGTGACAGTAGAGACAATCAATTGGATAAACAAGGAAGCAGGTAGTTGAACAGAATAAGGCCAAAGATTTGGAGCAGTGAGATATGTAGATGCAAGATGGCATTTGGGTAGAAAAGGAGCCAGGCAAAAGCAAGTACAAGGCAATTTGCCCAATTCGTAGGGGTATATTTTATGAAATTTTCATCAGTATAGAGTAAATCAGTCATCCTCTTTCCAAATTTTTAAATTAAACTACACTAACCAATATTGGAGTCGTATAGTAATTCTTCCCTTCTCTAATTCTCCTTTGTTGCCTTTGAAGTTCATAAAAAAATGCCTTCCTGTTCAATTATAACAACTAGAGCTGTCAATAGGGATGGCAACATGACGGGGTTGGGGCGGGGGACCCCTCCCCCATCCCCGCCCCACTGCCTACAAATTCCTCCAGCCCCCGCCACCGCCCCATCCCCTGTCCCCCGCTCCCCCAGCCCCGTCCCCGCCCCGCCCCGCCCCGCTTCCCCCGCGAGACTAATAAAAATTTGTTATATAATTTTAGTATAGTTAAATTTTAGCAAATAATCAAGTATTAAAATATCAGCACATCATCAAATTATTATTCATTGTAATTTTACAATTGAAACTTATAAAAACAATCAAACAAAAATTATTTGAATACAATCCAACATGATAAAATAAATATAACTAAAGTAGTCAAGTTTTCACATTTGACACAAATACAATCACTAATTCATTATTGTGCTTGTGCTTTTTTTAAGAAAAAAATTGTTATTGTATTAAGTGTAATTAGGGATTTAGTATAAATGTATTAGTAAATTTAGTATAACCAATTAATAATTTGTATTAGTACACATATATAATTATTAGTATAATTAATAATATCAATTATATTATATATATACTAATAGACATTATATAATACATATAACTAATAATATCATTATCATAAGTTTGTAACTAATTAAATTATATATTATATATATAATTATATACATATATATTTTATATATTTATTTTTTTAAAGCGGGTGGCGGGGCGGGGAATGGGGCGGGGCGAGGGTAGACTCCCCTGCCCCCGCCCCAACCCGCTCTCCATTAGCCCCCCGCGGGCACCCGCCCCCATTACCATCCCTAGTTGTCAACAATTGCCTTTGGAATTTACTTAATGAATGTCTATTAGGATACATGCTGTCACTGTTATTTTTATAGCTGCAAGCGTATGATCTTTCTCCTTCCTTCGTCATGGTTGCAACTGTTACTGCATCAGTATGAATGCGCAACTTTTCTTCTTTCTCACTTAATTCTATCCATTTACTAATTAATCCACCGTTTGATAAGTGAAAATGGTCAGCATGGAAAGTCTATCCACCAGAATACCTGTCCACACAAAATGCCAGGGAGGAAAATTTATATTCTACTGTTTGGAACACAAGTCAGAATGGAATATTCATTTATTTTTCAGCGTTTGGTATAATCCATATTTAGATTTCAGAATGGAGTACAATTAATATAAATTTGACTTAATTACCCTAGATTGATTTATAGAACATAACATATTTTATTTGTTATATTATGTATTTGTTTGTTTATATGGAATTTTGACATTTTATGCTTTCAAAATAATTGATTATTGATATTAAAAATTTTCAATTGTAATATGTAATTCATTCTAACATATAGATTTTTACGTTAAAATTTTACATCTGCTAGAAATATAATTAATTAATTAGTAATGTAAAAATATAAATTACATGAAACCAAACAAATATAATATATAGTAAATTGTATTAAGTTTTCATTTTTATATATGATAAAAAATCACACAGTTGTTCAAACATCAAAGAATAAATTAAAGTACTTTAAAATATTTGTTTGCTACTAAAAAGAAAAATTTATTTTAAACACAAGAAAAATTACATTTAACTATTAATTGACCTAACAAATATTCTATGACATGGTGATAGAGAAAAGATTTATAAGTATAAACTTGACATCCTGCTAAATTTGACATTCTAGGATGAAGTTTGGAAGAACTTTTCTATGATTTGTTTGAGGGACGAGATTTCAGAAAAACAAAAACAAAAAAAAAAAGTTGGAATAAGCATTTCAAGAGGTAAAGACATCCCCACTTAAATGATCCATACCAAACTTGGAATGGAATGAATTAAGTTAGAAAGGCTTTTCCTTTTTGGGCCTTTCTTGCGTATCAAATATGGGGTAAGTATATTAATCCTTCGCTTTTCCCCTTTAATAGTTTAGTATGTCTTTTTTTTTTTTTTCAAGCGTGATTTCTTCTTATTTTGGTCGATTCATGGTTAAGAGTTATTTAATATTTTCTAAGACTTTAATGTAATTATGCAATTAACTACTTGAATAGCTGTTACAATCATAGTAGCTATTTTTGTTTGAAATTCTTGTTTCTATTTGCTTCTGCATGGTATAACTTTTGCCTTCTTTCTCGTTGTCATCTTGGTCTTGATGATTCTATCTTAGGATTCTATCTTATCATCTAAGGTATGTTTAATTTATTTTCTCTCTGTTCCAAAAATTTCATTATCCTCCCATTAAGAATTTCCAATTGAGATATTTTCCAATTACAAATTCATCAACTTGTCCAGTTAGTTTTATCAATAGTTATAGTAACTATTATTTTCATGTAATTAACGATAAGCTGCTTAATTTATATAACTAGTATTTGTTTGTAATTTCCATGTTTCAAAATTTTCATGTTTGGTTTAAGTAGTACTATGTAAATGAGCAGCTCCTTTCAGATGATTACTCTGTTCCAGCTGTAAGCTTGCTTATTGCCATAAATTCAACTCTCTAGTTCTGGCTTTTCTGAATCAATTGAACTCTAGCATATTGATTGTTTTGCAGGCTCCCGATCCTAACCTGAAAAATGCGACAGACAGGAATGAGGCACAAATCCCTTCAGAGCTTATCACTCAATGTGTAGCTACTCTGCTTATGATTCAGGTGCTTTTTTGGGTGTATATCTCTAAGATTCTTTATTTCTCTCTCTCTCTGTTTCTTTCTTTTACTTCATTGACTGCCCGCTTATGATGATGTTTACATCAGAAGGTTGATCTCTTGGATGGTCTCCTTTCCCCTCTTCCAGTGAAAACTACAAGCTGTGCATATTTTGGTTTATATTTTCCTTATGGCTTATTATCAATCCAAAGAACTGAATCTCAGTTTCAATGAAGTTGACATTTATGGCTATCAAATCATAGCTACAATGACATTACTGGCTCAATCTAGCAACTAATCGTGTAATGGGATTAATCTGCATTCTCTTTTCAATGAATTAAGGAGTTGAAAATAATCTCAAACTCTGTTTAACTGATAAGGAAGCTCACCCTTCACTTGCTTGCTGCTGTTGGGTTTTGCATCATATTTGAAATATTTTCTTTGCATCATATTGGTAAGCAAGTTCTTTCTGCAGTTGTAGCAATGACATGACTAGAATATCAGTTCTCGATTCGAGAATTGGACAGCTGTGCCAAGGTTCGTGTGTCATGTCATATCAATGGTAAATTACTAGGTTATAAACGGAAATATGCCTTAGATCAGTGCGTACAATGTTTTAAATGCTGTTCATTCTACAATGTTTTAAATGCTGTTCATTCTACAATTTGTTGTTTTTGTTTTGTTGTGATGTACGGAGTTTGACCTTTTTGAGAATGTATACTTGTTGGCTTAACATTGCAGTCATCTATTGCAGAAATGTACAGAGAGTGCAGTTTCCACCAGCCGATGTGGCTCAAATATTGGATTCTGCAGTTACAAGCTTGAAGCCTTGCTGCCCACAAAACCTTCCAGTTTATACAGAAATACAGAAGTGCATGGGAATTGTCAGGAACCAAATATTGGCGCTTATACCTACTTAGCCAATAAAACTTGGAAGTATATATTTTTTTTCTTGTCTGCAATGTAGATAATTGATTTGATTGCCATCTTAGCTTCTAAGGCTGCCATGACAAGTGTTCTCTCTGTATCCAGCTAACATCAATGGAATGAGTTATCACTTCCATTATAGGCCATCTATCTTCAAATTCATGATAGACTTGCCTCTTATTTACTGTTGTTAAGTTGATCATGTACCCATTCGCTCTCCCTTGTTGATAGACACGTACAAGTTTTGGGTCCTTTGCAGCTATTGAATGGATTGCGCAGGATCCTATGGGAATACAGTTTTGGAAAAGTCAAAGAGGGTTTTTGCCCGCAACGGATCCTCTGTGTCACACCCTGTATCACACCCTATCACACTCTTTATAATCTCGCCAAGTGTCCCTTAATAAACCAAACCCTCAAATAACCCAACTCAGACCATATTAAATTGATTAATCGATTAACCGGACAGATAACTTAATCTCTTTAACCAAAACCAAGTAAAATAAAAACTCTTTAACCAAAATCTCAATTTATCAAGGGAAGCAAACCTAAAACCCAAACAACCTCTGTCCTCTCTTCGTCATCTTCACCATTCACCTTCAGTTGTGCAATTTATATGCATCAATGAAATTGTTATATATCTTATTCACATGAGGCAAAAGTTTTTTGGCATTTATGCTTTAGTAGTATGCTTCACGAAAGCCAAGTTAGCCACACGTTGACTGGAACAACCACAGTATCGGAGCGGTCAGAAATTGTGAGCTGCTCCTTCAATTTTTTAGCTTTTTTGCTTTAATGGATTATCGATTTTTGTCATGGTGTTACTTTAATATCACATCAATTTTGTGGACTTGAATTTAGATACAAATTACTTGAGTTGAATTTACTTGAATTAGCAATCAAAAATAAGATCAACAATTGCGTTCGTCTGTGGAGACATTTTGGGGATTTTTTTTCAAACATCTGCATGTTTTTATTTTCCTTGTAACTTTTCAGTGGGTTATTTATGTAATACAATAGATGCATATGGTTACCTTGATCCAATCCTAGGATGCATTTAGTGGCTGCAATCCCAGGTACTCTTGCTAGTCTTTCTGAATTACGTAGATAGATATAATATCATGGTTCATATTCATGTTGTAGTAATAAGTAGTATCGAATATTATAGCAGATGTAAATTCAATTAGATTCGCCATTACTTGATCCTAGTGTTGTTGGGCTACCTAATCAAACTGCTCAAGCTTGACGAAAGACAAGTTGAGAAGGCTTTGCTTGTGTTGATCACCACGCAGTTTGCTTTGGTTCATTTGCAGCTGATCTGAACTTTCTTGAAAATAGCTACAGAGTAGTATATAAGTTTTCTAAGGACTTGAATTTACTATACTTGATATTTTGTAGATCTTAAATGCCTTTCTTCTCGTTATATTGCACTTGATATTCAAACATTGTTATAAATTTTGTGGAAATAATAAGCAACAATATATCTCAACATGTTGATTAATTTTTTCTCAATTCTGAACAATTTTTTTGTTTTATTTTTTGTGTTTTCGATTTTCCTTTTTCCTGTGGCTACATTATTCTCAAAAATTACAAAGGTTATGTAACCTCAGGAGTAGATGTCTAAATACAAAAAGAACATAGCAGTTGTGAATATGATGGTTTTGTACAAGATCTTTGTTGATTTGTCAAGCCGCAGCCGCAGCTCTTGACTTTGGATGGCAGAATTTTGGCGTCCCACATCGAAAATCAGAAACGGAAGGCTTCCCTCTTGATTCCTATAAATAGAAGAGGCCTCTGAAGGTTTTAACTCGCACCACTCAAGAGAGTTATATGGGCTATTAGCTTCTTGAGTCATCTAGCCCATTTAGTCAAATATTTTAGGCTCTCTTGTTTTGAGTTTAGGAATATTTTCTAAACTCTTTTGTAAGTGCCTATTGGCCTAGGAACCACTTTCCTACGGCTTTTGTATTTCTTCTTCATATTAAAAATATTGCTCCTCCCTCGCCCGTGGACGTAGGTCAATTTGACCGAACCACGTAAATCTTTTGTGTCTTTTATTTGCTTTGTTATCCGTCTTTATATGGTCGGTTTTACCGCCTAATTATTATATGGCTGGTATCTACCGCCTATCTATTATATGGTCGGTTATACCGCCTAATTTGTGCTAACTTGAGTTTGTCTATTTCCTGGTCCGGTCCTAACAAACTGGTATCAGAGCTGGTTGTTATATTTTGCAAGACAGGTTCATCTGGTGGGGCCCGTTCATCTGGTGGGGTCCGTCCATCCTGTGGGGCCCACTCATCCTGTGGGGTCCGTTTATCCGTGGGGCCCGCTCACCTTGTGGGGTCCGTTCATCCCCATGGGACCCGCTTATTTCGTGGGGTCCGCTCACCCTGTGGGGCCCGCTCACGAGACTTGCATATTTGTTTGGCCAGTTTTTTGAGACAAATTTCAAGTTACAGATTTTGTGGCAACAATGACGATAACAAAGACGGTTGTCGAGAAATTCGACAGGAATGTCAACTTCGGCATGTGGCAGCTCAAGATGGAGGCCATTCTTGTTCAAGACGGAGTTGATTTGGCAATTCAAGGAATTGAGAAAAAGCCAGAAGATGTGACAGATGCAAATTTTGCTGAGATGGATAAGAAGGCAAGATCCAGTATTATCCAAAATCTCTCCGATGAGGTATTGCGTGAGGTAACAACGGAGACTTCGGCCAAGGCTATGTGGGATAAATTGAAAGCCTTGTATATGAAGAAGACAGTCGAGAATCGGCTATATTTGAAGCAGAGTTTGTACATGCTTCGGATGTCTGAAGGTACATCTATATTCTCCCATCTTGATAAATTTGATTCCATTATTATGGATTTGGAGAATATAGATTCGAAAATTGATGATGAAGATCAAGCCCTATTACTTTTGTGTTCCCTTCCCCAATCCTTTAAGCATTTCCGTGATACTATGATATATGGAAAGGAAACAATTTCGTATCGGGAAATTAAATCTGCATTAAAATCTAACGAGCAGATAGATAGGGATATTACTGGGGAAACTAGTGGGAGTCAAGCCGATGGCTTGTTTGTTCGGGGTAGATCTGAAAGGAAAAACACAGAAAATAGAAGTAGATCTAAGTCCAGACATAAAAATGTGGTGTGCAACTATTGTAAAAAGAAGGGCCATATTATCTCTGATTGCTTTAAATTGAAAAATAAAGAAAAGCAAAAGGAGAAAAGGAGTGAAACCACCGAGGCTAGTATTGCCGTTGATGAGAATGATGGAACTATTTTCTGTGCAACGGAAAATAATTTTAGGTCTAACAATGAGTGGATTTTAGATTCGGGTTGTTCATATCATATGTGTCCCAATAGGGACTGGTTTTCAACATATGAATCAACTGAAGGTGGAGTTGTCTTAATGGGCAACAACGCTGTTTGTAAAGTTGTTGGCAAAGGCACAATCCGGATTAAAATGTACGATTGTATTGTGAGGACGCTCACAAATGTTAGACATGTTCCAGATTTGAAGAAAAATCTCATCTCTTTGGGCACTCTTGAGTCTATCGGGTGCAGGTATTCAGGTGGAAACGGAGTTCTTAAAATTACTCGAGGAGCTCTTGTTGTTATGAAGGCACACAGATCTGGTACTTTGTATATTTTGCAGGGATCTACTGTGACAGGTGCTGCTGCTGTTTCAACATCATCTTTGTCAGATACAGACATCACCAAATTATGGCATATGCGTTTGGGGCATATGAGCTAAAAAGGCTTGGACATACTGAGCAAAAGAGGACTTCTGTGTGGACAAAGTACCGGTCCATTGGAATTCTGTGAACATTGTATTTTTGGGAAGCAGAAAAGAGTCAGCTTCAGTTCACCAGCAATTCACAAGACAAAAGGCACTCTTGATTACATTCATTCAGATCTATGGGGTCCTTCTCGTGCTCCTTCTAAAGGTGGTGCCAGGTACATGTTGACTTTCATTGATGACTATTCAAGAAAAGTTTGGGTCTATTTTCTTAAGCATAAAAATGATGTTTTCCTAACTTTCAAGCAATGGAAAGTTTTGATTGAGAAACAAGCAGGAAAACATGTTAAGCGGTTGAGAACAGATAATGGCATGGAATTTTGTGGAGGTGAATTTAATGAATTTTGTAAGAATGAAGGAATTGTTCGGCATCACACCGTCAGGATGACGCCTCAACAAAATGGTGTGGCTGAACGTATGAACAGAACGCTTTTGGAGAGAGCAAGATGTATGATCTCCAATGCAGGGTTGACAAACGACTTTTGGGCAAAGACGATCAATATGGCCTGTTATATTGTCAACCGTTCTCCTTCTGCATCTCTTGATTTCAAAACTCCTGAGGAAGTTTGGTCAAGTACCCCTGCTGATTACTCCAATTTAAAAGTTTTTGGGTGTCCAGCATACATGCACGTGAATGATGGAAAATTGGAGCCTAGGGCTAAAAAGTGCATTTTTCTTGGGTATGCTTCTGGGGTGAAAGGATACAGATTATGGTATCTTGATCCCAAATCTCCAAAATTTGTAATCAGTAGAGATGTTACTTTTGATGAATTATCTATGTTATCTTCCAAGAAGGAGTCTTCTAGTCCTTGTACTACTGATAGTACAAAGAAGCAGGTGGAGCTTGATATTGGCAGTTCTGGTCCTTCTCAATCCAAATCTTCTATTCAGCAAGTGCCAGTAGATGCACTTGAATCTACTATTGAAAATAGTTCAGAAGAAGAGGAGTATTCCATAGCCAGAGATAGACAAAGGAGAGATATTCGACCACCACAAAGATATGCAAATTTAGTTGCATATGCTTTATCTGTTGCAGAAGAAACTGATGCAGTTGGTGAGCCTTCCACCTATTCAGAAGCAGTTTCTTGTGATGATTCTGCAAAGTGGTTGATTGCAATGAATGAAGAAATTGAATCTCTTCATCAGAATGAAACTTGGGTTCTTGTAAAGCCGCCGTCAGCTAAGAAAATTATTGGTTGCAAGTGGGTCTTCAAGAAAAAGGAAGGTATTCCAGGGGTTGAAGATGCAAGATATAAAGCACGATTGGTTGCAAAAAGCTATAGTCAGGTACAAGGTGTTGATTTTAATGATATATTCTCACCTGTTGTTAAACATAGCTCTATTCGTGTTTTGCTTGCTTTAGTTGCCATGTATGATTTGGAGTTAGAGCAGCTTGATGTTAAGACAGCTTTCTTACATGGCGAACTTGAAGAACAAATTTATATGAGACAACCCCAGGGTTTTGAAATTGAAGGTAAGGAAGACCATGTTTGCTTATTGAAGAAATCCTTATATGGATTGAAACAGTCTCCAAGACAATGGTATAAGAGGTTTGATTCCTTTATGTTGGGTCATGGTTATTCAAGGAGCATGTATGATAGTTGTGTTTACTTCCGGAAGTTAAATGATGGTTCTTTCATTTATTTGCTGCTTTATGTTGATGACATGCTCATTGCTGCCAAGAATTTGTCAAAAATTCACACCTTGAAACTGCAATTAAATAGTGAATTTGAAATGAAAGATTTGGGAGCAGCTAAGAAAATTCTTGGCATGGATATCAATCGAGATCGAGGAGTAGGAAAGTTATTTTTGACCCAGAAAAATTACCTTGAGAAAGTCTTGGAGCGTTTTGGCATGAAAGATGCTAAATCAGTATCTATTCCTCTTGCTAGCCATTTTCGGCTATCTGCTGCTCAATCACCAAAATCAGATGAAGAGGAAGATTATATGGCACGGGTTCCTTATTCCAGTGCAGTCGGCAGTATTATGTATGCAATGGTTTGTACTCGTCCAGATATTGCACAAGCAGTCAGTGTTGTTAGCAGATATATGTCTTGCCCTGGTAAAATACATTGGCAGGCTGTGAAGTGGATTCTCAGATACTTGCGAGGTACTTCAAATGCATGTTTGGAGTTTGGAAGAAATAATAATACTTTGGTTGGTTTTGTAGACTCAGACTACGCTGGAGATCTTGACAGGAGAAGATCACTTTCAGGCTATGTATTTTGCATTGGCGGTTGTGCTGTTAGTTGGAAAGCTACTCTACAACCTGTCGTAGCTTTGTCTACTACAGAAGCAGAATATATGGCTGTGACCGATGCAATCAAAGAAGCCTTGTGGTTGATGAATTTATTTAGCGAGTTAAGTCTATATCAAGGTGTTATTGATATTCACTGTGATAGTCAAAGTGCCATACACTTGACTAAAGATCAGATGTATCATGAGAGGACGAAACATATTGATGTGAAATATCATTTCATTCGGGATATCATTGCTGAAGGAAAGGTCCTTATTCAGAAAATCAATACTAAGGACAATCCAGCCGATATGTTTACAAAACCTCTTCCACTTTACAAGTTCAAGCAGTGCTTGAATTTGGTTGGTGTTCATTGTTGGTGATTTAAGCCCATTGGGGCTTATGTGGAGAAGGTGGAGCAGTTTTACTATTATTGATGATGGAACTCAAAATTATGCCAAGGTGGAGATTTGTTGATTTGTCAAGCCGCAGCCGCAGCTCTTGACTTTGGATGGCAGAATTTTGGCGTCCCACATCGAAGATCAGAAACGGAAGGCTTCCCTCTTGATTCCTATAAATAGAAGAGGCCTCTGAAGGTTTTAACTCGCACCACTCAAGAGAGTTATATGGGCTATTAGCTTCTTGAGTCATCTAGCCCATTTAGTCAAATATTTTAGGCTCTCTTGTTTTGAGTTTAGGAATATTTTCTAAACTCTTTTGTAAGTGCCTATTGGCCTAGGAACCACTTTCCTACGGCTTTTGTATTTCTTCTTCATAGTAGAAATATTGCTCCTCCCTCGCCCGTGGACGTAGGTCAATTTGACCGAAGCACGTAAATCTTTTGTGTCTTTTATTTGCTTTGTTATCCGTCTTTATATGGTCGGTTTTACCGCCTAATTATTATATGGCTGGTATCTACCGCCTATCTATTATATGGTCGGTTATACCGCCTAATTTGTGCTAACTTGAGTTTGTCTATTTCCTGGTCCGGTCCTAACAATCTTCTCCATTTTTTCCTGGATCTTTGCAAGGTGACATTTTTTCTTTTTTTTCCTAACTGTTGTTTAGGAACAAACATGGCAATTTTTTTCGTGGAATTTGTATTCATGCAAATAGGGCTGTAATGTTCTTCAGTTGCATGTTGATTGATGGAGGAATAGTATTGGTCGTATTCCAGTTTGAGAAATTTTTAGGATCTGTACATGAGTAATATGACAAAGCTCATATTCTAATATGTTTTTGTTTTTACACTGAACACAGATTGTAGACATTGTGCCCAAACTTGCACGTCTTTATTTCCTGGAGAAGCTTCCTGTTACGCTGCCATATGCCCAGGCTTCTGTTTTGCTTTGCATAGGCTTGTAGAGAAAGGACATATCTGTTATTGAGGTTTGCTCTCTTAATCAACCATTTCTTTTCTTAAAAATTGTTTGTGAATTACTAAATTAATAAAAAAAAAAGCTTCCATTTGTTGGTTCATAATTAGGAAATTCAACATCCTTATATTTGTAGGATTCATATTTTTTCAAGTGTTAAATATAATTTTGCATATTTAATTTGGGTAATAAATTTCTTATGTTGCTTTACGCCTTTGTGATTGGAAAGATATGGAGAATGATTTGCCAACTCATGAAGTCCAATCATGTCGTAAATTGGACTTTGAAGATGTTGACTCGCAGGAGATAAATGGTAATGCCTTACCTCTTTGTATTACTGATGGCAATCAAGAAAATCAAATTTTTGTTCCTTTAGCTATACCAGATGAGTTGGTCCCGAAACTTGGCATGGAATTTGATACTGAAGTAGCAGCTAGAAATTTTTACCAAAAATATGCCAAAGCATCTGGGTTTGGAACTCGATTGAGTACGGGACATAAAGACAAAAATAGTGATATGATATTGGACAGGATTTTTTGCTGCTCCCGTGAAGGAAAAAGGCCAAAAGACAAACGCAATATGATTGTTAAGTGTCCGCGTCCAGAAACAAGATGTGATTGTAGTGCAAGGATGAAAATTAGCTGTAGACAAGCTGGAAAATACCGTGTTGTGCAATTTGTTACTGAACATAATCATGAGCTATCAACTCCAAGCAAAACTCATTTATTCAGATCTCATAGACACGTGACAATGGCACACGAAGCTGAAATAGATATGGCCCGAAGTTGCGGAATTACACCAAAACAGTCGATTGAACTGATGTCGAAACAAGTTGGTGGACGAGAAAATCTTGGATTCATTCGAGATGATTTAAAAAACTACTTACGATCCAAAAGATCCATACCAATGATGCAAGGTGACATAGGAGGAGTCTTAGAGTACTTACAAAGGATGCAATTAGAGGATCCAAATTTTTTTTATGCCATTCAAGTAGCTGAAGATGACTTGATAACTAACATATTTTGGGCTGATGCAAAGATGAGAACGGATTTTGCTCATTTTGGTGATGTGGTTTGTTTTGATACAACTTATCGAAAGCATAAAGATGGGAGGCCAATTGCATTATTCGTTGGTGTAAATCATCATAAACAAACTACAGTTTTTGGAGGTGCTTTATTATATGATGAGACAATTGGAACATTTGAATGGCTGTTTGACACATTTACTAAGGCTATGATGGGAAAAATACCAAGAACTATTCTTACAGACCAGGACGGAAGAATGGCAACGGCTTTGGCTTCTCAATGGCCAACAACGTATCACCGCTTATGTATATGGCATATCTATCAAAATGCAGCAACGCATCTAGCTGATGTCTTTAAAGATTTTCAAAATTTTGCGGCAGATTTTAGCCACTGCATATATGACTATGAAAATGAGAATGATTTTTTTGAGGGATGGAGTAAAATGTTAAAAATGTATGGTCTGAAAGACAACAAGTGGTTGATATAAAAGAGAAATGGGCTTTAGTATATGGGAGAGAAACCTTCTGTGCTGATATGACCACGACCCAACGAAGTGAGTCCATGAACAGTGTCATAAAGAAATATGTAAGTTATAAACATGACTTACTTGAATTTTTTGAACACTTTCAAAGGCTGTTAGATGATCGTCGCTATGATGAATCCGTAGCAGATTTTAGAGGCAATCAAAGTACACCGGCAATGATATTCCCTTGCAAGATTTTACAGCATGCAGCAAGTATATATACACATGAAGTGTATGAAAAATTGAAGGACGAGCTATGCAAAGGGATTGATTGTAAATGGGAAGTAGATGGTGAATTAGGAAATGAAGTGATTTATCGAGTTACACCATATGGTAAGACTTCCCATCACCTCGTAACTTATGATTCATCCAAGAATTCAATTTCATGTAGTTGTAAGAAATTTGAATTTGCTGGATTTTTGTGTTCACATGCACTAAAAATATTGATGACTCTGAATATTGTAACAATTCCTGATGCATATATATTGAAGAGATGGACAAAAGCAGCTAAAACAGGAAATGTATGTGTTTCCAGTGAAAATAGCCAGGAAATGGAGTCAAAGGCAAAATTGAGTTTTCGTTACAAAGAGTTATCCTATCTATATATGCAGCTCATGACAAAAGCTTGTGAATGTGATGAAGCTTATAAAATTGCTAAAGATGGATTTTGGAAAATGTTAGAGCAAATGGATGCATGTTGTCAAGGGAAAAAGAAAATGAAAGAAGTGTGTATTGAAGAAAGGAAAAGCGTGAATCAAGATGTTGATACCCATGCAGCCGAAATCGACTGTAGTAAAATGAAAGGCATCAAAGTGAAAGAAAGAGTTACTTACAAGTCGAGCAAGAGACCAAAAAGTGCACTAGAAATGGCTACTAAGAAATGCAAGTACAAGGTGAAAGAGAAGTCTTCATCAAAAAGATTACAGGTTTGATAATTTATTTAGTTGATGTGTACCATGCTATTTTTTTGTTTGACTATTAATTTTTTTTTGGTTCCTTAGTTCTACGATGAATGATGAGCATGGAAATATTTTTGGGATCCTTATTTATAATTTGGATAAAAATGATTGTAGGAATCTGGAAATAATGTTGTTCATTCAAGTATGGATTCTATTACAATTCAAGGTTTTGTTCGAGAATTACCACCACAACAGGTTTAGTTATTCGTCATTTTTCTCTTGTATAGTATAGTAGATATGTAATTCATTCTAAATTTTTATTTGAATATTTTATTCTTAAATGACTAAACTACATTGAAGTTATATTTTGTCAATGATATTTTTTATTTGTGGTTGTCTCTCTTTAATTATATCAGGAATTTGGAATTCCGATAGAAGACATCTGCAATAGGCAAAATACTAAGAACATGACACAATTATTACAAGTAAGTGAATAGTATGCTTTTTGTAGATATTATGTCAACCATTAGTTGCATGTTGTTTCTTATTTATCTTAATTTTTTCCAAGTATTATAGTTTTGCAAGTTTACAGCTGCTTGTTTGTATGTGTGGTCTTTTATTTCTTATTTTTCTGGTAGACATTGGACCCTAACTTCTACCAAGGCTATGATTTGATGTCTTCAAGTTCAATAGCACAACAACATGCATCAATAAGTTTTGTCCAAGTAAGAAAAAACTTTGATTAATTATTTAATCTTATATATATTAGTTTGATAATTTACAATTATAATTCAATATATTTGCTAACTTTGGGTCTGTTTTTGTAGGCACAAGAACTTGAAAATAATGATGATTCTGATCAACAAGTTGTTGAAAATGGGAAAATTGAATGAATATGCTTATGAAGAAATGGAGGACAAGACTGTGGGATTGCGCTCATGGATTAATTAGACCTTTAAGTGGAATAATACTTTGTGCTTATACTTCAACGTGTTTTTGATATTTTTGTTCAAATTTCTGTTAATAAACATTCTTTTGACTAAACTGTAGAAGATGAGATATATTAGTTGAGCTGCTCTGGATAATATATTTGCACCCTTCTCTTTAGCACATTGAGCCGTCCAACTCACAGACTGGCTCTCATGGTCAAACGTATTCAACAGCCTCTTGTTCGAATGGGAAGGATAAGATTCAGCAACAATTTAAATGCAGATCCTCGACTAACAGTAAAAACAAGTACAAACTCATCTCAGGAATGTTCAAGTAATCCACAATTTTGGTTTTAATATCATGCTCCACAATACCTTCCTCTGCACCCCCATGAAGTACATGATTGCTCAAATTTGCAGTAATTTCCTTTAAGCTAAATGTAGATGAATCCCAATACTGTAGCATTTGAAAACAAGAAAACAACCCGTACAAAGTCAAGGCTTCATTAAAGCCAGGAATGGATTCTTCAGTGCAAAATGTCCTATCAGACAAAAGAGCAGTTGCCCTCAAGAATTCCAACTGGGCATTAAGCCTTGCAAGAGATATTGACCTTCCCAAGCAGCCATTTTGATTCAAAGACTCAGAGTCAATTTCATGTAATTTTGCCAATGACCCATCTTCAGAAGCCTCCTCGAGAGCCTCCCTTAGTTTGTTCTCCGGCGAATTCTTGAGAGTTGATGGCTTTGCCTTACCCCACTCCTCCTCCTCCTCCACGAACCTTTTCCTCTCCTGCTCTTCTTGTCGATCATCAAGGTTGCACAGAATGATATAGGCTTCCATAGTCTCAGATGCAGTAACACAAATCAGTTCCAGTTGACTGAAAAAACCTATCATCATATCAGATACCCCTGCAGTATTAGGGAAAAAGTTACAAGCTTTACATGATTGAAGCTTCATTATGCATAACATTCTGCAAATAAGAGATTTCAATTATCTAATTTTCATAATTTTCATAAACATTGATTTTTCTGAACAGCAACAATGAAGTGAATGAATACATAAACCCTGCAACTAGTCACACCAATGCATATCAAGATGGCACCTCTATCCATATAGACCAAAACCAGAAAACCATTGCAATTTGCTGCAGCAAATGTAACTTTAAAATTATCGGTAAAGTTATCCTTTAAAATTTAGAAAAACTAAACGTAACAAAAGAACTTTGGGGGAAAGAGAGAGAGAAACCATTTCTCTGTTAGTTGCACAGCACCCCACAAAGAATTCGAAGAGCATGGTGATTAAAACAAGGAAATTCATCATTTTTCAGACACAGGATAAAAATTGTTATGCAGCTTCTAGCTTCTTTTTTGAGCTCACCATTTGATAAAGCTTGACAAGTTATAAGGATGGCCTACTGAGTACAATCATCAGTAGTAAAACAGTGATCACACATGTTTCTTGGCTTTAATTCATAGTTACAGAATAAAAAAAAGTAGTTTTTTTTTTAGAAGCACATACCTTTAGGCTTTATCAGGTTTTAGATGATCCCATCAACCATTCTGAACAAGAAACAAGTGGTACTAATTAAGACGAAAACCTCTGCGTCAATCCTAGTCAGGTTTGTGACGGATTCAAAATTTTTTAATGTGAGTAAATATATCGGAATAATGTAGTTCCAATGGTTTGGTTTCCATGCACACAAAAATATATACAAGAGTCCGTGTAAATGCTAGGATTGCTTAATAACTGATAATGACAAAAAAAACTAAAAAATAAAAAAAAACTGATAATGACAAACAATGAGTTAGCTTTACATTTAATAGGTATCTTAGCTACATCAGCTAAGATTAGGTCTTAATAGTTATTGAAGTCTTCACACAAAAATTTTCAAAAGTCAGGAGTTGCTACGAGTAAAATTTGATAAGATTTAGCAATTCAGGATTAAATAAAATGAAGCTTAATAATGATGATTAGGTCTCAATAGTTAGTGAACACCGAAGTCAACATGTCCGTGGGCATTGGTGAAACCAGAATTTGAGATTTACGGGGTAAGACAAGTAAAAATAGTAGAACTAAGGGGGCACTCTAAAAAACAAATTGCAGACTAATTCACGAACGACATATACTACTTTTGTTACAGATTTTTACATGCAAGATTAAAATGCCATCGATGGAAAAAGGGCAATGTCCAAATGGCACAGATTTAACATTTGGGGGGAAAAAAGGTTAAAATGGTAGATAACATTTGAAGTAGAGGAGTTGCTCTACTAGCAAAAATATGGGAGCAACCAAGTCAGACTTTTACCTTACAGTTTGATTCATCTTCCTCTTAGGCATTTGATCGAACAGGTGGTGAGGTTCGTCCAATTTTGTTTGAGAGCACATAATCTGATGACCTTTGACGCAAACAACAAAAGCTAAATTAACTTTGCATCCAAAAACAAAACTTCGGAAGCTAAAGTACCCATTACCCAGTACAAATTTACACTAAAACTAAATATATTTCTACCATAAAAAAGAGCTTCGAAGAAACCCACCAAGGTTTTCAAGAAATAAGTTGTTTCTCACCTTTGGGAAGAGCTTCGAAGCTTTATCTCGTCCTTGTAAAAAAGTTGTTTCTCATGTGAGATAGGATGCATCTTCGTGCAAACCCTTTTCGGCATCTTGGACCATATCCGTGAATATTTCGTCAAAGCTGAATGGTGAAGATGAATAACTTGGCTTTCGTGAATAACTTGGCTTTCGTGAAGCATACTACTAAAGCATAAAAGCCAAAAAACTTTTGCCTCATGTGAATAAGATATATAACAATTTCAGTGATGCATATAAATTGCGCAACGGAAGGTGAATGGTGAAGATGACGAAGAGAGGACAGAGGTTGTTTGGGTTTTAGGTTTGCTTCCCTTGATAAATTGAGGTTTTGGTTAAAGAATTTTTATTTTACTTGGTTTTGGTTAAAGAGATTAAGTTATCTGTCCGGTTAATCGATTAATCAATTTAATATGGTCCGAGTTGGGTTATTTGAGGGTTTGGTTTATTAAGGGACACTTGGCGAGATTATAAAGAGTGTGATAGGGTGTGATACAGGGTGTGACACAGAGGATCCGTTGCGGTTTTTGCCTCAGCTGTAGCATAACCAGAGGTTTTAAATTTTTGAATGCAAGAACTGGGTATTAATGAAGTAGTCGATTTGTTTAATCAGCCAGACTTTGCACGCTTTGCAAGCAGCAGCTGGTGTTCAATCAATATTCAAGAACATTAGTGTATTGATCTAACAGCTTTAGTTGTTCTCTCTCTTTTAAACAGGATACTAGGGCTTTGTTTGGCATCGACGTGTTTTGAGTGCTTTTGGGAAGACAGATTGTAGAATACCATCTATAATTACTTGTTAAAGACACTCTTAAAATACATTTAGAAAATGTCAACCATTTTTTGGTCAACAAAGCCCAAGTTACAAAATTTTCCTTGTCTTTACAGATAGGTAGTAAGCAACAATTACAAAAATTAATACTTCAAATTCAAATACAATGTTATAATAATATATAAATAAAAATAATTTTATTCATATAATATATTAAAAATAAATCATAAATATACAAATAAAAAATAAATTCTACAACATCTTTCATCAATCACCATCACCTATCACCGCCCTTACCCATACCCACAATTGCCACCACTCCCTTTCTCCTTCCCTCGTCCCCCCCTCACTTTCTTCTCCCTCTTCCTCCTCCCTCCTCCCTTCCCCGCCACCCCCACCTCCTCTCCTTCTGCCCCGTCGATCTGGTTTTGACAAGATCACGACTAAAAGGAAGACGGAAGGAGAGGGAGAAGAAAGAGAGGGGAGGACGAGAAGGAAGAGGGCCGGGATGAGAAAGAAGGAAGGAGGGGGTGATGGTAGTGGTGGGTGGTAGTGTTAATTTTTAAAATGTACTCTAGATATTTTTTTTACTTTAAAAAAAGTACCTTAAAATAGATTCCAAAAACTCCTTCCTAAATACCACAAAAAACATTTACAATAAAAAATTTTTCATCTACACTGTTACAGTAAAATATTTCAAAAACACCCAAAAAATGGTTAATCCAAACTACAATAAAATATAATTATTGTGCAACCCGGGATTGAACCATTTAACCTGCAAATTGAACCGATAATTTGATGATCTAGTCATCTCTCCGGGTCGCAATATGAAGATTATGGTGATTTTATACCTTTAATGCAATGAATTTACAATGTGAACATGAGTTTGCATTGTCCTAAATATGTAAGTACGATCCACATCATAGTTAATCTTTGCTATAATTATCTCAAGCAATTAATCTCTAGGCTTTTCTTATTTCATTGTGACATATTTATCTTTCAAGTTATTTTTTGTCTATTATATCTATGTTAATTTATGTCATTAATGTAGATTTAATAAAAGTGTGATATTTTAAGGAGAAATAGTTGTATTAAACTATTCGAACAAGTTTACATAAATGTTAAAGATTGAAGTTGTTCAATGTGGTTCGACCTAAATACAGGTATTGTCCCACAAGTATTTTCTACATAGGTTAGATGAGCATGTTTCAGCATGCCCATTGGGATGAAATTGATGATCAAGTCTTAGGAACTCAAAGGAAGAAGGAACCTACTTGCCAAAATTTATAGGATATTGAAACTTATTTGCTGCTTCATTTTGGAAAAGGTTTCTTTGATCTTTGTTAGTCCAAAAGATCCGTTCGACTAAAACAAGCTACTTAGAAGTTAAATTCGTTGGTTATTGATTTTGAATGCTAGTATACTAACATAAACTTCGATCTTCTTTGTTGGAATTATTCTGGATTCGGTTATTATTGCAGAAGCAGAGGAAACGTTACTGGCTCACTCTTGTTTCCACTTTTGCAAGAGCATATAGCTTTGATTGTTTCGTTCTTTTGACATGGACAATTTCTGCAAATTCCATTGCCTTTTGCTGCCATTGTTTCCTTCTTGTATTGTTTATGCTCCGTACTTCTTCCCTTTGCCTTTGGTTCATCTAGTAATTTTTTAAAACACTCTTCTTTCCATCACTAATTGCGTGCAGAGTTTTTTGCTCATTGTCAAAATCTAAGTGAAATGTCAATATCAACATTGTAGATAGAGTAACTCATACGCTATGTTGAAACATGCAAGTAGTAGTAGTTTTTGAACTGAATCCTATGAATTATGGTGTGGTGAAAAATTGCTATCTTAAGGAGTGAAGAGTCTAAACAAGATTCTAAAATTGATATGTTGCATTTTTGTCATTAATTTTATGGTTATTTCCCTCTTTTGTTTTACCAAATATTACATTATTTGATGGATTCTACTTATATTTGGTTAATGGTGCTAAATTGTAGGGAAATAACCAAAACATGATTAAAAGGTGCAGTTTCCAGCTAATTTGGTGTTCGTATGTTTGGGACCTACATTCAAGTCCAGAAGACTCGAGAATTTGTCACGCATGGAGATTTCGTAGTTTGAGTCAAATATGGACATCTTTGGTGAATTTGGAAGACTTTAATTATCTTTGTTAGTTGTAGAGTTGAATTAGGAAACAATTAAGTATTATCTCTTTAGAATGTTTCCCTTTTCAATTGGGAGTTTGTTTCCCTTAAAAAAAAATGAGAAAATAGGAAGAGCAAGCCGGATCCCGCGTGATTAAGAGTTCGGCCAGCAACAAATTTGGGAGGAGTTTTGTTTTCCTTAAGAAGCTACAAAATAGGAATTGAGAGGAGGGCGGTGACTTGTCTCTTTTCTTTGTCTTCTTTCATTAGTTTTTGGAGAAGGAACCAATGGTTATCAAGGAAGTCCTGTGGATTTTCCTTGAGGATGTGTAGCTAAATCTCCGTTTTCTAGTCAAGGGAACAACTGAAGATTTGGTTCGGCAATTACTATGAAATCTAAATTATTTTAACTGTATCCTTCATTTATTGGTATATGTTTTCTGCTTTTAATTGTTATAACTATTGTATATGATTGAATAGTGTGTAATATTTAATCGTCCACGTAGGCTATTTTGCAAATTGGGGGTAATTGAATCCGTAATTGTTCGATTACCGCTGTCCCGGTAGCAACTGGCGTAATTGGATTTATATCAGGAAAACATATGATCTAACTTAAACAAACCCTCGTAGCGTGTTTGTTAGTTTGGATTGGGCTTTTCTAAATCTTAATGCAGACTAGAAATTAAATCCTATGGTCGTACCTAGAATTGTTTCCAGATTAGAGAAATAGTTAACGATCGTACTTTAACTATCGAGAAATTAAGAAAAGGTTGGTTGTTTATCGCGTGTATGATAACTATAACCAATCTATTAATAACTGTTGGAATTATATTTGAATCGATGATCAGTTGCATGAACCATCTCTGAAGTGCACCCTTGGCTAGAGTTCTCCCTATTATTTCTTCTAATCAATTATTTTTCGCATTTAATTTATTTAGTTAGTATTTAATCCTGAAATCTCCCATTTGTCTTGACTCGAAAGGAAACGAACTTCTCCCCAGTCCCTGAGGAGATGACCTGCTTGCCACTATCTACTAGTTAGTAAATTTTGTCAGCAATTAATTCTGGTATATAGGATTAAGCAAACTCTTCGGGAACAAGGTAAATCAAGTAACCCATTGCACACCTAAGGTCCCTGCTCCAGTACTTAGAATTGATTATTGACAGCTTGAAGGTAGTTAGATTTTATTATTATTATTGCACAGGTTCGGCACCTGTCAACAACCTAGAGTACACGCAAAGGGCCAAGGTGTAAAACCCAAACAACACACCAAGTGTTTAAATTTGATATTCTCTCTATCTATCCATCTATTATATCCACATCTATATCTATCTATCTATCTATCTATCTATCTATCTGTATCTATAATCTATATAAAAGGACAATGAGTTTTGGTATTTTGGAGTGTGGGTGTAAGCATTGTTATGATCTTATTTTGTGTTATTTGAATTATGCCCTTCTTAACTTGTGGTTAAGTTTCATACAATCTTAAGTATGGGTTAAAGTTTAATTATGAATTTCTAATTATTACAATCACTATATTGCATCATACCATAGTGATTTAGAAAGAAAAATCTCCTTAAAGTTATAAATAGTGAAATGGTTTGAGAAATATTTGTCAAATGAATTATATGAGTTGTACACATCCAATTCAAAAGGGGAAGAACTTTTTATGTTGCACACAAAGGACTTTCAATATACAAAAAATTAGACACCTTCATATAACTGAAATAACAATATTAAACTGAAAAAAAAAGGAAATCTGAAATAGCCCATACAATCCATCATTATTATTAATAGCAACCCCTCATAACAAGAAAAACTGAAAAAAAAAATGAAAACTATTCATAAAATGACATAAAGCGAATAGAAGTGAATCAAAAAGCTAAAAATACAACTCAAATAATACCACAAATAACTTTCAAATCACTTAAAATTCTAATTCAGGTGAGTCAAATCTGAGGGAAGACAAAAAGTTGTTATTGATAGCAATAGAGTAGTGCTTCATTTATATTGTTTCGAGCAAATCGAGTTAATCCAGCAAGCTGTATAGAAGCCATCAGTCCAAGGAAAAGGAGAAGAAGAAAAGGTTACCATATATAATACTATAATTTGTTAACTACATATCCTATCTTATGTCTAGAAACTAATAATTGTACTCGAAGAAAAGGTAGTCTGCAGTGTTGGTTGGTCTGATACTTTTAGCTCTTTGTGGAAATATAAATAGTATTCAAGTTACACTGGAGAATTCTAAAGGAACCAAATCAAAATACTAATTACTAAACACACAAAAGAAGCACTCTTTTGACTCTTTAAAACTTTAGTTTCTAAACTACCTACACTTAAAAACATTGACAATTTCCCAATTAACACGGATCATACCTAATAAACTGCTTTTCTTTCTCTTCAAATTAATTTTGTTAAATTTTCTACTTTAATCCAACAAACTTATCTTAGTCTACGAAGTCCAGTGATTTGTTTCTCAATTAGTCTAATGTAACCAAGAAGTTGCTTGATGAAATGATAATGACTTGATCCCTTCACACACTTTTTTTTTTCCTAATCCCTTCTCATTTTTCTGTTACTTGCCCTAATAATTTGCGTAATAAAGATTTTTTATATTTTAAACGATAAGTTAACAATAAGAAAAAAAAAAGGGCATATTAAGAAGATGCATCTTCAGGAACTAGCCACCAGGCATCCAATTAATTGACCTACATAGATGAACAAGCATAAATTGATTAATTACACTTTTACATGTTTTCCAGTTACATGTTTTCCAGACCAGGCAACATCTAACATGTATTCCTTTCATTTCTTTATTTCTTAATTACACGAGAAGATGCTTCAAGCAAAGAAGAAGCAATATTTATTTATTTTTGAATGGCAAACGGGCTCCAGCATTAATCCAGGAAAGTTAAGAGTCAAAATGTTGAAAAAAAAAAAGAACGAAATAAAAAATGCTAAACACATGAAAATCACTCTGATGACTATTTGGAATTTTTGCTTTTTGAAACTACCAAGCAGGCAAGCACTGAAAACATTGACAGTTTTCCATTAGCCCGAACAAGATTCAGTATTTTCTTTTCTTTCTCTTTAAATTAATTTTGTTAACTTTTTCTTCTCCATTCCAACGCTATCATCTTACACCATTAGACTTGTTGAACTGAATTTTATGATTCTAATACTATCAACATGCAGGGTTGTAGAATTGAAAGGATAAAGTAATCGCTCAATGTACATATACACATATATATATATATATATATATATATATATATATGAGTGTTTGTGGGAGATAATAAACAAAAAATAAAATAGAGTAATCTTATTGCAAATATATTAGCAAGTTGATTAATTAAATTAATCTAGATAGATAAAATAGAGTAATCTGATTAATCAGACTTTTATTTATTTTACTAATCGATATCTAAAATAGTTCATACCTAGTGCATCCTATATAGTACTAGTAAACAGAATTTCTTAAATAAATAAAGGCCGCCAGCAGCACAAGCCATTGACCAAAGCTAGTAACATGGCCTCATCTTAATGTGCTACTAGTAAATAGAATTTCTTAATGAAGAAATCACAAGCCATTGACCAAGCCAAGAATGATGGCCTCATCTTAATGTAGCCTTAAAACTTTCTCTCCTTCTTTAATATTACCCTCGTTTGGTACATGGAAATGCACAGAATAGAAAGGGTTTTAGCCAGAATATGTTTCCACCGGGATGGTAGGGAAAAAAGTTACTATTCCAGGGTTTGATATACAAGTTAGAATGGAATATTTACTCAATTTCCAATTTTTGGTATAATCAATTTTTAGATGTTAGAATGGAATATACTAAATACAAATTTGATTTAATTACCCTAGATTAGTTTATAGGACATAATATATCTTCTTTTTTTTTTTGTTTTATTTGGTCTACAATAGTATTTGTCTATTTAATTACATGAAATTTTGATATCTTTATTTAAAAATAAAGGAGGATTGATATCAAAATTCTTCAATTGTAGTGAAGATTCAAGTTAAATTTCATTTATTACCAATATCAACAGTAGCGTAAAATGTAAATTACATGAAGTTAGACAATTATAATTTATTTTTAATCTATTTTCAATTTTAATATGAGATTCAAAAAAGATTCTTGAACAGTTGTTCAAAAATAAAAGAATAAAGTATCTTAAAACATTTGTTTCCTAGTATAAAAGCAAAATATTATTCTAAGTACAAGGAAAATTAATTATTACAATAATTACATTCAAATATTAATTGAGTTTATAAATAGCTTAAGATATGGCGATGCAGTAGACTTGTGACGATAAATTGGACATCCTACTATTTAGGCATTCTAGGATGAAGGAGAAAAAAGCTTTCACTAAATTTTTTTGAGGAATGAGAGATTCTAGAAAAAGTTAGAATGAGCATTTCAGAAAGAAAGAGCTTTCCCACTTAACCAAATACTAGAATGGAATGAACAAGTTGGAAAGGCCTTTCTTTCTTGGTGTATTTGTGAGGTGCATTTATGAGGAAGAAGCTAATGAGCTTCTAAATCCTATGTCGGATCACAAATACATGACAATTTAATGGTGTAAACTAGTGAAGAAGAATCTTAGCACTGCTGATAGGTTGCAATTTTATCATTTATTTTATTATTAATTTTCCCTATTATCTGACATGATGTGGATTAATTGTTAGATTCTATTCACTTTTGGCAATTTGCATTTATTTCAGAGAGTAGAACGAAAATACCATAATAAGTGCCAATTTGGCAATCGTCAGAAAAGAGTTCAAGTAACAGGGGCATTTTTAAAACGTCAAGACGCGACCCCTTTTTGGTAATTTGGCGGAAGACAACAGCGAGAAAACGACGAAAAGACTGAAGTCTTCTATTCGGCTGGAGGGGCCGCCGCATAGAAGCCAAGCATTAGAGTAGCTAGGTATTAGATAGAAAAAAGGCACAGAGAACTAGCACTACTTTGATGGCTTAGCCTTTGACTTTCCTTTTTTGTTTAGCACTTAGTAGTTTTCTTTTCATTTCTTGGATGTCAGGAGTAGTTTGGAGATTCAATCATTCTCTGTAATTTTCGTTTTCCTTTCACTTGTTCGGACGAATTGGGCTTTCCCAAACGCAGACAATGGCCGTGACTTTTGCTTCAGTTTTGTATGGATTTTTTGCATCAAATATGAACTAATTTCTTCACTTTAGTCAAGGAACAACGGGGGATTTGGTTTCCCTAAAAAATGTGAGATCGACTTAATTTTATTTATTTTCTTTTATTTATTGGTATTCACGTATTTCTTGATTGCAGTACTGATAATTATTTAATTAATTGATTGTCTTGGATCCGGATAATTAGTTAACTTGAAAATCCATTGTCAATTAAAGCATTAAATTTGTAATTGTTTAATTGCCTTGAAATAGTGACAACTGGCATGATTGGGTTTGTGTCAGGGGAATACGCAGGCTAATCTGAAATAACTCTGGTGGTGCGTTATTTGATTAGAATAGGACTCTTGTAATATGTAAAGCAATTGGGGAATTAAATCTTATGAGCGTATCTAGGATTATTTCTCAATTAGAGCAGTGATTAACGGGCGTACCTTAATCACCGACACAGTAAGGAGGGATTGACTGTCATCGCTTATTTGGCAGTTATTACCTATTTATTAATAAATAATTGGAACTGCCTTTGCATCAATGATCAATTAGGTGAACCATTGTTGAAGTTATTTTTTGGCCAGACCTTTAATTATTGCTACTCTAATTTTAGTGAATTGTCATTTAATTTCTAGTTAGCTATTTATTTTTATTTGAATTTCTTTTATTGTCATCGTTTATACAAAAACACCCCCGTGTTATTTTTGGATTTCGAAAGAGACAAATATCGCTAGTCCTTGAGGATACGACCCTACTTGCCCTGTTTACAAATTAATAATTATTTGTGAAAAAGCCATCTCATTCGGGTATATCGGATCAAACAAACTCTTCGGGAACAGGGTGAATCAAATAACCCATTGCACATCTAGAATCCCTGCTCCAGTACTTGGAATCGGATTTTGGTTATTTTAATTGACAAATAGGTTTATTTTTATTATTGCACAGGCATCGATAACCTGTCAACTGCCCATAATTTTTTTTTCTTCGTTCCTCAAGAACGTAAAAAAGAAGTCCTACCAACCACATAACACTTTATTATGATTCAATCAACTCATTTGGTTGAGCAAAGAAACCGAGGTTTCTATTCCAAAATGAAAAAAAATGACCCAATAATTATGTAGATCTGCCAACTCTTTTAGATTTATTTTAAACGACAAGAGGGCTTCAGCATTGACCCAAAAAATGAGGAGCGAAAATTTTAAAATGACTCGAATCAAAGAACACGTAGAAAGCTCTCTTTTTCTGAATCAAATTCATCAATATCTTTCCTTGATCTTTAAATTAATTTTATTAAGTTTTCTTCTCTGCTAATCCAACAAGTTATCTTCAGTCTACTAAATTTAAATAATTCCATTTCTCAATTTGTTTCATAATTACATAAGCAATCAAGAAGTTGGTTGATGAAACGAAGAAGTCCTCATCGATTCTAATCTGTTTGTTCCCTGTCTTGATTGATTAAGTAGCCAAGAAGAGTTGGCTTAATTGTTTCAGAAATCGAGAAGATTCTTTGCAGTGTGAATAACAAATAAACATTGAGGAAAAAAGAAAAAGAAAAATGCAAAGTAGGAAGATGCATTTTCGAGGAAGTAGCCACCAGGCATATTCTAATACCAGCCAGATTGAATAAATGAACTTGATAGACAAAGTAGAATAAATTGATTAATCAGGAGCGAGATTTCAGATCTATGTCTCCTGTTGCCAGCCCCTCAATCAGTTTAGTTAAGTCAACTCTTTTGAGTTTTGTGCACTGTTACATTAATCGCAATTATACTAATCTGAATCTCACACATCAACCCACTGGAATCGTTAATCATCTCTCTCTTATTCTGACTGGCTTCTATTCTGATTTCTACCATTTGTTGCTGAAACATTCCTTCCATCTCTGATATTAGAAAACCTTTCGATCCAAGTTCCAATTCCAAGCAAGAAACAATGGCTGACGCTGCTATCAGTGCTACTGTTAAAGTCCTCTTGGGGACAGTTACTTCCATTGCTGCGGACCGCATTGGTATGGTTCGGGAGGTCGAAGCGGAGTTGGAGAGACTAAGCAATACTGCTGCAATGATCCAAGGTTTCCTGGCTGATGCTGACGGGAAAATGCATAGCCAAGGAGTGCGAGAGTGGCTCAAGCAGCTAGAGGATGAGGTTTTTAAAGCTGATACCGTGCTGGACGAGCTCCACTACGACAATCTTCGTCGGGAGGTGAAGTACCGAAATCAACTCATCAAGAAGAAGGTATGCTTCATCTTCTCCTCCTTTAATGCAATTGGTTTTAGTTCCAGCTTGGCTTCAAAGATCCGAGACATCAACACCAGCCTAGAGAGGATCAACCAGCAGGCAAATGTCTTGCAATTGGCCAGAAAGCAGCAAAAAGAAGCTGATGCCGCTGGTGCCACGGCAAGCAGACAGACCGACTCTATTGTGGTTCCGAACGTTGTAGGAAGAGCTGGCGATGAGTCAAAGATAGTGGAGATGCTGTTGACCCCATCTGAAATGGTTCTTTCTGTTATTCCCATAACAGGCTCGGGAGGTTTGGGAAAGACAACTCTGGCGAAATCAGTCTACAATAATCCAAAAATAGATGGGCACTTTGGCCAAAAAATTTGGGTTTGTGTGGCTAAAGAACAAATTAAGATAATGGAGCTGTTCAAGCTCATTTTGGTACAATTGACACGAAAAGAAGTTAAAGTGGATGATAGAGATGTTATCGTTAAAGAAATTGGAGAAAAGCTGAAGGGACAAAAATATTTCCTTGTTCTTGATGATGTGTGGGATCATGAACAAGGATTGTGGGATGACTATTTCAACACTTTGATGGGACTCAACGAAACCAAAGGAAGCTGGTGTCTTCTCACTACTCGTCTAGAATCAGTGGCTAATGCTGTGCCTAGACATTTGCAAATGAATGATGGTCCTTATTCCCTAGGAAAGCTATCAGACGATGAGTGCTGGTCTATGATAAAAAGAAAGGTACTCGCAGGGGAAGAAGTACCAAAAGAATTGGAAGCAATACAAGAGCAAATTTTAAGGAGATGTGATGGTCTACCATTGGCGGCAAGTTTGATTGGTGGCTTGTTGCTTAACAACGGAAAAGAGAAGTGGCACTGCATTGTGCAGAAGAGTCTCTTGAATGAAGATCAAAGTGAGATCAATCAAATACTTAAGGTGAGCTTTGATCATTTATCACCTCCATCAGTTAAGAAGTGTTTTGCATATTGCTCGATTTTTTCCCAGGACACTGAATTAGGAGAAGATGAACTAATTGAGCACTGGGTTGCTGAAGGTTTTGTTCTACCAGATCGGGAAAACACAGGAATGATGGAGGAAAGAGGAGGCGAGTATTTAAGGATTTTGTTACAAAGTTCCTTACTAGAAAAAGTCGCAGATGAGGGGAGCACATATTATAAAATGCATGATCTCGTGCATGATTTTGCAAAATCAGTTCTCAATCCTAAAAGCAGCAGCCAGGATCGCTATCTTGCATTACACTCATATGAAGAAATGGCAGAAAATGTCAGAAGGAATAAACCAGCATCAATCCGCTCGTTATTTCTCCATCTAAAGGGTGGCATGTCTGCTGACATGAACATGTTATCAAGATTCAAGCACTTGCATGTTCTCAAATTGTCTGGATTTGGTGTCATGTTTCTGCCGAGCTCTATTGGCAAACTACTACGTCTGCGGTTGCTCGACATTTCCTCTTCTATAATCTCAAGTTTGCCAGAATCTCTTTGCAAGCTATATAATTTGCAGACACTAGCGATTTATAATTTTCCACTTGAAGAAGGTTTTCCAAAACGGATGAGTGATTTGATTAGCTTGAGACATCTAAACTACTACCATGATGATGAAGAATTTATTATGCCGGTGCAGATGGGACGATTGACTTGTCTTCAAACTCTAGAGTTCTTTAATGTAAGTCAAAAAAGGGGATGTGGCATCGAAGAGCTTGGGACCTTGAAATATCTGAAAGGATCGTTGAGTTTAAGAAATCTTGGACTAGTGAAGGGCAAAGAAGCAGCTAAACAAGCAAAACTGTTCGAAAAGCCAAATCTGTCTCGTTTGGTGTTTAAATGGAAGAGTGGGGATCGAGAAAGCGATAACTGTGATGAGAATGTGCTGGAAGGTCTCCAACCTCACCCAAATTTGCAAGAGTTGGAAATTCGATATTTCATGGGTAATAAATTTCCGCAATGGTTTATGAATTTGGCAAATTTGGTGGGGTTGCGGATAGAAGATTGCCAGAGATGCAGTGAACTCCCTACAGTCGGACAACTGCCATCCCTCAAACGTCTCTATTTGAAAAGATTGGACAACATTCGATCTGTTGGAGATGAATTCTACGGTGTAACTACTAATGAGGAGGAGGAGGGCAGATCACGAGCATCAGGGAGCTGCACTAGAAGACGGAAATTCTTTCCAGCCCTTGAAGAACTTCGTGTAGAATATATGGAGAATTGGGTAGAGTGGAAGGATGCAGACCAAGTAGATGTCTTTCCCATGCTGAGGGATTTTCACATTCTAAGTTGCCGTAAGCTAACAAGTATAAAAACGGGTTACGGCACTGCTTCTATTGAGGAGTTGAGTATCGACACTTGCGACAATCTTAGGGAGCTGCCAGAAGATGTGTTTGGATCGAGTTTGCAGCAGCTGACCATAAAAACTTGCGCAAGATTAATTAATCTGGGAGTAAATGGACAGAAATGCCCCCTACCATGTCTTACGCGATTGTTTATTTGGGGTTGCGATGGGTTGACCACTATATCCGACAAAATGTTCGAGTCATGCCCGTCTCTGCGATCCCTGTCGGTGGGGTGGTGCACCAGTCTGGTGTCGTTTTCGCTTAATTTGCAGGAGACGCCTTCTCTCGAGGAATTCAGCTTATTCAGATGTCCCAAATTGATCCCTCATAGGTTCAAAGGATTTTCTTTTGCCACCAGCTTAAGAACATTAAGGATCGGTCCCGTCTCCTTAATGGATGATTTTGATTGGTCTGGCTTAATATCTGCTTCAACTCTCCGTAGCCTTCAATTAGAAGCGTTGCATCACTCGGAGTCCCTGCCACACCAGATTCAATACTTGACAGCACTCACTAAACTGAGTCTCTTCAACTTTGGAGGAATAGAAGTGTTACCGGGTTGGATTGGAAACCTTGTGTCCCTTGAAACCCTAGTACTATGGAATTGCGAAAAGCTTCGATCTTTACCATACGAGGCCGCCATGAGACGCCTCACCAAGTTAACTCGTGTTGAAGTTCATTTTTGTCCTCTACTAAGACAACGATACACTCCCCAAAGAGGCATCTACTTGGAGGAGTAGATTTCAAGTGATCCGGTGAGATTTTCCTATCTAAAGTTCACACTCATACATATTTATATGTATATATGTATATAAGTTCACACTTATTTTGTATCTGGATCTTATTGACATATATTTGCTCTTCAGTCTCTTATACTCTTTTTCTCTATCTCGTTTCTGCAAAGTTATTCTTTATAATTCTCTTCTTTTGGGCAGACATTGGTTTCTCTTCAAAGATTAGTTTTAACAAAGCCTGGTTTTGAACAAATTGGAAGCAACCAAAATTCTGGATTTCGTCTGCCTCTCTGAACCACTGAAAGATTTTAAACATCTTAAAAACTCCTTACACTTCAACTTGTTAAATTCTATTTGGCCAAGGACGAAATTATTAGCGACGGTGCATACACAATTAGCCTCTTTGTTTTAATGTGTTGGAAAATGCTTCGTTTGATGTGCAATGCTAGATGTACATGGATGCATTCTTCATTTTTCTGTCACTGATATTGCCAGTCTCAATGGATAACATTAAAGCTAATCGAGAAATGATGTTGAAAGAAAATTCAAGACACAATTTGCTGTTCTTTGGGACTCTGTGTACTTATTTGCTATAAAATTAGATCAGTCAAATTGAACTTCAAATATGTATGTGGAGGAACCCGAGTGCTGTGAACGTTCACCCCTTACAATTGATACTGCATGCTTCATGTCAATGACAATAATGTTTTTTTTTTCAAAGAGATAATGTTGGATAGTTGCTTATCATCTTTCACAAGTTTGAAAAGTTTATACGCCACAATTGCCTTGATTTTCTGTTCAGTCAGCTGGATTAATGTATTGTAACCTTGCAGACGAGTAATGCAATGAATGATGGTGCTCAAACATCAGCTTCATGTTGTTTCCCATTGTTGCTGAAGAAGAAGAGCTCAGGAGGTATATAGTGCACAAAAGTGATAATGCAGCACTTCTCTCCCCAAGAACTCTAAGTTTGCATTCTAGTATGCTTAAGTCATGTAATTGGCATGAAAACAGGGTATTTTTCTGCACTTTTATGTGTTGTTGAATGTTCCTGCGAAAGAGTGTGGTTTTCAATTTTCTTGCACAAGTTACCAGGCCATACTTTTTCTTTGCTTTCATAGTTCGTCATGATTGAAGCCGTTCTGAAACGTAATATTACGGTGCTTATTCCAGAGTCTCAGGAAGCAGACCTCATGTTGTTGGACAAAGGACACTGCTGTTACCCATTGCATTTTTTACTGGATTGCCAAGGGACACAAGTTATTTTTCATTGACCAGAGGATTTGAAGATGAAGGCAGTTATCAATGATGTCAATTTAGCTCATTCGATAGCATTAGCTTTGATGGATGTTTCACAAATAGTTGGTTTCTCAAACATAAGTTTTTCGTTATTTCCTGGTCAGAATGCAGAAAGGAAGTTTTTATATAAACATAGGTACTTAATACAAATGAAACAACGCCTTTCATTATTTGTACCATTTCTAGATTCGTGAGATGTGCATGCCCATCAAATATTCTACTTGTACCAATTTTTATATAACAAGGAATCAAGAAAGTTTTGGGCAGGGAAGGAGCCAGCCATAGCAAGAACAAGGCAATTCCAAAATCAAATTTTCATCAGTATTCAGTAAATTAGCCATCCTTTTTTCAAATTTTAAAATTGGACCAATGTGTTCAATATTGTGGTCGTATTATAAGTTTTCTCCTCTAATTCACCTGTGCTGCCATTGAAGTTCAACAAAAATGTCATACATTTCTAACAACTAGAGTTGTCAACAACCATTCAACTTGGTATTCATTTACTATTATTTGTGGGAAAACCGGTTAAAACGTTTTTCACATTTTGTAAAATAATTTTTTTCATCCCTCATTTTTAAAAGTTTAATTTTACATCTCTTACAAATACAAATTCATATCAGTTAAATTTGGTCCCTACGTAGGTTTTTGACTGTCTTTTGGCCGGAACCCAAACACAATTAGCATTATTCTCAAAGATATGTGTAAATTCCATCTTATCTTTGCTAATGTCAAGAGCCTAATCTTCAAATCCAAAAACTTACTAAAGCAATTAAATTAAGTATTTGTACTAAGAGTTTTATTTCCCTCTTTCTTTCAAGTAAGGTGGGGTGAGATGAGCAATCCATAGCATTCTTCAATCTTTAATATAGAGAATAGGAGTCTTTTCTTTAAGGGTGTGTTTGATAAAATTAAAGTTTGAAAACTGAAATCTAAAGTCTGAATTCTGAATCCATTAAATTACTGAATTAGTAAGTACTAAATTTGATACATTTAATTATATATCACATTAAGTAATAAGTAAATAACTTATCATTTGTTTTTTAAAATAAGTTTACATAGAAAATTCAATGCCATTTAATTAATTCATATGTTTTAGTTTTAGTTATCAAACGTGTCTGAACATATTAAAATTTAAATCCATTAAATTTAAGTACTAATTGGGTTATCAAACAGGATCCAAACTCAATAGAGTTTCAACTAAAAATCAATAGGTCCGTTGGGCTAACATAATTTGCTAATAATTATAATAATAATAATAATAATAATAATAATAATTTCAAATATTATTCAGTCTGTATTACAAACATAATTTTTAAAAATCTTTTTATCTCATATACATCACATTAAAAGTACTACAATGTTACATTTCTTTTACCGATTCTTTGGACTGCGAGATTCTTTTCCCATGCTTGCTCAAAGAAATGAGACATGAGCCTTTAGTCTTCATTCTCCAGTTGAACTTAGATGCTTTAGACTTTTAGTGGAGCACTTCTTTCAGGTAAAAATAAATTTCACAAAAACATTTATATAATTATAGAAACTATTGTTCTCTTGATTTTGGATCATAAAATATTTAAAGGTCTAACATATTGATTCCTATGTTGTTGAACCTCATAGTAATTATCCAAGAACCTTTTGCAATAACATCCTGCCAAGAGATTCATAAACCATGCTCTATTGCATGTTGAAAATCAAACAAAAAACCTTGCCCAGTCCCACGAAAATCACAATACTGTAGCACATATAATTAGTTAATCTCTGGTCTTCGTAGAGTACATATAGTCTCTGTTTGAACCATTTCTTTAGCCCAAAAAGGAAATTTATAAGCAGTGAAAGAAATGACCATATGAACAAAACAGTATGACAAAATATACTTTATCCTCCTATGATTTAGCGCTGATAGAGCAATTGTTGGGTACCATTTGCGATGTTATTTGGTCATAATCTTGGTTACTTACTGTGTTAAGTATTGAGATTTTGCTCAAATTTGATATTTGTGTAAATTGCAGGCGGTTGGTGTTAAAAGTGGTATTTTGGGGAGAATTTTCAGAAGATTTTTCATCTCAGGGCATGCCCACACCAGAAACTATAGAAGAATACCCAAAAGCCTGACCCGCGGGATTGGTAGCAGCAGGGCCAATTAGGAAACCCTAGACAAAGTCTTGCTCCCTGACGTTTCTTTGCTTTTCTTTTCGGCGGCTACAAAAGGGGAAGAAGGCCAGATTCACGCCATATGAATTAGATTAGTTTTTAGCTTCTTTTCTTCGATCAGACTTTTTCTCTACTTTTCGGCGGCGAACAGAGGAAAAGCCAGAATCACGCGAGCTTAATAGATTAGCCTTTATTTCCTCCTGTCAGACAATTTTACTCACGGCTTTGGCTCTTGTTTGCAGCCGACTTCTTGTAGTGCTTTTCTTTTACTTTTTGCTTCAGTAAGAACACAGACCGAGAGATAATCAAGACTTTTCCTTTTGCTTTCGACGTTACTTTATTTTTCCCAATTCTTTGGCAATTGCATGGATGGAATCAATTAAACCACACGAGAGTAACATGATGAGGAGCGGCTAGATTTCTCCTCTACCCAAAGGTTGACGCGAAGACGCGGTCCATAGCATCTATGAGATCTAATCGAATTTTTATTATTTCTTCCGATTCGTTACTATTCGTGCGTTTCCTACATTAATTGTTCATGGGTATTTTATTAATTGAGTATTAATAGCCGGATATTTAATTTAATCTAATAGCCCACTGCCACGTTAATTAAATTGAATCCATAATTGTTTGTTTAGTTGACAACTAGTGGCAACCACCATAATTGACTTTATGTTGGGAAAACGTAAGATCTAGTTTAAGTAAGATCTAGTTTAAGTAAACCCTCTTAGCGTGTTTATTGGTTAGGGTTGGGTTCTTCTAGTTTTAATGCAACTGGATAATTAAATTCTTACGGTCGTATCTAGAGTTGTTTTCTTGTTAAAGAAGCAGTCAATGGTCGTACCTTGACTGTCGAAAAAGTAGGGAAAAACTGGTTGTCAGAGTTTGTTGATAGTTATAACCAACCTGGTGACGAATGAATGAAATGTCTTTGCATCGATAATCATTTAATTGGACCGTGTCTGAAAAGTTGATCATTTGGGTAGAATTTTATTAATTGTTATTTTTAGTAAATTGTACTTGTTGAGTTAACTTTTGAATTTTGTTTATTTTATTCTCATTCCTATTCCATTAAATATCCCCCAATTCTGTTTTATTGACTTGGAAAGAAACAACTTTCTACTCGTTCCCTATGAAATCGACCCTACTTGCCACTGTCTGTTAGTTAGTGAATTTAGTCAAGTAATTAATTCTTGTATATTGGATTAAGCAAACTTTTCGCGAACAGGGTGAATCAAGTAACCCATTGTATACCTAGAGTCCCTGCTCCAGTACTTAGAATTGATTATTGACTTCTTTTGGTGGTAGTTAAGTTATATTATTACTATTGCACAGGCTCGACACCTATCAATTTTTGGCGCCGTTGCAGGGAAACGGTGTTTTGGTTAATTTTGTTTCTTTCTAAGTTGTTCTCTTTGGATTTGTCTGGCATTTTTCTAGTTTATGCCTCGTTCTTTTCGTACAAGCGATTTGATTTTCGATCCTGAAATAGAGAAGACTATGCGCCGAATTAAGAAAGAGACTAGGCAGCTCAGAGAGGAGCAATCTAGCACTGCATCTCAGGGACTTGATCCTGAGATTGAATCAACAGATTCAAGTAGTGATAATTCAAGTGACCCAGGCCAAGAGAATATCTCTATGGCGATTGCAAGAACACTAAGGGAGTTGGCTGCTCCGGAATTGCCCCAACAACCATTGTGCATCACATTTCCAACTTTAGCTGAGAACACCTTATTCGAACTGAAGTCAGGATTGATTCACCTTTTGTCCACATTCCATGGCCTCTCGAGTGAGGAACCACATAAATACATCCAAGAGTTCGATGTGGTATGCTCCAGTATGAAGCCTCCAGGAATTATTGAGAAACAATCAAACTTAGAGCCTTCCCCTTCTCTCTCAAGGATGCAGCAAAGGATTGGTTGTACTACTTACCTGCAGGCAGTATTACAACATGGACCCAACTGAAAAGAAATTTTTGAAAAAATTCTTTCCTGCATCCCGGGCCGCAAGTCTAAGAAAGGAGATATGCAGCATTAATCAGTATTCCGGAGAATCCCTATATGATTATTGAGAAAGGTTCAATAAGTTGTGTACTAGATACCCACAACATCAAATTAGTGAACAACTATTGATCCAATATTTCTATGATGGACTCCAGTCGTCCGACAGAAGTATCATTGATGCTGCGAGCGGGGGAGCACTGACAAATAAGACCCCGAGAGAAGTATGGCTGCTCATTGAAGTTATTGCAGAAAATTCTCAACAGTTTGGCTTCCGTGAGAGTAACCCTACCCGTAGGGTTAACGAGGTAGAGACGTCATCCATTCAGTAGCAGCTATCAGAGCTAACATCTTTTGTTCGCCAATTAGTTGTAGAGAACATGCATCAAGTCAAGGTCTGTGGAATCTACACAAACGTGGGCCACCCCATTGACTCATGCCCTATGTTGCAAGAGAAGGGAGTTGAACAAGTGAATATGGCTAGGGACGTGTCAGCGCCTCGTAGGCAGTACGATCTATACTCCAACATATACAATCCGAGTCGGAGAGATCACCCCAATTTTAGCTATGGAAACAGGCCACAGAATTCATTTCCAAATCGTCCACCAGGGTTTCAATAACCATGACAACAAAAGCCTCAACCATCATCCTCAAATTCAGGAAGTTCTTTGGAGGATATTGTTAAGAGCCTGGCCATGAGTACTGCTCAATTCTAGCAGGAAACTAGATCTGGTATGAAAAATCTGGAGACTCAAATAAGCCACATGGCGACTGCAATTAATCGCTTAGAATCCCAAGTTTTTGAAAAATTTCCATCGCAACCCGAGACAAATCCCAAGAATGAAAGTGCTATGACACTGAAGAGTGGCAAGGAAATGGAGGGGTCAAAGGCCACGAACCTAAAGAATAAAAGTGAATAAGAGATCGAAAAGGAGATTGAAGAAAAAGAGCATATTCGCGAAGACCCTAAGGTAAAATTTACTCCTTCACCTCTTATTTAATCTAACTTACTTTCTTTTCCTTGCAGGTTGGAAAAGACAAAGAAGCAAAATAAGGAAAAGGAGATTTTAGAGGTATTTTGAAAGGTAGAAATCAATATCTCTTTGTTGGACGCGATCAAACAAGCGCCAAAATACGCTTAATTCTTGAAAAACTTATGCATCAACAAGAAGAAGTAGAGGGGGGATGAACAAATTGTGGTAGGTAAGAACGTTTCAGCTATTTTATAAAGGAAACTATCACCTAAATGCGGAGATCCAGGTATGTTTACTATCTCCTGTAAGATTGGGCGTTCTAATATCAAAAATGCCATGATAGATTTAGGGGTTTCTATTAATGTGATGCCTAAATTATTATATGATTCCCTAAATTTAGGACCTTTAAAAGAAACAGGAATAATAATTCAATTGACTGATCGTATATTTGCTTATCCGGATGGGATAGTTGAGGATGTTTTAGTGCAAGTAGATGGATTAATTTTTCCTACTGATTTTTATGTGCTTTACATGGATGATAGAAGTGCTCCAAATCCATCACCCATTATATTAGGAAGGCCATTTTTTAGTACTGTCCAGACTAAAATTGATGTTAGTAAGGGTACTCTCACGATGAAATTTGATGGAGAAATAGTCCGATTTAATATTTTTGATACAATGAAACATCTTGTTAACTCTCATTCTGTGTTTGCTATTCATGCTACTAATCTCTCTGTGCAAGAATTTTCTGAGTTTGCTTGTAGAGATAAATTCAAAGTTACTGCAATCAAGTATCATGGAATGAAAGCAATTCATGAGATAAAAAAAATTAAAAAATTAAGAAAAAATATTGCACTCAATGGATATTTGGATCCCGGAGGAGGGTTACCGATTACAAGAAAAATTGAATTACACCCAGACTGAAGAGTGGTGTTTAATGTCTAGCCAAAAATATTAAAGAAAGACGCTACTTGGAAGGCAATTCAAGGATTTCAATTGTATTTTATTTCATATTTGTGTGTTCAAGATCAGTGGGTTTAGGTTCTTGTTGACAAACAATCTGTATTGTAGGTCATGAGTGTTTCTGTGCAGTTTTATTCTAGGTTGGGGGCACAAATTCGTGGGCAGAAGACTTCATGTTACAAGGCGTGCCCGCGCCTTGTATTCACCGCACATGGACATTTGTAAAATTTGGTGAACAGAGGACTTACACCCCCAAGGCATGCCCACACCACACAGCAGATCGTGTCAGACATATTACACCACGATAGGTAGATGACCTCGACTTCCAAGGCGTGCCCATGCCTTCCAACCTTTGCGACAACAAAAGTCAAACGCGACCAGGACCCTCTCTAATCCTATTTTTCTACTTTTTTTATTTTCTTGTTTTGTTTGGTCTTTTTAATTTCTTTTGTCTTAGTTTCCCCTTGTCTTCTCCCCCTTTGCTTCACTCCCCCTCGTGCGCCCCAGCTCGCGCAGCACCTCACACTACCGCTCGCTCGACCTCCAGCCTAAGCCAGTTGACGAACGACTCAGCGCACGCCTTCCCCTGTGCGGGAAGCCTAGCGAACCCCAGTTTTGCAGCGCTGCAAGTTTTCGCACGTATTCGGACAGAGAGTTAGGCAGCTTTCTTTCCTCATATTGGATTCCAGTCGCCTCATCCGCCTCCCTCTTAGTGGTTTGCTGCATCGTCTTGGCTGTCAGGGAAGTTTCACCCCTTTATACTTACAATCTATTTGTCTTTGCTACATTGAGGACAATGTACGTTTTAGGTGTGGGGGGTATGGTTTCTATTATTTCTTTTTGCTTAAAACACAAAAAAAAAAAAGCAAAGAAAACAAAAATAAAAAAAAAGTGTAGTTAGTTGACTTTTTCTTTTGTTTCTACATTTGTTAACTGCTAGAGTATGTTGCTATGATGGATTGCACAATCAGGGTGCACGGGTATGTGGTTATATATGCTAGCTATGCTTTTTGGTTTTTCTTGGCAATATCGTTGAATGTTGAATATGCTAGACTTGACCCATTTTTGAAACTTTTGAGAGCTTTTGAGCCATACACAAGCACATTATTCTTGTTTGCTTCGTTTATTTGATTGAGTGGGTATCACACATGGTATTGGCTTTCTAGAACTTGCTATTTTATATATGTCGAGGCCACATTTTGTAGAACTGGATGCATTTGAAATGATAAGGGCATTTAGGATCTAACCCTCTTTAACTTGCTACAAACCATGCCTTTATTCTGTTTCCCAATAGTGAACCAATTTGAGCTTTTAACCTTTCCTTCTGTTTATTGGATGTGATCGATAACCCATTACTTTTTTTAGACTTTCTTGTTCACCCTTGTGTCGTTAAGGGAAGTTTGAATTTCATCGTTTGTGCAAGGCAAATGAATTTAGGGTCGCAAGTGTTGTTAGAGTAGAATTTGTATGGTGCCGTTTCTATGCATCTGGAACAAAAAAAGGAGAAATCGTCAATAAGCTGGTGAGCAGAAGACTCTGTCTTCATCTCAGGGCGTGCCCACGCCAGAAACTGTAGAAGGATATCCAAAAGCCTGACCCGCGGGATTGGTAGCAACAGGGCCAATTAGGAAATCAGGTCCACGTGAACCGCTAAGATGCATGGGATGAAAACCCCTGGACAAAGTCTTGCTCCCTAACGTTTCTTTGCTTTTCTTTTCAGTGGCTACAAAAGGGGAAGAAGGCCAGATTCATGCCATATGAATTAGATTAGTTTTTAGCTTCTTTCTTCGGTCAGACTTTTTCTCTTCTTTTCGGCGGCGAATAGAGGAAAAGCCAAAATCACGCGAGCTTAATAGATTAGCCTTTGTTTCCTCTTGTCAGCAATTTTACTCGCGGCTTTGGCTCTTGTTTGCAACCGACTTCCTCTAGTGCTTTTCTTTTACTTTTTGCTTCAGTACGAACACAGACCGAGAGATAATCAAGACTTTTCCTTTTGCTTTCGACGTTACTTTATTTTTCCCAATTCTTTGGCAATTGCGTGGATGGAATCAATTAAACCACGTGAGAGTAACACGATTAGGAGCAGTTAGGTTTCTCCTCTACCCAAAGGTTGATGCAAAGACGCGGTCCATAACATCTGTGAGATCTAATCAAATTTTCATTATTTCTTCCGATTCGTTACTATTCGTGCATTTCCTGGATTAATTGTTCATGGGTATTTTATTAATTGAGTATCAACGGTCGAATATTTAATTTAATCTGATAACCCACTGCCACGTTAATTAAATTGAATCCGTAATTGTTCGTTTAGTTGACAACTAGTGGCAACCACCATAATTGATTTTATGTTGGGGAAACGTAAGATCTAGTTTAAGTAAACCCTCTTAGCGTGTTTATTGGTTAGGGTTGGGTTCTTCTAGTTTTAATGCAACTGAATAATTAAATTCCTACGGTAGTACCTAGGGTTGTTTTCTGGTTAGAGAAGCAGTTAATGGTCGTACCTTGATTATTAAAAAAGTAAGGAAGAACTGGTTGTCAGAACTTGTTGATAGCTATAACAAACTTGGTGACGAATGAATGAAGTATCTTTGCATCGATGATCATTTAATTGGACCGTGCCTGAAAAGTTGATCATTTGGGTAGAATTTTATTAATTGCTATTTTTAGTAAATTGTACTTGTTGAGTTAGTTTTTGAATTTTGTTTATTTTATTCTCATTCCTATTCCATTAAATATCCCCCAATTCTGTTTTATTGATTTGGAAAGAAATAACTTTCTACCCGTTTCCTGTGGAATCGACCCTGCTTGCCACTGTCTGCTAGTTAGTGGGTTTAGTCAAATAATTAATTCTGATATATCGGATTAAGCAAACTTTTCGGGAACATGGTGAATTAAGTAACCCATTGCGCAACTAGAGTCCCTACTCCAGTACTTAGAATTGATTATTGACTACTTTTGGTGGTAGTTAGGTTATGTTATTATTATTGCACCTCTCATATGATTTTAAAGCTATATATAACGCCCTCATAATTTGGATTAAAGTGTCAAAATGACAAAATTTGCATTCCATAATATAGTCAACTAAAATGTCAAAAATGTCTCTATGTAAAGTTGAAAATTATTTATTAACCACAGGCGTTTATGTATATGATTTGAAAACTATAAGGGGATTATATGCTAAAACAATAAATCATAAAGGGATTTTATGGTAAACTATAAAATCATACAGAGTTAGAGTGTCATGCATATTATGTTTATATATTTTGGTTGCTTCAAACATTTTAGTTATTAAACAAGGGTAATTTGGATATTTTCATGAATTCTATTGCAAATGATAATTTTCGTTATTTTGACACTTTAATTTAAACTATGAAGAGGTTATATATAATTTTTGAAACTATAGAGGGATTATATAAAAAATTGCTCAACGATGGGGGTAAAGTGTATTTTGCCCAAAACAGTACTGCTAGATTCAAACTGATGGAATCCTCTATGGATTGAAATTGTAAATACCCTTTTTCCTTTGACAGGACGAGACTTTCTTTGTAAAGGATTCGATTCTGCAATTACTTAACTCGAGCTGAATTCATGTTGCTCCATGAACTTTCAAATCAAACTCGATAACGATGCAGTCTACTCTTTTTTTTTTATAACAATGATGACATTTCTATAATTTAATTTATCCTATTCTACTCGAAGGGGAACTTAATCTATCCTATTCTACTGGGAGGGGGAGCCTAAAAAGCCTAGGCTACTCTTTTTTTTTTTTACAGCAAAAATAACATTCCTATAACCTAATCTATCCAATTCTATTATAAGGGGCTAGCAGACATACAGATCTAACTGGACCAATGGGGTGTTTTAACACCTCCTTTGAATTTTTTTCACTACAAGTAGGATTTGAACCCCTGACCTATAAGCCAAAGAGGAATTTAGTCCTTTTTTGATAGCCACTGAGCTAAGAACGATGCCATTTTCTCAAAACCATTAAAACTATATTGAACGGAGTTTGGGGCAAGGACTATTGTAGGTGGCAACACTTCGGAAAGGTTGACGGCAATGATTTGGTTTAAAAAAAATTTAAGGATCAAATCTCATCTTGTGCATGAATTTTAATATCATATATGAGGTCCACAAAATTTTGTTCTATATTTATAAGTTGTTGAAAGAAAATTACAGTCTAAACAAAGTAAGTTACATCTTGTGCAAATGAAACAAAATCGGTCCAAATGATTTTTTGACAATCATTTGGACCCTTGGTCCATGGTGAACTTATTACAATATATAGAGACCTTCTCTTATAGACTATATATCACTGTACACCATTACACTGATAATTGAGTTTGACTTGTGAGGCTGATAACTGTGGTCCGTAATAAAACTTTCATAAGACGTACTTGGTTTCTGAAATGTTCTTCACATTTCATCAAATAAAATTTTTCATTCTTCACTTTTAAAATGAAATTTTATGTTTCATATAAAATCAAATTAGTAAAATTTAGTTGCAATCTAGATTTTTTACCTCTTTTTACCGTGAATCCATCCTGTGACCCATATGCATTCATTATTTTATGTATGGAAAGGTTGATCAGTTGCATGATGAAAAATGATCCACAATGTACAAGGAGAGTCTCTGATGCCACATCATACATTTGCACCTGTTAGTATAAAAAAATCTTTACATTGATAATATATACAATATTAATCTTATATATTTATTAATTCAAAGAATTATTGGATTAGAAAACTTAATGTGCATTCAGATACAAAGATCAAGAAAATAAAATAAAAAGTGCAACGACAATTGCATATCTTTCATATTGTAGGTTTCGAGCAAATATGTCTTGATCGGGTTAAGGTAGTTGGTTTTGATATAGATTTGAATCAACTATCGTAATATAGAGGGCAAAGGTTATGGTTAGATTAGTAGATGACCTTATATTCTTTTCAAGTGGTCTACTTGAATTTGTTTAATAAGATTGAATCCAGATAGAGGATGAACTACATTCAACACAGGATATGGTGATGTTGAATTAGAGTAAACTAAAATTTAGAAAAGACTTCACTTAAAAGTAGCAATAGACTTTGTTTTAGCAAACCTTAGGAGAGATAAATGTAGTTGATTGAATATGTTTAGAATAATAATATACCATCCAAATCTATTTTCAATTGAGGTACCACATATGTTACATTTATGCATTCAAATCTACCAATTGTGATGCTTAAACAGCAACTTCTTGATCATATAGTTGGGTTTCTAATTTTTTTTTAATGCTTTGAGGGATAATTTCTAAAAGTTAGTTTTTTTAGGAGTACAATGTCCTTTTTCTTTTTTTTTGAAATATAAATTCTGGCCATATAGATAAGTGAGTTTGCTTCAGTAATCTTTCATTAGAATACACTGACAATGAATTTCAATGATTTTCTTATTGTCCCATTCATCAATAGACTTCTAATTACCCTTTGGACTATTTACATAATACTAGCATTGAGTTATTCTTGCAATATTGCTCATAAGAGGGACAAAGCGAATATGACTCTCTACTTTGTAAGTTAATTTGTTTGAACTTCAAGTTAATATTTTAAGTAAAGGATAAAAGTAGCTTGATAAGTATATAGTCTGTATTTGAGGCTTACAATGTTTTGGCAAATGCTGGGTAATCCCCTTACTAATCAAATTCAATGATCAATTACTAATTGATTTTCTAGATAAAGTGACCATATCCTTTAGTTAAGCATTAAGAGATGAGGCAAACCTATCATTGGAGAAGACCTTAGAATAGTTGGTGAGGTGGTAAGGAGGTTTTCCTAATTTTTCCTTAATAAGATTTTTATTCCTCTTTTTTCTCAAAATAAACTTTTTGGCTTTGGTATTCTGGCTATTTGAAACATTTGCAAGTGACGTTCCATGAAAACTGCATTAAAGTTTACTTATTCGAGATAAGGCAAATAAATCAGTCACATGCAGTCACATATTTGTTGAAAAAATTCTTAAAAGAGGAGCAAAATAATGAGTAATCTTTAACAATAAGAATAACAAGCGTGCTAACATGTTAGTAACTAATTACTCAAGAAAAAAGAAAAAAAATTTGTTAATCTATACTAAAAATTAGGAATCGCATTTTTTTTAACTTGGAGACACTAGAGATAGTTAGTGAAAATTAATTCTGGATCAATGAACTTGGTGTATTGATGTTTTAGTTTAAAAATTTTCCTTCTTTTTATTGGTTAAATAGTTAACAAATGAGTTATTAGTTCTTAATTTTATTGTTTAAAGTTAGCTACTATTTTGCTTCTTTATTTTAAAATTTAATTTAATAGGCACATGATTAGACATGACTAAATTTTGTTAGTAATTGAGATAAAATTCTTCAAATGTCCTAAATCAACTTTAAATTGGATATAATGGGAACCGGATTTGCTCTTGCTAAAACTTTATGGACTAGAACTGCACATGTACTAAATATTGAGGATCATGATTGTTTTTGTTAAAACTTTAGGGACTAAAATTGCATATGGACTAAATATTAAGAATTAAAACTACATTTTTTTTTCAAAAATTGAAAATTTATACCTACAAAAAAATTAAAAGTGGCATTCAGCAAATACAGCTTTTCAACAAATAGGATTGGTTGATTTCATATTAACTTTCAAAGACTTCTCTCATTGTCAGAGGAAATTTCTCTGTGCTCTAGAGAGAGAAAATCTGTGACGCCCCCACTTCTCCCTAAGGCGAACCAAAGGGTATTCGCGGGACGCCTGCCTAACTCTCGCCAGGACTCAAGCAATTCCATTTCAACTTATAGCCGGACCACACAATACAAGCCAATAACTTAGATACAATAAATATGGAAGCGTTCAAGCTTAATAATCGTCATCCATTATTCAATTCACACGTCGGTATACAAAATACATTTCGCCCCAAAAGTTACATTTCCATACCCAAAAGTACAATCCAAAACCAAAGGCATAACCAAGAGTAATAGCAAACCCTAAACAAAAGTACATCAGGAGGGTTTCTCCATTTCACCTCCGAGTTCAAACCTGTTAAGGAAAACAAATCTATAGGGTGAGAAAAACGCTCGTGAGGCTAAGAACACACATGCAGGCACACAGCTCAGGTAACAAACCCAATTTACAATTCAAGTAATAATTTGAAAGCAATTAATAATGCCAACAAAATGTAACCAAAAACAATTCAAGGATATAGTAGCTCTCAGGAGCTAAGTTCCACATTTTGCCGATGTCATTCGTATATCTCCCCGTGATGACTCTCCGTCAATCGGGTTGATATTTTCATATCCGTAGTTCACCACTTACTTCTCATCCGTCCACCATACACCGCTTCGGGCCCGCACGACATTTATAAGGCGATACTACACAAGTATGCCAAGCGAGATCTCTCAATAGATCAAGCTTATCCTGTGAATCTCATGGCTCACCGAGGTTTTCGACCAAGCCCATGCCGGCTCGAGTTCCAAGGTCGGCCTATGAGTTTGGGTGTCCCCCGTGTATCATGTAAGTGTCGAGGAGATTCACTCCAACGACGTATGCAATCATAGCATACTATGTCATGTATTCAGGTATTTGACAGGTTTAAGCAGTATTTCAAGTCATGTAAACCAGGTAAATCATATTAAGCATGAATCATTTGTTTCAAATGAGAACGAGTGCGATAAAGTACACACTCAACTCCATTTTCAAAGAATCAAGTAGGCTAAGCATGTAATCAAGACCATAGAGTTCAAGTAGTCAAACACTTGACACTCACCAAGATATGCAAGCAAGTAGGTTGGATTGAGAGTTCAAACTTCCACGGTAGGGTCCTCTTGGAGGTTCTCGTGCGTGCCTGAACATTGAATAGTAGACAATTACTATAGGTCCCCATGTGGTGTGAAAGGTTGAACACGAGTAGGGTTCGGAAGTATTTTGAAATTTCGTTTAAACTTGTCTTTGAAGTTGGATTCTCGAAAAGGTACGAGACTCGAGTAATATAGGATTTTTATTTTTAAAATCATTGGATGGAAATGAGTACGTGCGAAACGATTGCAAAACGAACGATCGAAATCGGAAGGGGGATGGCCACGTCACAATCCGGCCGGAACCTGGCCGGATATCCGGCCGGATTTCTGGCCGGATTGGAGGCAGTGTGGCTAACCTCCCTTTTTTTTCAAATTTCACCACCAATCCGGCCAATAATCCGGCCAGAAACTGGCCGGATTCAAGGCCGGAATCTGGTAGAATAGTTCCCACGCGGATTTCCTTTGAAATTTCAGAATTTTTCGATTTTTTGTCAAATTTTTGAAAAATCATAACTTCTTTTCTACCAGTCAAAAATTGATAAACTTGGTACCGTTGGAATCGTCTTTGAAAGTACTAAAAGTTACTAGAAGACACTGTTCCACGAATCTAAACGGAAGGTATTCAAAAATGAGTTTAAAGTTGCTGTCCCAGATCACCCAGGATTGAGCCGGGGTTGGTTTTTCGCTAACTTTGGAAATTCGGAAGAATTCACTCGTTGCAAACCAACCCTTGAAATTTATAGCTCAATTAGAGGTACAAGTAAGGTTTAGGGCAGAATAAACGGATCGAGAATTGGAGTTTCAAGCACGAAGATATGGTAGCTCAAAGTTGGGAAAAATTCAAGACTGTTACAAAATTTCCAGATTTGGTTCCGACTTTGGACCTTTTGTTAAGTGTCGAAACGGACTTGAATTGACACCAAATTTTGCAGTATGGTACTCAAATATGAAGGGTATTTCTCTATCAAATTTCGTGGAAAAATACCTACGGGAAGGTGGTTAACCAATCAACCAAAGTTTCGAAAAATTCTCAAGGCAATCTGCCCTTAATCCTTTTCTTCCCAAATCCAATCGTTTGGCTAAGAAAATCCTCCAATCATGGTTCATATGTGAAAGGAAAGTTTAAGAAACATTCATGGTACATTTGGTAGGTGTTTAGTATCAAGAAATTCATTTAGTAAGACCACCACAAATGTCACGTCAAATCTGTCCAAATCCAAGGCTTTCAAGAACAAAACAGTTACCGTATCTTGATCATAACTCACTCAATTTAACTCGGATTTGAGCATGGTTGATAGTGTTAGAAAATACATGCATAGGGTTATAATTTCACAGAAGAAATCGTTTTAAGTTTCAGCATGCAACTAGCTCGAAATTAAGCCTAAAGTTGCAGCATCATCAAATCATTTCGGCAGAACGGCGAAACAGGGCAGCTGAATTCAGATGAGTGGTGCGGTTCACACACATGGAACCAGAATGTACATTATATACCGTTGGAAATATGGGAATGTCTAGTTTCAAATGCAGCTAACGGCACTTGATTTCGACGTCGGAGTACGGAGTTATGGACGAAATACGAACACTGGTCTGGATTACGACGAAACCGTTTTCCAGATTACTAGCTTTGGGAATAAATTCGTTTGACCAACCAAAACTCAGTATTTTTCAATGAAAATTTTTACACAACTACTACAACATATAAAAAACACAATCAAGCCATTAAATCCTCAAATTTCTGCATTAAACTGACCGAACAGAGCAGGGGTAAAATGGAAACTTTTTGCTTCAAGAGCTCAATGAAGTTTCTGGCGATAATGCACCTTTAATCTACTCCCTTAAACACTAATTCAACAATAAAACCATCATCAAACATCATCACAGCCATCAACTCAAAGTGGGAGTTCATAGAGCCCACATTTAACAATTTCTAACAATAATAAGCTACCCATAAGCATAATCAAGCTCTTAAGTGTGAGTTGGCCTTCAATGAACAAGATTTGAAGAGTGGATCATGGTTACCTTACTTGTGTGCTAAAAGGTCAGATTTTGGTGTCCAAAAGCTCCAAGAAAAACCGTGAATGTGCAGCTCCTTCTTTGTCCAAGTGCTTGTCCAAGTGAAGAGCTAAGTGTGTGTGAAGTTTTGGTTGAATTTGGTGGAGTTTGTAGAGGAAATGGTGGAAGTTTTCGGTTGCTCTTTGCTGCAGTTGCTAGCCGTCCATGAAGCTTGCAGATATGAATGTTAGTCTGATTCCTTTTTGCGTACAAAGAACGCCGACCGTCTAATATTTTAAGTACGTAAAATTTAATTGCAACTAGTGCCCTACTCGCGCGTTTTGTGTTCAATTTCCCTTAAGTTTGTTGCACTAGTGCACTAAACCTCTAGGGCACTTACATTCATATAAATATTATTCATTCTTAATTGTCCCAAAATAATTGTCCAAAGTTCCTCAATTAAGCGCGCACATGAAAATACGTATTTCCAATTTATGCGCAATAAAATGAAACCTTCGAGAAATTCTTATAACGATCGTACTACTAGCTATCACTTGTGTGCTTAAACCTAAAGTTGTCTATTTTAGGACCATTGTATATGTCTCAAATTTTTGAACTTATTGTACTCCCAATTGGCCAAAGTTTTCAGACACGTTTTCACTTTTCACTAATCAGGCTTTTTTAAAAAAAAATAATTTTTGAAATGAAACACTTTAAAAATATAACGATACTATAAATCATGTACTTAGGTCCAATAAGGCTTAAAAAAATATTATTCGTGACAAAAATCCAAATAAATAATTAATTTAGCCAAAATTAGGGATTTTTAAAATAATAGAATTTTCGAGTCCTCACAAAATCCCCCTTTTGTCGGTGTTCATACTTTTCATACGTTTCGCACTTTTCCCAACAAAATTCAAAACCCTGATCTATCAGCTCTTGGCGCCATGAGTAACAACCTTCCATTAATAGAAACTTAACGATTCCTTCCTTCCATTAATGGAAACGTACCGATCTCAACATTTCTTCTGGAATAAGCTTTGGATGCTCTAATGATGGCAGCCAGATCAATCGTTCTCTTTTAGTTTCGTTTTGAATAAAAAGCAGTCGTTGCTGATTTTATTTCTTTTGCTTCAAGTTTTATCCAGTAGAGCTAGGTTCGTGTTTAATTTCGTTTCTGTGTGTTTTGATTGTTTGTTTCAGGACTGGTTGGTACTGGTATTTGTTGGCGACATTGAAGGACGCTGAATAGCTCCTGGCCTGGCCTACTCTGGAAGCTTCCTGTGATTTCCAGTGAGAGGTCTGTGAGATTACCCACTTCCTTCTTTTCTTTTCTAAAACTAAAACTCATACTCTTTCCTTTTCTGACAACCTGAATCTGCGTAAAACCTCCTCGATACCTTCCATTGTCCTTCCCATAGACCTCTCACTGGAAATCACAGGAAGCTTCCAGAGTAGGCCAGGCCAGGAGCTATTCAGCGTCCTTCAATGTCGCCAACAAATACCAGTACCAACCAGTCCTGAAACAAACAATCAAAACACACAGAAACGAAATTAAACACGAACCTAGCTCTACTGGATAAAACTTGAAGCAAAAGAAATAAAATCAGCAACGACTGCTTTTTATTCAAAACGAAACTAAAAGAGAACGATTGATCTGGCTGCCATCATTAGAGCATCCAAAGCTTATTCCAGAAGAAATGTTGAGATCGGTACGTTTCCATTAATGGAAGGAAGGAATCGTTAAGTTTCTATTAATGGAAGGTTGTTACTCATGGCGCCAAGAGCTGATAGATCAGGGTTTTGAATTTTGTTGGGAAAAGTGCGAAACGTATGAAAAGTATGAACACCGACAAAAGGGGGATTTTGTGAGGACTCGAAAATTCTATTATTTTAAAAATCCCTAATTTTGGCTAAATTAATTATTTATTTGGATTTTTGTCACGAATAATATTTTTTTAAGCCTTATTGGACCTAAGTACATGATTTATAGTATCGTTATATTTTTAAAGTGTTTCATTTCAAAAATTATTTTTTTTTTAAAAAAAGCCTGATTAGTGAAAAGTGAAAACGTGTCTGAAAACTTTGGCCAATTGGGAGTACAATAAGTTCAAAAATTTGAGACATATACAATGGTCCTAAAATAGACAACTTTAGGTTTAAGCACACAAGTGATAGCTAGTAGTACGATCGTTATAAGAATTTCTCGAAGGTTTCATTTTATTGCGCATACATTGGAAATACATATTTTCATGTGCGCGCTTAATTGAGGAACTTTGGACAATTATTTTGGGACAATTAAGAATGAATAATATTTATATGAATGTAAGTGCCCTAGAGGTTTAGTGCACTAGTGCAACAAACTTAAGGGAAATTGAACACAAAACGCGCGAGTAGGGCACTAGTTGCAATTAAATTTTACGTACTTAAAATATTAGACGGTCGGCGTTCTTTGTACGAAAAAAGGAATCAGACTAACATTCATATCTGCAAGCTTCATGGACGGCTAGCAACTGCAGCAAAGAGCAACCGAAAACTTCCACCATTTCCTCTACAAACTCCACCAAATTCAACCAAAACTTCACACACACTTAGCTCTTCACTTGGACAAGCACTTGGACAAAGAAGGAGCTGCACATTCACGGTTTTTCTTGGAGCTTTTGGACACCAAAATCTGACCTTTTAGCACACAAGTAAGGTAACCATGATCCACTCTTCAAATCTTGTTCATTGAAGGCCAACTCACACTTAAGAGCTTGATTATGCTTATGGGTAGCTTATTATTGTTAGAAATTGTTAAATGTGGGCTCTATGAACTCCCACTTTGAGTTGATGGCTGTGATGATGTTTGATGATGGTTTTATTGTTGAATTAGTGTTTAAGGGAGTAGATTAAAGGTGCATTATCGCCAGAAACTTCATTGAGCTCTTGAAGCAAAAAGTTTCCATTTTACCCCTGCTCTGTTCGGTCAGTTTAATGCAGAAATTTGAGGATTTAATGGCTTGATTGTGTTTTTTATATGTTGTAGTAGTTGTGTAAAAATTTTCATTGAAAAATACTGAGTTTTGGTTGGTCAAACGAATTTATTCCCAAAGCTAGTAATCTGGAAAACGGTTTCGTCGTAATCCAGACCAGTGTTCGTATTTCGTCCATAACTCCGTACTCCGACGTCGAAATCAAGTGCCGTTAGCTGCATTTGAAACTAGACATTCCCATATTTCCAACGGTATATAATGTACATTCTGGTTCCATGTGTGTGAACCGCACCACTCATCTGAATTCAGCTGCCCTGTTTCGCCGTTCTGCCGAAATGATTTGATGATGCTGCAACTTTAGGCTTAATTTCGAGCTAGTTGCATGCTGAAACTTAAAACGATTTCTTCTGTGAAATTATAACCCTATGCATGTATTTTCTAACACTATCAACCATGCTCAAATCCGAGTTAAATTGAGTGAGTTATGATCAAGATACGGTAACTGTTTTGTTCTTGAAAGCCTTGGATTTGGACAGATTTGACGTGACATTTGTGGTGGTCTTACTAAATGAATTTCTTGATACTAAACACCTACCAAATGTACCATGAATGTTTCTTAAACTTTCCTTTCACATATGAACCATGATTGGAGGATTTTCTTAGCCAAACGATTGGATTTGGGAAGAAAAGGATTAAGGGCAGATTGCCTTGAGAATTTTTCCAAACTTTGGTTGATTGGTTAACCACCTTCCCGAAGGTATTTTTCCACGAAATTTGATAGAGAAATACCCTTCATATTTGAGTACCATACTGCAAAATTTGGTGTCAATTCAAGTCCGTTTCGACACTTAACAAAAGGTCCAAAGTCGGAACCAAATCTGGAAATTTTGTAACAGTCTTGAATTTTTCCCAACTTTGAGCTACCATATCTTCGTGCTTGAAACTCCAATTCTCGATCCGTTTATTCTGCCCTAAACCTTACTTGTACCTCTAATTGAGATATAAATTTCAAGGGTTGGTTTGCAACGAGTGAATTCTTCCGAATTTCCAAAGTTAGCGAAAAACCAACCCCGGCTCAATCCTGGGTGATCTGGGACAGCAACTTTAAACTCATTTTTGAATACCTTCCGTTTAGATTCGTGGAACAGTGTCTTCTAGTAACTTTTAGTACTTTCAAAGACAATTCCAACGGTACCAAGTTTATCAATTTTTGACTAGTAGAAAAGAAGTTATGATTTTTCAAAAATTTGACAAAAAATCGAAAAATTCTGAAATTTCAAAGGAAATCCGCGTGGGAACTATTCTACCAGAATCCGGCCTTGAATCCGGCCAGTTTCTGGCCGGATTATTGGCCGGATTGGTGGTGAAATTTGAAAAAAAAAGGGAGGTTAGCCACTGCCTCCAATCCGGCCAGAAATCCGGCCGGATATCCGGCCAGGTTCCGGCCGGATTGTGACGTGGCCATCCCCCTTCCGATTTCGATCGTTCGTTTTGCAATCGTTTCGCACGTACTCGTTTCCATCCAATGATTTTAAAAATAAAAATCCTATATTACTCGAGTCTCGTACCTTTTCGAGAATCCAACTTCAAAGACAAGTTTAAACGAAATTTCAAAATACTTCCGAACCCTACTCGTGTTCAACCTTTCACACCACATGGGGACCTATAGTAATTGTCTACTATTCAATGTTCAGGCACGCACGAGAACCTCCAAGAGGACCCTACCGTGGAAGTTTGAACTCTCAATCCAACCTACTTGCTTGCATATCTTGGTGAGTGTCAAGTGTTTGACTACTTGAACTCTATGGTCTTGATTACATGCTTAGCCTACTTGATTCTTTGAAAATGGAGTTGAGTGTGTACTTTATCGCACTCGTTCTCATTTGAAACAAATGATTCATGCTTAATATGATTTACCTGGTTTACATGACTTGAAATACTGCTTAAACCTGTCAAATACCTGAATACATGACATAGTATGCTATGATTGCATACGTCGTTGGAGTGAATCTCCTCGACACTTACATGATACACGGGGGACACCCAAACTCATAGGCCGACCTTGGAACTCGAGCCGGCATGGGCTTGGTCGAAAACCTCGGTGAGCCATGAGATTCACAGGATAAGCTTGATCTATTGAGAGATCTCGCTTGGCATACTTGTGTAGTATCGCCTTATAAATGTCGTGCGGGCCCGAAGCGGTGTATGGTGGACGGATGAGAAGTAAGTGGTGAACTACGGATATGAAAATATCAACCCGATTGACGGAGAGTCATCACGGGGAGATATACGAATGACATCGGCAAAATGTGGAACTTAGCTCCTGAGAGCTACTATATCCTTGAATTGTTTTTGGTTACATTTTGTTGGCATTATTAATTGCTTTCAAATTATTACTTGAATTGTAAATTGGGTTTGTTACCTGAGCTGTGTGCCTGCATGTGTGTTCTTAGCCTCACGAGCGTTTTTCTCACCCTATAGATTTGTTTTCCTTAACAGGTTTGAACTCGGAGGTGAAATGGAGAAACCCTCCTGATGTACTTTTGTTTAGGGTTTGCTATTACTCTTGGTTATGCCTTTGGTTTTGGATTGTACTTTTGGGTATGGAAATGTAACTTTTGGGGCGAAATGTATTTTGTATACCGACGTGTGAATTGAATAATGGATGACGATTATTAAGCTTGAACGCTTCCATATTTATTGTATCTAAGTTATTGGCTTGTATTGTGTGGTCCGGCTATAAGTTGAAATGGAATTGCTTGAGTCCTGGCGAGAGTTAGGCAGGCGTCCCGCGAATACCCTTTGGTTCGCCTTAGGGAGAAGTGGGGGCGCCACAGATTTTCTCTCTCTAGAGCACAGAGAAATTTCCTCTCACAATGAGAGAAGTCTTTGAAAGTTAATATGAAATCAACCAATCCTATTTGTTGAAAAGCTGTATTTGCTGAATGCCACTTTTAATTTTTTTGTAGGTATAAATTTTCAATTTTTGAAAAAAAAATGTAGTTTTAATTCTTAATATTTAGTCCATATGCAATTTTAGTCCCTAAAGTTTTAACAAAAACAATCATGATCCTCAATATTTAGTACATGTGCAGTTCTAGTCCATAAAGTTTTAGCAAGAGCAAATCCGGTTCCCATTATATCCAATTTAAAGTTGATTTAGGACATTTGAAGAATTTTATCTCAATTACTAACAAAATTTAGTCATGTCTAATCATGTGCCTATTAAATTAAATTTTAAAATAAAGAAGCAAAATAGTAGCTAACTTTAAACAATAAAATTAAGAACTAATAACTCATTTGTTAACTATTTAACCAATAAAAAGAAGGAAAATTTTTAAACTAAAACATCAATACACCAAGTTCATTGATCCAGAATTAATTTTCACTAACTATCTCTAGTGTCTCCAAGTTAAAAAAAAATGCGATTCCTAATTTTTAGTATAGATTAACAAATTTTCTTTCTTTTTTCTTGAGTAATTAGTTACTAACATGTTAGCACGCTTGTTATTCTTATTGTTAAAGATTACTCATTATTTTGCTCCTCTTTTAAGAATTTTTTCAACAAATATGTGACTGCATGTGACTGATTTATTTGCCTTATCTCGAATAAGTAAACTCTAATGCAGTTTTCATGGAACGTCACTTGCAAATGTTTCAAATAGCCAGAATACCAAAGCCAAAAAGTTTATTTTGAGAAAAAAGAGGAATAAAAATCTTATTAAGGAAAAATTAGGAAAACCTCCTTACCACCTCACCAACTATTCTAAGGTCTTCTCCAATGATAGGTTTGCCTCATCTCTTAATGCTTAACTAAAGGATATGGTCACTTTATCTAGAAAATCAATTAGTAATTGATCATTGAATTTGATTAGTAAGGGGATTACCCAGCATTTGCCAAAACATTGTAAGCCTCAAATACAGACTATATACTTATCAAGCTACTTTTATCCTTTACTTAAAATATTAACTTGAAGTTCAAACAAATTAACTTACAAAGTAGAGAGTCATATTCGCTTTGTCCCTCTTATGAGCAATATTGCAAGAATAACTCAATGCTAGTATTGTGTAAATAGTCCAAAGGGTAATTAGAAGTCTATTGATGAATGGGACAATAAGAAAATCATTGAAATTCATTGTCAGTGTATTCTAATGAAAGATTACTGAAGCAAACTCACTTATCTATATGGCTAGAATTTATATTTCAAAAAAAAAGAAAAAGGACATTGTACTCCTAAAAAAACTAACTTTTAGAAATTATCCCTCAAAGCATTAAAAAAAAATTAGAAACCCAACTATATGATCAAGAAGTTGCTGTTTAAGCATCACAATTGGTAGATTTGAATGCATAAATGTAACATATGTGGTACCTCAATTGAAAATAGATTTGGATGGTATATTATTATTCTAAACATATTCAATCAACTACATTTATCTCTCCTAAGGTTTGCTAAAACAAAGTCTATTGCTACTTTTAAGTGAAGTCTTTTCTAAATTTTAGTTTACTCTAATTCAACATCACCATATCCTGTGTTGAATGTAGTCCATCCTCTATCTGGATTCAATCTTATTAAACAAATTCAAGTAGACCACTTGAAAAGAATATAAGGTCATCTACTAATCTAACCATAACCTTTGCCCTCTATATTACGATAGTTGATTCAAATCTATATCAAAACCAACTACCTTAACCCGATCAAGACATATTTGCTCGAAACCTACAATATGAAAGATATGCAATTGTCGTTGCACTTTTTATTTTATTTTCTTGATCTTTGTATCTGAATGCACATTAAGTTTTCTAATCCAATAATTCTTTGAATTAATAAATATATAAGATTAATATTGTATATATTATCAATGTAAAGATTTTTTTATACTAACAGGTGCAAATGTATGATGTGGCATCAGAGACTCTCCTTGTACATTGTGGATCATTTTTCATCATGCAACTGATCAACCTTTCCATACATAAAATAATGAATGCATATGGGTCACAGGATGGATTCACGGTAAAAAGAGGTAAAAAATCTAGATTGCAACTAAATTTTACTAATTTGATTTTATATGAAACATAAAATTTCATTTTAAAAGTGAAGAATGAAAAATTTTATTTGATGAAATGTGAAGAACATTTCAGAAACCAAGTACGTCTTATGAAAGTTTTATTACGGACCACAGTTATCAGCCTCACAAGTCAAACTCAATTATCAGTGTAATGGTGTACAGTGATATATAGTCTATAAGAGAAGGTCTCTATATATTGTAATAAGTTCACCATGGACCAAGGGTCCAAATGATTGTCAAAAAAATCATTTGGACCGATTTTGTTTCATTTGCACAAGATGTAACTTACTTTGTTTAGACTGTAATTTTCTTTCAACAACTTATAAATATAGAACAAAATTTTGTGGACCTCATATATGATATTAAAATTCATGCACAAGATGAGATTTGATCCTTAAATTTTTTTTAAACCAAATCATTGCCGTCAACCTTTCCGAAGTGTTGCCACCTACAATAGTCCTTGCCCCAAACTCCGTTCAATATAGTTTTAATGGTTTTGAGAAAATGGCATCGTTCTTAGCTCAGTGGCTATCAAAAAAGGACTAAATTCCTCTTTGGCTTATAGGTCAGGGGTTCAAATCCTACTTGTAGTGAAAAAAATTCAAAGGAGGTGTTAAAACACCCCATTGGTCCAGTTAGATCTGTATGTCTGCTAGCCCCTTATAATAGAATTGGATAGATTAGGTTATAGGAATGTTATTTTTGCTGTAAAAAAAAAAAGAGTAGCCTAGGCTTTTTAGGCTCCCCCTCCCAGTAGAATAGGATAGATTAAGTTCCCCTTCGAGTAGAATAGGATAAATTAAATTATAGAAATGTCATCATTGTTATAAAAAAAAAAGAGTAGACTGCATCGTTATCGAGTTTGATTTGAAAGTTCATGGAGCAACATGAATTCAGCTCGAGTTAAGTAATTGCAGAATCGAATCCTTTACAAAGAAAGTCTCGTCCTGTCAAAGGAAAAAGGGTATTTACAATTTCAATCCATAGAGGATTCCATCAGTTTGAATCTAGCAGTACTGTTTTGGGCAAAATACACTTTACCCCCATCGTTGAGCAATTTTTTATATAATCCCTCTATAGTTTCAAAAATTATATATAACCTCTTCATAGTATAAATTAAAGTGTCAAAATGACGAAAATTATCATTTGCAATAGAATTCATGAAAATATCCAAATTACCCTTGTTTAATAACTAAAATGTTTGAAGCAACCAAAATATATAAACATAATATGCATGACACTCTAACTCTGTATGATTTTATAGTTTACCATAAAATCCCTTTATGATTTATTGTTTTAGCATATAATCCCCTTATAGTTTTCAAATCATATACATAAACGCCTGTGGTTAATAAATAATTTTCAACTTTACATAGAGACATTTTTGACATTTTAGTTGACTATATTATGGAATGCAAATTTTGTCATTTTGACACTTTAATCCAAATTATGAGGGCGTTATATATAGCTTTAAAATCATATGAGAGGTGCAATAATAATAACATAACCTAACTACCACCAAAAGTAGTCAATAATCAATTCTAAGTACTGGAGTAGGGACTCTAGTTGCGCAATGGGTTACTTAATTCACCCTGTTCCCGAAAAGTTTGCTTAATCCGATATATCAGAATTAATTATTTGACTAAACCCACTAACTAGCAGACAGTGGCAAGCAGGGTCGATTCCACAGGAAACGGGTAGAAAGTTATTTCTTTCCAAATCAATAAAACAGAATTGGGGGATATTTAATGGAATAGGAATGAGAATAAAATAAACAAAATTCAAAAACTAACTCAACAAGTACAATTTACTAAAAATAGCAATTAATAAAATTCTACCCAAATGATCAACTTTTCAGGCACGGTCCAATTAAATGATCATCGATGCAAAGATACTTCATTCATTCGTCACCAAGTTTGTTATAGCTATCAACAAGTTCTGACAACCAGTTCTTCCTTACTTTTTTAATAATCAAGGTACGACCATTAACTGCTTCTCTAACCAGAAAACAACCCTAGGTACTACCGTAGGAATTTAATTATTCAGTTGCATTAAAACTAGAAGAACCCAACCCTAACCAATAAACACGCTAAGAGGGTTTACTTAAACTAGATCTTACGTTTCCCCAACATAAAATCAATTATGGTGGTTGCCACTAGTTGTCAACTAAACGAACAATTACGGATTCAATTTAATTAACGTGGCAGTGGGTTATCAGATTAAATTAAATATTCGACCGTTGATACTCAATTAATAAAGTACCCATGAACAATTAATCCAGGAAATGCACGAATAGTAACGAATCGGAAGAAATAATGAAAATTTGATTAGATCTCACAGATGTTATGGACCGCGTCTTTGCATCAACCTTTGGGTAGAGGAGAAACCTAACTGCTCCTCATCGTGTTACTCTCACGTGGTTTAATTGATTCCATCCACGCAATTGCCAAAGAATTGGGAAAAATAAAGTAACGTCGAAAGCAAAAGGAAAAGTCTTGATTATCTCTCGGTCTGTGTTCGTACTGAAGCAAAAAGTAAAAGAAAAGCACTAGAGGAAGTCGGTTGCAAACAAGAGCCAAAGCCGCGAGTAAAATTGCTGACAAGAGGAAACAAAGGCTAATCTATTAAGCTCGCGTGATTTTGGCTTTTCCTCTATTCGCCGCCGAAAAGAAGAGAAAAAGTCTGACCGAAGAAAAGAAGCTAAAAACTAATCTAATTCATATGGCATGAATCTGGCCTTCTTCCCCTTTTGTAGCCACTGAAAAGAAAAGCAAAGAAACGTTAGGGAGCAAGACTTTGTCCAGGGGTTTTCATCCCATGCATCTTAGCGGTTCACGTGGACCTGATTTCCTAATTGGCCCTGTTGCTACCAATCCCGCGGGTCAGGCTTTTGGATATCCTTCTATAGTTTCTGGCGTGGGCACGCCCTGAGATGAAGACAGAGTCTTCTGCTCACCAGCTTATTGACGATTTCTCCTTTTTTTGTTCCAGATGCATAGAAACGGCACCATACAAATTCTACTCTAACAACACTTGCGACCCTAAATTCATTTGCCTTGCACAAACGATGAAATTCAAACTTCCCTTAACGACACAAGGGTGAACAAGAAAGTCTAAAAAAAGTAATAGGTTATCGATCACATCCAATAAACAGAAGGAAAGGTTAAAAGCTCAAATTGGTTCACTATTGGGAAACAGAATAAAGGCATGGTTTGTAGCAAGTTAAAGAGGGTTAGATCCTAAATGCCCTTATCATTTCAAATGCATCCAGTTCTACAAAATGTGGCCTCGACATATATAAAATAGCAAGTTCTAGAAAGCCAATACCATGTGTGATACCCACTCAATCAAATAAACGAAGCAAACAAGAATAATGTGCTTGTGTATGGCTCAAAAGCTCTCAAAAGTTTCAAAAATGGGTCAAGTCTAGCATATTCAACATTCAACGATATTGCCAAGAAAAACCAAAAAGCATAGCTAGCATATATAACCACATACCCGTGCACCCTGATTGTGCAATCCATCATAGCAACATACTCTAGCAGTTAACAAATGTAGAAACAAAAGAAAAAGTCAACTAACTACACTTTTTTTTTATTTTTGTTTTCTTTGCTTTTTTTTTTTGTGTTTTAAGCAAAAAGAAATAATAGAAACCATACCCCCCACACCTAAAACGTACATTGTCCTCAATGTAGCAAAGACAAATAGATTGTAAGTATAAAGGGGTGAAACTTCCCTGACAGCCAAGACGATGCAGCAAACCACTAAGAGGGAGGCGGATGAGGCGACTGGAATCCAATATGAGGAAAGAAAGCTGCCTAACTCTCTGTCCGAATACGTGCGAAAACTTGCAGCGCTGCAAAACTGGGGTTCGCTAGGCTTCCCGCACAGGGGAAGGCGTGCGCTGAGTCGTTCGTCAACTGGCTTAGGCTGGAGGTCGAGCGAGCGGTAGTGTGAGGTGCTGCGCGAGCTGGGGCGCACGAGGGGGAGTGAAGCAAAGGGGGAGAAGACAAGGGGAAACTAAGACAAAAGAAATTAAAAAGACCAAACAAAACAAGAAAATAAAAAAAGTAGAAAAATAGGATTAGAGAGGGTCCTGGTCGCGTTTGACTTTTGTTGTCGCAAAGGTTGGAAGGCATGGGCACGCCTTGGAAGTCGAGGTCATCTACCTATCGTGGTGTAATATGTCTGACACGATCTGCTGTGTGGTGTGGGCATGCCTTGGGGGTGTAAGTCCTCTGTTCACCAAATTTTACAAATGTCCATGTGCGGTGAATACAAGGCGCGGGCACGCCTTGTAACATGAAGTCTTCTGCCCACGAATTTGTGCCCCCAACCTAGAATAAAACTGCACAGAAACACTCATGACCTACAATACAGATTGTTTGTCAACAAGAACCTAAACCCACTGATCTTGAACACACAAATATGAAATAAAATACAATTGAAATCCTTGAATTGCCTTCCAAGTAGCGCCTTTCTTTAATATTTTTGGCTAGACATTAAACACCACTCTTCAGTCTGGGTGTAATTCAATTTTTCTTGTAATCGGTAACCCTCCTCCGGGATCCAAATATCCATTGAGTGCAATATTTTTTCTTAATTTTTTAATTTTTTTTTATCTCATGAATTGCTTTCATTCCATGATACTTGATTGCAGTAACTTTGAATTTATCTCTACAAGCAAACTCAGAAAATTCTTGCACAGAGAGATTAGTAGCATGAATAGCAAACACAGAATGAGAGTTAACAAGATGTTTCATTGTATCAAAAATATTAAATCGGACTATTTCTCCATCAAATTTCATCGTGAGAGTACCCTTACTAACATCAATTTTAGTCTGGACAGTACTAAAAAATGGCCTTCCTAATATAATGGGTGATGGATTTGGAGCACTTCTATCATCCATGTAAAGCACATAAAAATCAGTAGGAAAAATTAATCCATCTACTTGCACTAAAACATCCTCAACTATCCCATCCGGATAAGCAAATATACGATCAGTCAATTGAATTATTATTCCTGTTTCTTTTAAAGGTCCTAAATTTAGGGAATCATATAATAATTTAGGCATCACATTAATAGAAACCCCTAAATCTATCATGGCATTTTTGATATTAGAACGCCCAATCTTACAGGAGATAGTAAACATACCTGGATCTCCGCATTTAGGTGATAGTTTCCTTTATAAAATAGCTGAAACGTTCTTACCTACCACAATTTGTTCATCCCCCCTCTACTTCTTCTTGTTGATGCATAAGTTTTTCAAGAATTAAGCGTATTTTGGCGCTTGTTTGATCGCGTCCAACAAAGAGATATTGATTTCTACCTTTCAAAATACCTCTAAAATCTCCTTTTCCTTATTTTGCTTCTTTGTCTTTTCCAACCTGCAAGGAAAAGAAAGTAAGTTAGATTAAATAAGAGGTGAAGGAGTAAATTTTACCTTAGGGTCTTCGCGAATATGCTCTTTTTCTTCAATCTCCTTTTCGATCTCTTATTCACTTTTATTCTTTAGGTTCGTGGCCTTTGACCCCTCCATTTCCTTGCCACTCTTCAGTGTCATAGCACTTTCATTCTTGGGATTTGTCTCGGGTTGCGATGGAAATTTTTCAAAAACTTGGGATTCTAAGCGATTAATTGCAGTCGCCATGTGGCTTATTTGAGTCTCCAGATTTTTCATACCAGATCTAGTTTCCTGCTAGAATTGAGCAGTACTCATGGCCAGGCTCTTAACAATATCCTCCAAAGAGCTTCCTAGCTCGTGCGCAACCAGCCTCTCACTTGCACGAGACAGACAGCTCTCCACGCCACCACCAGCTCATCTTTCCCCTGTTACCGCCCAACCTCGCGCGTGGTGGGCCATCCAGCAGCGCAGCTTCCTCGCGCGCCCCGCCCCTGCTCACAGCCGCATGACCACTCCACCAAGCAGCTGCGCGCAGACCCAGCGGTCTTCTCCTTCTCCGTCGCACAGCTCACCCAAGCTCCGGCTCGCCGCCACCAGCCCTTCAGTCCACCTCCTCCATGAGCCGACGCCTGCCGCTGCCCAGTCGCCATCGCCGCCGCACTCCTCTTCCAGCCGCGCGGCAGCACCGTGCGACACCTGCCCAGCACGCCGCTAGACCAGCCCACGCCGCACCACCACCGCCGCTCCACCTCAGCACCTCCAAGCTCTACCGCCAGTCTACATAGCGCAGGCCACCTGTCACATTTCTTTGACAGGTGGAGGTATTGACTTCTTCCCCTGATTAGCATTTTTCTAGATCGGAAATTGCTGGAATATGTGTCTCTGTCTTGGGCATTTTGCCGGATAAAGCAGGGGATGATTTGGGCATTTTGCTGGGTTTCATTTTAAGGGTGATATTACGTTGAATTGCTGACATAGTGGGGATATTTTCTGCTATTATTTGAATTTTTGGCCGGTTGATTAATTTTTCCCTGTGACTCACCAGTGGTACCGGTTGATTAATTTTCCAGTTTAAGTTCTTGCGGTTGAGTTGCTGCCATTGAATTTAATTCTTTCCTGTCTGTGCACCAGTGGTACTGGTTGCAGTGTTACTTTCCATTTCTTAATCCTCTGTACTGGCCTGCCTATTTGATACTTGGGTTTTGGTGCCTGAACTGTTCTCGAATTCTAACCATTGGTTGTTGCCATTGCCTGTTGCTTGGCCCAATTGCTAAGTTTTGATCGTTTGAGTTGTGCAATTTCTGGTCCAATTGGAGCCATTTGGACAGATTTTCGGTGGGCAAGTTTTGCCGCTCTCTGTTGATCTTTGGGAGGCATTTCTGACCGTATTCTACGTATTCAAATTGGTTGAATTCACTGCTTTGTTAAGGTTATTTTTGGTATCACTTGGGTTCTACTTTGCTGATTTCTGTCTTGCGTCCCTTGAAGTGCATTTGGTTGGGTATTTTCTGTATTTGTTTGTTGAATTGGAAGGCTACTGTGCCACTTCCATTGTTTATTGCTGTTGGTGGCGTCTAATTGACTTGCTGGGAGTATTTTACCTATTGATTTCAATTGCTAAATCTTTAGAGCATTTGTTGCGATTTTGGACTACATTGTTCCTACATTTGACCCAATTGGGGCCACCAGTGAGTATTGATTGAAATTGCTGTATTGTTGGGATATTTGTATAGTCTCTGGGTGCCTGGGTTGTGCATTTTGTTGATTGGGTTGTCTACTAGGGAGGCACCAGTGGCTATTAAATTATTATTGCTTTGAATTTGCTAAGTGGCCTCTCCCACCGATGGCCTCTGATGCTAAGTGGCGCCACTTGCGAGATCAAGTTCACCACGCGTACTTCCACCATATCTGCTTCATTCCCCCACCTATCCCGTAGCCGCTCGAGAGGGAAGTTTCGATTTTCTCTTCACTTTAATTGCTATATTACCTCCATTGAGGGCAATGTCGGACTTAGGTGTGGGGGGGACAGCTGTGATACAGCTAGTATTTCTAATTTTTAGTTTTTACATGTTTTCCTTTATTTTTGTTATTTGTTCTATTTTTCGTTTATTTTATTTTCTTTTTCTTTCTAGTGGTCAGTCCTTAAATGAATACCAAGTTTTGATATCGGATTGTTGTCTCTAATTCTGCTATTGCCCAGTTTTATTAATAAAAGGGTATCAAGTTGGTGTGGTTGAGTTCAGGAATATCTCTTTGGTGAATATCAATGATTGCTTAACTTTTCCTATTTTTGATTAACTTTTCTAGGCATAGGGAATGATTGTTGGCATTTTTCGTGTGAATTGGTCCAATTATTAATTTTAGTTCTCCATGTCTGGAAATTTGAGGCTGGCTACTGTTAATCTTGTGTTGCTTTTAGATATCGTGCTATATGGTTGTAAATAAGAGTTGACTGTACTCCGCTAGTGGTTACTACTGAGTAACCGGGGATCTTCACCTAAAGTGTCGATTTTCGCGTCAAAAGGTAGTAGTTGCTATGAGTGCGTGGTCCCGTAGCAATTGGAGCTGAGTAACTGGGCTCCTCCATCTGGCAAATGTTAGAGTTCGCGTCAAAAGGCTCTATGGGCTATAAACTAAGTCTTTTGTTATTCAAAAAAAAAAAAAAAGAAAAAAAAAAAGGAAAAGAAGTAAAGTAAAGATTGTGTGAGTATGTGATTAATTCAGCTTGCCCGTTTGTGATCTTAATGTCGAGATTTTGGTTAATAGCTGGACCATTTACTGATAAATGTGAGCAACCATTCCTTTTTCTTAGATTAGTTTGCTTTAAATTGGAGGAGTTGGTAGTTGGGAAGCTAACCGGAATGATTTTTTTCCTTGGATCTTAACTTGTGATGCTTGATATATGTCTTTCTGGATATCTTGGCAATACAGTAGTTGGAGCAATAGCCATTGTCGAATTTGTTGGTGTTCAATTGCTGTTCTCATGCTTGAGGGCAAGCATGATTTAGGTGTGGGGGGAATTGATAGGGTGATAATTGTTAGTTATTTTATTATTAATTTTCCCCTTTGCCCTTACCAAATATTGTTTAAATTGTTAATTTATACTTATATTTGGTATTTGGACCTATCTACAGGAGATGAAATTAAAAGTGCTAAAAAAGGGGACCTGTTGGAGAAAGTTGCTACACATGTGAGAGACTCCAAACAAGCTTCACGAAACAGACGGATGGCATTTCTTTTTGCTGATTAGGAGTTGAAGTCTTTGAGGAGCAAGAGGAAACGAAAAGAGAAAAATTCGGTTGGAGCTTACTTGTGGGAATTGGACTCTCAATTTGTGCGGGGACCACGGGAGCATTAGTCACTTTCCTTTGGTCTTTAAGTGAGAAACGTACAGAGGCTTGAAAAGGAGGAATTCGGCTTAGCTCCAATTCTTTTGCTCTTTGACTTCTAATCCGTGGGGACCACTAGATAGCATGAGTCATTTGCCTTTGGCTTTAAAAAGAAGACAAACGTACGGGAGGTTATCTAATGAATAGTTCTAGTTTAGGCTTTTAGCATAGTTTTAGTTTTCTTTTCCTTCGCATGGTTGTTCTCCATTAATGAAGGACTAACCTCTCAATTCTAGTCAAGGGGACAACTGAAGACTTGGTACAACAATTACTGTGAGATTGAATTTATTTTAATTGTTTCCTCCATTTATTGGTATTCATATGTTTCTTGCTTTTAACTGTTATAGCTTTTGTGTATGATTGATTAGTGCGCAATAATTAATTATTCATATAGGCTATTTTGCTAAATAGAGGTAATTGAATCCGTAATTGTTCGTTATCTCTATCTTAGTAGCAACTGGCGTAATTGGATTTATGTCAGGGGAGCATACGATCTAACTTAAACAAACCCTCGTAGCGTGTTTGTTAGTTAGGATTGGGCCTTTCTAATTATTAATGCAATCTAGAAATTAAATCCTACGGTCGTACCTAGGGTTGTTTTTGGGTTAGAGAAATAGTTAACGGTCGTACCTTAACTATCGAGAAATTAAGGAAAGGTTGGTTGTTTATCGCGTGCATGACAACTATAACTAATCTATTAATAAATGTGGAATTATCTGTGAATCAATGATCAGTGCATGAACCATTTCTGAAGTGTACCCTTGGCTAGAGTTTTCCCTTAATTATTCCTCTTAATCAATTATTTTCTGCAATTAATTTATTTAGTTAGCATTTAATCCAAAACCCCCTATACTTTGGACTCTAGAAGAAACGAATTATCCCCAGTCCCTGTGGATTCGACCCTACTCACCGCTATATACAAAATTTGTATTTTTCTCGAGTAGGTATTTATTATTGCACAGGTTCGGCACCTGTCAATTTTTGGCGCCGTTGCCGGGGACTGGTGCCAGATTAATTTGTTTCTTTTTGAGTTCATCTTGTTTTTATTTATTTTTTTATTTATTTTTTTATATAGTTTATGGCTTCTAACACTCCGTATTTTGGTGATGGACTGGATTTTGTTTCCAGGGAAGGCAATGAGGCTAGTTTTTTTTCTAAGTTTGCATATTCAGAGGCACTAAACTTTATTAGAAACAGAATGGCTGCTGCAACCTGTAAAATTTGTTATGTCAGGGATCATTCAACCGGTATGTGCCCCGAATATCAAGATAATCTGAGTGTCCCACTCAATAATTATGGAGATTTTTCACCCTGGTCTCAAACGTGGTATAATCCTAACCCAAACGGGTATGATCAAGGATGGTGGGATAACTCCAGTTATAATTATACAACAGGGCCAATGAATTTTCAGCAGTATGAGTCTCATGAATCATCATCTATGTCAGGTATGTCTCTTGAAGAAATAGTTGAATCATTAGCTACTAATACATATCAATTCCAACAGGAGACACGAATGAGAAATGAGATGATGAAGGATGCAATGAGTAATCTGGAAGATCAACTATGTCTATTGACATCCAGAATAAATCGATTGGTGGCTTCTCAAATTGAAGAATTGCCCTCGAAAATCATTGTTGATTTTGAAGAAAATGATAGTGCAATTTGCTTGACTAGTGATGAGGAGATGCAAGAGTGTCAAAATGAGAAATCTACAGATGCAGTTGAAAAAGAAGCCGAAAAGGAAGAAATGGAACCCCAACCGCAACCCATTCAAGTGAAAGAATCCAATGAAGAATCATCAAATGTGGTGACACCACCTCCATTCCCTAACTCGCATTTTCTTAACTCTGACTCTATGATTTCTGTTAATGAGATTGATTTTGTTATACCGGAAGTTCTTGAGTCTCATGGCAGGAATGAGTTAAGAGTAGCTATGGTCAAATATCTTGAACCATTGAGTGCTCTTGATGGAGGAGTGGATGAAGAATTGCGATTAATGCTTGATTACTTGGCGCCATCAACTAGTCCATGGAAAATCGTAACTCGTGTGCTCAAAGATTACTCCATCTATGAGGGTTACCAGGATCATATTGAAGATGAAGTATTGAAACGAGCCACAAGATTTTATCCTCCCTGAGCAAACATGATAATGTCTAACCAAAGATATAAAAGAAAGGCGCTTTTTGGGAGGCAACCCAAATATTGATTTTATTATTTTTCATTGTTCATTTTTTCCGTTTTTTGTTTCTGAGTTGAGTAGTAATCGGTCTTCATATTTTTCTCCACTGTGGCAGGAAGTGCAATCTTGGCGTGCCCACGCAGTGTTTGTGACTCTTGAGGTCAGTGGACGTTTACCAATCTTGGCGTGCCCATGCGGTGTTTGACAATCCAAAAACAAATGGAATAATTCCAAAAAAAAAAAATTTATTTTCCTTTTTGTTTTCTTTTCAAAAATTCAGAATTTTGAAATATAAATTCGGGGAAATGAAGAAACAAGGTTTTGAAAAAAAAAAAACAAAAAAACAAAATAATAAAAAAAAAACAAAAAGAAAAAAATATATTTCCGTGGCTCGAAAAGCTTGAAAAAAAAAATTTTGAAAAACAATTTCTTTCTTTTTCTTTTCCTTCTTTTCTTTTCTTTCTTTTCTTTCTTTCTTTCTTCCTTCTCCCCTCCTTCCTCTCTGTTGTCCGAATCCCTTTGGCCGCCGCCCATCTCACCCGCGACCTCCGCCATCCACCTCGCGCGCGTCGCTCGCCCGTCGGCAAAGGACCAGCCACAGCCGCGCGCCACTAGCTCGTGCGCAACCCAGCCTCTCACTTGCACGAGACAGACAGCTCTCCACGCCACCACCAGCTCATCTTCCCCCTGTTACCGACCAACCTCGCGCGCGGTGGGCCATCCAGCAGCGCAGCTTCCTCGCGCGCCCCGCCCCTGCTCACAGCCGCATGACCACTCCACCAAGCAGCTGCGCGCAGACCCAGCGGTCTTCTCCTTCTCCGTCGCACAGCTCACCCAAGCTCCGGCTCGCCGCCACCAGCCCTTCAGTCCACCTCCTCCATGAGCTGACGCCTGCCGCTGCCCAGTCGCCATCGCCGCCGCACTCCTCTTCCAGCCGCGCGGCAGCACCGTGCGACACCTGCCCAGCACGCCGCTAGACCAGCCCACGCCGCACCACCACCGCCGCTCCACCTCAGCACCTCCAAGCTCTACCGCCAGTCTACATAGCGCAAGCCACCTGTCACATTTCTTTGACAGGTGGAGGTATTGACTTCTTCCCCTGATTAGCATTTTTCTAGATCGGAAATTGCTGGAGTATGTGTCTCTGTCTTGGGCATTTTGCCGGATAAAGCAGGGGATGATTTGGGCATTTTGCTGGGTTTCATTTTAAGGGTGATATTACGTTGAATTGCTGACATAGTGGGGATATTTTCTGCTATTATTTGAATTTTTGGCCGGTTGATTAATTTTTCCCTGTGACTCACCAGTGGTACCGGTTGATTAATTTTCCAGTTTAAGTTCTTGCGGTTGAGTTGCTGCCATTGAATTTAATTCTTTCCTGTCTGTGCACCAGTGGTACTGGTTGCAGTGTTACTTTCCATTTCTTAAACCTTTGTACTGGCCTGCCTATTTGATACTTGGGTTTTGGTGCCTGAACTGTTCTCGAATTCTAACCATTGGTTGTTGCCATTGCCTGTTGCTTGGCCCAATTGCTAAGTTTTGATCGTTTGAGTTGTGCAATTTCTTGTCCAATTGGAGCCATTTGGACAGATTTTCGGTGGGCAAGTTTTGCCGCTCTCTATTGATCTTTGGGAGGCATTTCTGACCGTATTCTACGTATTCAAATTGGTTGAATTCACTGCTTTGTTAAGGTTATTTTTGGTATCACTTGGGTTCTACTTTGCTGATTTCTGTCTTGCGTCCCTTGAAGTGCATTTGGTTGGGTATTTTCTGTATTTGTTTGTTGAATTGGAAGGCTACTGTGCCACTTCCATTGTTTATTGCTGTTGGTGGCGTCTAATTGACTTGCTGGGAGTATTTTACCTATTGATTTCAATTGCTAAATCTTTAGAGCATTTGTTGCGATTTTGGACTACATTGTTCCTACATTTGACCCAATTGGGGCCACCAGTGAGTATTGATTGAAATTGCTGTATTGTTGGGATATTTGTATAGTCTCTGGGTGCTTGGGTTGTGCATTTTGTTGATTGGGTTGTCTACTAGGGAGGCACCAGTGGCTATTAAATTATTATTGCTTTGAATTTGCTAAGTGGCCTCTCCCACCGATGGCCTCTGATGCTAAGTGGCGCCACTTGCGAGATCAAGTTCACCACGCGTACTTCCACCATATCTGCTTCATTCCCCCACCTATCCCGTAGCCGCTCGAGAGGGAAGTTTCGATTTTCTCTTCACTTTAATTGCTATATTACCTCCATTGAGGGCAATGTCGGACTTAGGTGTGGGGGGGACAGCTGTGGTATAGCTAGTATTTCTAATTTTTAGTTTTTACATGTTTTCCTTTATTTTTGTTATTTGTTCTATTTTTCGTTTATTTTATTTTCTTTTTCTTTCTAGTGGTCAGTCCTTAAATGAATACCAAGTTTTGATATCGGATTGTTGTCTCTAATTCTGCTATTGCCCAGTTTTATTAATAAAAGGGTATCAAGTTGGTGTGGTTGAGTTCAGGAATATCTCTTTGGTGAATATCAATGATTGCTTAACTTTTCCTATTTTTGGTTAACTTTTCTAGGCATAGGGAATGATTGTTGGCATTTTTCGTGTGAATTGGTCCAATTATTAATTTTAGTTCTCCATGTCTGGAAATTTGAGGCTGGCTACTGTTAATCTTGTGTTGCTTTTAGATATCGTGCTATATGGTTGTAAATAAGAGTTGACTGTACTCCGCTAGTGGTTACTACTGAGTAACCGGGGATCTTCACCTAAAGTGTCGATTTTCGCGTCAAAAGGTAGTAGTTGCTATGAGTGCGTGGTCCCGTAGCAATTGGAGCTGAGTAACTGGGCTCCTCCATCTGGCAAATGTTAGAGTTCGCGTCAAAAGGCTCTATGGGCTATAGACTAAGTCTTTTGTTATTCAAAAAAAAAAAGGAAAAAAAAAGGAAAAGAAGTAAAGTAAAGATTGTGTGAGTATGTGATTAATTCAGCTTGCCGGTTTGTGATCTTAATGTCGAGATTTTGGTTAATAGCTGGACCATTTACTGATAAATGTGAGCAACCATTCCTTTTTCTTAGATTAGTTTGCTTTAAATTGGAGGAGTTGGTAGTTGGGAAGCTAACCGGGATGATTTTTTTCCTTGGATCTTAACTTGTGATGCTTGATATATGTCTTTCTGGATATCTTGGCAATACGGTAGTTGGAGCAATAGCCATTGTCGAATTTTTTGGTGTTCAATTGCTGTTCTCATGCTTGAGGGCAAGCATGATTTAGGTGTGGGGGGAATTGATAGGGTGATAATTGTTAGTTATTTTATTATTAATTTTTCCCTTTGCCCTTACCAAATATTGTTTAAATTGTTAATTTATACTTATATTTGGTATTTGGACCTATCTACAGGAGATGAAATTAAAAGTGCTAAAAAAGGGGACCTGTTGGAGAAAGTTGCTACACATGTGAGAGACTCCAAACAAGCTTCACGAAACAGACGGATGGCATTTCTTTTTGCTGATTAGGAGTTGAAGTCTTTGAGGAGCAAGAGGAAACGAAAAGAGAAAAATTCGGCTGGAGCTTACTTGTGGGAATTGGACTCTCAATTTGTGCGGGGACCACGGGAGCATTAGTCACTTTCCTTTGGTCTTTAAGTGAGAAACGTACAGAGGCTTGAAAAGAAGGAATTCGGCTTAGCTCCAATTCTTTTGCTCTTTGACTTCTAATCCGTGGGGACCACTAGATAGCATGAGTCATTTGCCTTTGGCTTTAAAAAGAAGACAAACGTACGGGAGGTTATCTAATGAATAGTTCTAGTTTAGGCTTTTAGCATAGTTTTAGTTTTCTTTTCCTTCGCATGGTTGTTCTCCATTAATGAAGGACTAACCTCTCAATTCTAGTCAAGGGGACAACTGAAGACTTGGTACAACAATTACTGTGAGATCGAATTTATTTTAATTGTTTCCTCCATTTATTGGTATTCATATGTTTCTTGCTTTTAACTGTTATAGCTTTTGTGTATGATTGATTAGTGCGCAATAATTAATTATTCATATAGGCTATTTTGCTAAATAGAGGTAATTGAATCCGTAATTGTTCGTTATCTCTATCTTAGTAGCAACTGGCGTAATTGGATTTATGTCAGGGGAGCATACGATCTAATTTAAACAAACCCTCGTAGTGTGTTTGTTAGTTAGGATTGGGCCTTTCTAATTATTAATGCAATCTAGAAATTAAATCCTACGGTCGTACCTAGGGTTGTTTTTGGGTTAGAGAAATAGTTAACGGTCGTACCTTAACTATCGAGAAATTAAGGAAAGGTTGGTTGTTTATCGCGTGCATGACAACTATAACTAATCTATTAATAAATGTGGAATTATCTGTGAATCAATGATCAGTGCATGAACCATTTCTGACGTGTACCCTTGGCTAGAGTTTTCCCTTAATTATTCCTCTTAATCAATTATTTTCTGCAATTAATTTATTTAGTTAGTATTTAATCCAAAACCCCCTATACTTTGGACTCTAGAAGAAACGAATTATCTCCAGTCCCTGTGGATTCGACCCTACTCACCGCTATATACAAAATCTGTATTTTTCTCGAGTAGGTATTTATTATTGCACAGGTTCGGCACCTGTCAATTGGTGAGAAAACTTCTTTTCTATTTTTTTTTTTGGATGAGGTAAAAACTTTTGTCAGCGAGCCAATATACATTAGGCAAGATTTATCAAAGATGCTTTGCACTGCATCTGTCTCTGTTTCAAGTAGATTATTTGTTTGACCCGAGTGAAAGTAGTGTATCATTACTATAATAGCATGGGGCGATTGAACAATGAATGAACATCTATTTGCATTTGTGGTGACAAATAAGTCTATAACAGCATGTAAATATTCAACGAATAAAAGAACAAAGAAATTAGAATTTTGAGAGAGTTATTAGAACTATTGTGACGGTGCAAATAGTTCCTTTTAAATTGTAAATAGAATTATACAAAATAGAATATAGGCAGGAAATGAGAAAGATTCCTGATAAAATTTTGTAAAACAGAGTAGAAGGAAGAAATGGAAAAGATTCTTGGTGTAGCAAAGAATGATGATAAAATAAAAGAATGTCCTCTGATCTTTGTCAAAGCTTACTTGCCAAAAACTATGTAGTATTTTATTATCTACCTATATAGTAAAAGAGCGAATGGGTTTGCTGAGGATGGTGGTTGCTGTGCTGAGGTGTCTCCATTTAATTGGCTGGAGTTTGGTCGTCATTCTCGTGCGCTTCGCGTGCTTCCGCCAAGAGAAGAGAAGAGGAGAGCTGGACTTCCTGCTGTTGTCCGAGAAGAAGTAAGGAAGGACCTTCGGTTTTGAGAAGGAACTGTTCCTCAGTGGCGTCAGTGCCCTTTCCCTCGTCAGTAGCTTGGTAGCTGAGCTTATGACGGTTGCTGATGGCTTGATCGACGGCAAGTGCTGGGTGATGGGCTCAATGTGGGTTGCCATGATTTGACGATGTTGCCCTTCTTTTGAAACCAACAACACTCTATCTTGCTGCCCTTCTTCCTTGTCTTTGCGATTTGTGAGCCTCGCCTCTCCTCTGGACAGCTGCCGAAGAACACATTTTCCTCTCTTTCATTTGATTGATGGGATAGAAAGCTCTTTGTTTCTCCCATGTATGCAGAGCTTTCTGCGTTTCTGGTGCCGCCTTTTCCACCTACCGTCATCATAATGCCCGGTAACTGTGCCTCATTTCCAAATTTCTCTTCTTTTCTCTTCGGTTACTTGCTCCTTGGTTCTGAGCTATAGCCTCGCTTGTTTATCCTGCTTTCTCTTTTATTTGTAAGAGTTGCTGTCTTGCTGCATTCTTGCGTGAGGTTTGATTCTGCTCTAATTCTTTGATTTTACCTCCTTGTGCGCATGCTTCCTGCAATTACCTTCTTATTTGTTCCCCCCCTTAATTTTCCCCCCTCCTAAGCTATTGCTGTTGCACCGCCCTCCTAAACTGTTACTGTTGCATTGTCTATTTGATTTGCTTTACGTCTCTTTTTGCTTCTTCTTTTGCCCCTTATGCGGTCTGTTTTAATTTGCCTTTCTGCCAAGCCCTTCTAAATTATGTTTTCCATTTTCCTCTTGCCAACAGTTCTTGCATCTCTGTGCTTTTTTCCCCAGAGTTTTATTCTACCATTCTTACTACGTTCAGGTTATCTTTCCTCCCCTCCTGTTTTATGCCCTTTTCCCTTTTACCCTTGACTTTCTTATTTTGTTGCCCACTTTGTTCTCTGCTGCTGTTTGCCCCGCATTTACCCTTTTATTATTGTATCATGTTAACCTTTTCCCCTTTTGCTGTTTTATTGGAAGCAGAAACAGGCGCTTTCTCCTTCTGTGTTGCTCTGCTGCTTGCTGATAAAGCCCTGTTATATATAGCTAAGGTTAAGGTGACATTGCTTCTTCTCCCTTCTATATGTAGTTTTAACTTCACCCTGCCCAATAACCATTTCATACATGCTTTTACTTGTTTTTTGCTTTATCTGCTCTGTTCTCTGGTGCTGTGTAAGAGCTTTTTTTAAAAGTTTTTTTTCCCTCTGATGCCATTTTCCCCCTTATTTGCTCTGTCCCATGCTTTTTGTGTAAGGACTGTGCTTTAACTCTTCTTTTGCTCTGTTTTTTTGGTATGTCTACCCAGTTTCATGGTTCTATGTTACTCTGTTTTCCTCTCTGCTTTTGCAAGAAAAAGAACCCCCATCCAATGCATGCCTCTGTTATGCCATTTCTTTGTGCTTCAATTTTGCTTGATCTTTGGCCTCCTTTGTGCTAATTTAGCTAGCCCTCTGGTTGTGTGTTAGATGTTCACGTTAGGCTTCCTTTTCCCATGCTAAAGTTTTTAGTAATCAGATGGATAGGAATACTATGCGCCGCAAAAAATATGCGGAAATGCCACCTGAGAAGAAAGTGGCACTTCTGCGCTCTCGCAGAGAAGCTCGGGCTGCAAAGAAATCTGGAAAAACTTTAGCTTCGCGTGTTCGCAAGGTCCCGTTAGGCTGTGTGGAAACTGGTGTTTCCTTCCCGAATCCTCATCGTTTACCGTGTCATACTGAGGACCCTGCATCTGTGCATTATCAGCCATTGGGAAACGCGGATGCGGTGTTTCCAGCTGATAATGCCTCTGCAATTAGAGAAGGATTAGAATTCATGTCGCACCATCCACCTGGTTTCTTTTCTGAACATCCTTCCTCCTTCTCTGGAAAAGGAATTCCTGTACAGAATGCGCTTTCTCCTGAAGGTATATTACCTTTGTTTAGCGTCCGAATCCTTGTGCCATTTAACTCCCGCTCTCTAGCGCCGCTCACCCTTATTTGTCTTTTTTGATTGTTGTTGTTTCTCCTGTATCTCTCGAGTTATGTCTGTCTCTGTTCGTAGCTGTAGAACTCCTATTCCGTGATGTCCTTGCACCTGCGAAATACCAGAGGCCATCTGTTGGTGCAGAGGCAAAAAAAAAACCCACTCATTCTGAAAATGAAAATGAACAATCTATGGACATATCCTCCCTTCCCCCTGAAACTGAACAATATATGGACAGCACCCATTCTGAAGTCATACTAGACTCGTTTTCTTTGAATTCATCTCTTATAAACCCTGAACGACGAGGCCAAAAAGGCCTTGTTTGTGAGGGTAAATCTCCGTCTGCTGAGATTTCAGGTTCCGCTTTAACACCTCCTCCCACAGGTACTGCCTTGGCTTACCATATTCATTATGTTTGCAAGGTTGCTGAGTTGCTTCAGCCAGCCTATAAATAATGAATAATTAGCTTTGTAAGCTGGTTCCTTAAAGCCTTCCCCTTTGTTATCCACGTCCCTTTAAGGCCCTTAGGTCTCTTCTACCGAACTTATTCAGTTCTGCGATTCGCAGACATGTTTCCTGCTAGCACTAATGAAGCCGGCAGGTGTTGGCCAGCCCCTTGTCGCTTGGAGCTAAGGAATAGAAAAGTAGTTCGATCTGCTAATTCAACTGTTGGTCGGTCTCGTACCAAAAAACGCAGCGCTCTTGAATCTGTGAGCAACCAGAGCTCAGGTGGGGACTTTTCTTTTGCTTCGCCTAAGCCATTGCTTGGATTACATTCTCATTTATCCAGCTGCCCACTCACAGTTAATTAAGTCATTTTTTTGCGAAATAAAACTACAGCGCCAAAACGCACAAGCACCCGCTCAAACATATCTCGTCTTACCAACATTCCTACCGCATCTCTGGTTCTGCCTGATGCTCCTGATTGTGAACATTGTGGAGCGAAAAGGTTCCATTTGGAGCCTCCTTCCTTTTGCTGCTCAGGAGGAGAAATCTCTATAGTTGCTCCTCCAATGCCTTATGACTTAAAACGCCTGTTCATTGGCAACGATGAAGAGAGTTCTCATTTCAGGAACATTGTTCGCACTTATAACAACAACCTTGGCTTTACTTCCTTTGCTGCAAAGTATGACTCTGAGCTAACAAAGAACACAAAAGGTGTCTATACCTTCCGTGTTCAAGGTCAGGTTTACCACTTTATTGATGGTCTTATTCAGTTGGGCGATAGACCATCTGGGATCCAATTATACTTCTTTGATACTGATGAGGAATTAACAAAGAGGCTTGGTAACTCTGATAAGCTACGCGAAAGCACTTTAAAGTTGCTTATGCGCGTTCTTTCTGACAACCCTTATACTCGATTCTTTAAAGGCCTTAGAGATGTCCCTAACCTTGACAATCTGAACATTGTCCTTAATTCTTATCCTTCACTCGACCAGCGAGTGTACAATCTTCCTTCTACCTCGCAAGTTGCAGCTATATGGACTGAAAGTGAAGATCAGTCATCCGATAAGCGCGCTCATATTCAGGTTTATTCTCGCTCAACTGGTAGCCATAGGATTCAACATTACTATGGCTGCTACGACCCTTTACAATACCCTCTCCTTTTCCCTCGTGGTGAGTGCGGCTGGCACCATGGAATTAAAAGACTTTGCAAAAGGAAGAGAGGAGAGGACACTTGTGAGGACGATATTAACATTGATCCAGCTTCGGTGAACTCCTCAGCGGAGTTAATTGATCTAGAACAGAGAGGCAAGTTCATTACTCTCTCCTTATGAGCTATTGAACCTACCTATTCCATTACATCAGCTAATCGTGTGCCGCACTCTTCCTTTTCTATAGCTGCTGCCCGAGGAAAAAATGAGGAAAATACTGTATCTGCTAGGGAGTACTACTGTTATAGGTTCCAAATAAGAGCCGATGATGAGTCGATGTTGCTACACACTCTTAGGTTACTGCAGCAGTTTTCGGTTGATGCTTATGTCAAGATTGAAACATGTAGGCTTGACTTTCATAGACATCGACAGAACAAAGTACGCTCTGAAATTCTGCAAGGTGTTCTTGACAGTATTTCTGTTGGTCAGACTGCTGCTTCTAAGGTTGGTCGTAAGGTCATTCTTCCAGCTTCCTTTATAGGTGGTCCGAGAGATATGAGGCGTCGTTACCTCGATGCGATGGCACTTGTACAAAAGTACGGAAAACCAGACATTTTCCTTACAATGACGTGTAATCCAGCTTGGAAGGAGATCCAGGAAAATTTGAAATACCATGAAAAGCCTCAAGATCGGCCAGACCTTCTTGCTAGAGTTTTTAGAGCCAAATTTGAAATGCTTAAAGCAGAAATTCTGACTAAACAGATATTTGGGGAAGTTGCAGCGTGTGTTTACGTCATCGAGTTTCAGAAACGAGGCTTTCCTCATGCCCATTTATTATTGATCTTAAAACCTGGTCATAAACTACTAAATCCAGAGTCGTATGACAAAGTTGCAGCGTGTGTTTACGTCATCGAGTTCATAAGAACGCAGTTTCCTGTCCGACTTTGCTTCGCTTTGACTATTAATAAAGCACAGGGTCAAACTCTTGACTACGTCGGCGTCTATCTCCGAGAACCTGTTTTTTCTCATGGCCAGTTATATGTTGCTCTGTCCAGAGCTAAGACCGCTGCCAAAGTTAGAATTCTTCTTGTTCCTGGAACATTTGGTGACACAAAAACAGATTGCAAGACTCGAAATGTTGTCTTTGATGAAATTTTTAGATTAACTCAGGCCTAAACCATTTTCTGCTTGAATTATACTAATGTAAGATTGTTATGCAATTTTCCCTTCTTAGATTACTGTTTTCTTGGATCTTTCAGTTCCCATCATTTATCCATCAGCTTATGTGTTTATAGGATGGCTAACCTACTACCAATGCGAGATATTATGCCTCACATGAAAAATTGGAGCTGCATCATCACTGTTCAAGAAAAGCAACAGATCACATCCTCAATGGGAACACCAACAAGAAAGCAGAAATTTATTTTCTATGATTCAAAGGTTTGTGAAGTCTGCTGCTCAATTTTAGACGTAATCATTTATGTGCCCTATTCTTTTGCTTTCTTAATACTTATTAATTTCACCCCGTTAAATAGGGATCAAGAGTCGAAGGAATCATCTTCAATGATGACATTCCTAGGATGAGCCAGATCTTGCAAGTTTATAAAAAATACAAAATTTCCAATGCTGAGGTCAGGCTTATACCGCCAAAGTTCCAGACCTCTGAGCTTACCGTTCAATGGGTTATCAGCACCAGGACTGTCATTGACGAAATTGCTGATGATGATGAAGTCATGCCTGTAACATTCTGCTATTCAAAGTTTACTGACTTGGTTCAGTGCATGGATGACAAAAGTAAATCAGTTGGTGAGTTTTTCAATGCTTTCCTGTTAATATGTTTACATTCTGAACAGAGTTCTTTATAATCGCATTATCTGTATTGTTCATAGACGTGCTGGGAGTTGTAATTAGTGCACTTGAGAGGAAAACTGTTATCAAAAACTCAAGCCAATCAGCTGTTCAGAAATTTGTCCTGCTTAATGAAGAGTGAGAACTTTAATCTTCAGTTTAGACGAAAGTTCATGCTGCCTTTCATTCTTTTTCTCTGCTGTCATTTTTTCCAGTCTCTAACTGTTGGCTCTTATCGTGAGCACAGATCGCAGCCGGTGCTGTTGTCGCTATGGGATACTTTTCTGGCTAATGAGGGACAGGAAATTGTATCTAAACTTCACAGCTATCCTGTGATCATTGCTCGCAGGGTCAGAGTGAACAACTATAATGGTTGGTTCCCATTTTGGTTTCCAAAGTTTTTTCCTTTTACCCTTTTGTATTCACCTGCACCGACTATAAACAGATGTTCCATTTCTTTTCGCCGTATAGGGGTGGCACTTGGTACTTGGTTTGATTCAGCAATTCTTGTTGATCCACCTATACAAGAAGCAAGAGAACTCAGGAACTGGTACACCATATTTTCAATCATCGTCACTACACAGTTTAGATCTAAATGCTGTCCTGACTTGCAGTCCTAACCTTTTTGTATGTCTCCTTTCGCCCAGGGCATTGAGGAACACTAAGTTGATTAAAGAGATTGTCGAAAAAAGGGACTATATTAAATACAATCCGCAGCTGTCATTAAAATCAGACCAAAAATCCACCTGGATTTGTAACATAACTTCATCACAAAAGGTTTGGAAATGGAAGATGTTACCCTGCTTTCGCTTTTGTCGTATATAATCTTCTTTTTATGCTCATACTTGCTTATCTTTTAGACTATATGGGTGAAGGCACAGCTCTCTTTTGACCACATCTTCCAAAAATATTGGTACATGAGCTGTAGGAACTGTTGCCGAGCCACAGCGGCAGACTATCAAGTCGAGTTTACCTGTAACTCATGCAAAGAGAAACATCCTGCAGTGCCTAGGTGCTGAATGATAAATCTGTAGTATATTGATTTCTGTTCATTGTTATCCAATACTGGTTCGCATCAAAAAAATTGATATCCTACATATTGTGTACCTATTTTCAGATGCCGCTTTGATGTTGATTTGGCCGATGCCACTGGTGTAATACCAGCTTCAATCTTTGGCGAGTTAGCAGAGAATTTATTGACCTTTAGTGCGCTGGAAGCAATGCAACATTTTAATGAGGTCCTTACCTCCTAAGTCTTGGTGATAAATGTTTTCCATACTTTTTACTCTTACTTTTCGTTTTCTATCCAGAATGTTGAACTTCCCCTCGAACTTGTCCACAAGGAGCTTAAATCAAAGACATTTTTGCTTCACATCAAACCTGTGCAAACGCACCTGGCGGATGCAAGGCAGCGCTACACAATTATATACTGCTCTGAAATTAGCGATGATGCTGATTCTCTCCAGTTAACAAGTGAACCAAAAGATACCTCTCCTTTTCCTGACAAAGGATCTGACACTATGCAGCTTGGCTCTCCAGGTAACTCACAGGCAGCTATTTTTTTTCCCCTGCATTCTTATTTTACTTCAAACAAATAGCATGACATACCAAACAAATCATGCTCACAGGAGAAAATAGTGCTCGTTCCAAGGCTTGTGTTCGGCTTTCTGAAAGGTTTGATGAACCGCAGAACACCGAAGCAGATGAGAATGAAAATGCAGAGTGCAGCTCTAGCAAGAAACAAAAAGTCAACTGACTTGTTATTCTTGGGTCTTCTGTCCATCTAATTCTTAGGTTCCATGACTAACATGCTATCGTATATTTTTGTAAGGTTGCTTATGCATTCCTAGAAGCCTCGTTGCTGTATTAATGAAACATGTGCTTTGTGCTTTTGTTCATGGATGCCCCTTAAGAACTGGTTTTTGGTCTGGCACCTTTACGTTTGCTGATAGCCTGCAATCAGCACCTGCTATGTATTTCATTTCATGCTTTGCAACTGTTATGTACTTTTACAATGTCCTTTAAATTTTCCTTCTGATCTATTTAGCTCATTAACTGAACTTCTGGTGAATGCGGCACTTGTTATACCCCAGTTTTTGCAGAATACCTTTACTAGAACCCATTCAAGTCTTCTCCTACACATAACTCTCTTATTAAATATCACACCTGCTGTTATGAGCTCCACTTACTCTGCTCACCAGCTCTGACTTGGTGTAACTATTAGACTTAAATTGTGTTGTTGTGCAGCCTTCAATTCGTTTGCAGAAACACAGCCTTTTCCCACAGGTACAACTATGTTTCTAGGCAAACTATGGCCTTACTTGATATGAAGCACAGTGGATAAAATAGATGCACGATGGTAACAATAGCTGAATTCCTAACATTCACTTCTTTTATTATTGACCAACTCTGCATCTTTGATGTGATAGATCATTAATCCCCTTAAATGTGAGAAATGAGAGCCAGCCTAACTATTAAAAAAATATTTAAAAACCTGTTACCATCCATTGGTTATTTATATATAACTACTTCTTGAATACATCATACATCCCAGGCAAAAGTTCCCTTGCTTAACTTTCCTGCTTGCTTCCCTCGAGTTATCACTAACATTCAGAGGTTTTCTTTGCCTTCATATAATTCCATCTTTAACACCTTTTTTTTATTAACTTCTGCAACCAAATCAATGCCAGAAGGTTCATCTGCCCATAGATTAACAAATAGCATCTCAATGGCATGTTGTTTTCTACTGAAATGCAATCACAGAGGAGAGGTCTAATTTTCTTTGGTTTGACAGAAAATGCTTATTAACAAAGTGCACTGCAGTTATATGAGTTCATTTGACATTTCCCTTTTTTATCTCCTAAACGGCAGATCCTACCTGCTGAATTCAAGCTATTACTTGCTCAGCACCAGCGCAACACAATCATCCTCAGGCATGGAAATTATAAATGGCCTGTCGTGGTCGGTGATCATTCATTTGAAGAAGGCTGGGATGAATATTGCCATGAAAACATTGCTAACAAACATGATGCGTTGGTTCTACGGCATACCGGTAATCTCATGTTTGATGTCATTCATTTTTCCGAGCTCCAAAAACAGGTTTACCTATCTTGGACAGTTCCATTGCCAAAGTTATTGCAGGCTGGTGCTGATCATGCACAAGGTCAGTTCATGCTTACCTTTATATCATGCAGTTATTTGTACCAAGCTTCTCTCTAATTTATTATCTGGTGAATAACTTAAAATAGTGCAGATTCTATGATGATTCAATGTTCGGTTGCTTCATCAATCAAACCAGATTTAACCCAAAATCTCACTGATTCGGTTTCCTTCTATCAAACCTTTAATACAGCAACCCCAAACACATTGGTAACATATCCTTACACTGTTTCTTTTGCCCTCTCTCAGTACATTCCTTTAAACCAAATCTATATATTATGTTCTCCTATCTGACTTTCATTATTATCTATTAGAAAATCCCAAGATTCGTCGATCACTTCATTAATGAACAGAGGACTCCAACGCTTCTTATTAGAACTGGAGAGAAACTCACAGAGATTGGTGTAAAAGGGAAAAAACTGAAAACAAATTGGAGGAGCTTCGTTCTTCAGCATCAATTGCAGCACAATGAAGTCCTTGTCTTCATTCCAGAATCATCGACTACCTTCACAGTTTTGATCTTTGATGATAATGGAGTCGAGAGAGTCTTTCCATGGTCTTGTATCTTCAGAGTTTATTCTGATTGTCCTGCTTGTACCTAGCATCTGCAGTATGCTTTTGTCTACAAACTAAATTCGCTTTTCTCTTGAAGTTCTTCATCACACATGTTCCAAACTTTTATTTAATTAAAGCACACTCTACTTTCCTGCTAAACAAAACTGCATTTCGATAGAATTAAGCATGCAGCAAGTAGATTATAGATACCCAACATCTATTATTGCTGCTACCTTTTCCCGCATAATCAAAGATTAATCGTTAACTAATTCATATCAATGGCCTGTTATTGCATGAAACTGGAGTCCGCTCCCCCTTTATTCTCAGCGTACACCAACTTTATACCATGTATCACACTTCCATTGTCCTGTCCAGAATTGTCCTGTTAATCCTTCCAATTTTCATTTTCATGCAGACAATTGAATAAACGATATAGAAACAATTCAACAACATCGAATTAATGCTTGTTGTAAATTTAAAAATGCCACAAATAATCAATCCTCCACAAAATAATAGAAAATATTAATAGTGTTTACTCATTGCTTAATACTTTTAAATCTCCCATTTAAAAGTTTAATCATTTTATAACAAAAATAACTCACGTGCAATTCATCCAAATCATGATATCTCCACCTATGAATTTAGGCATTTTCCGGGCAACATGAAATTAACACCACGCAACCCGCGGTGATCCCCTCCTAGTTGTTATAGAAGCCACTTGACGAGGTGGAAGACGGTGGACGTATATGTACAGTGGTTGGTACATAGCAGCGTGCGTATAATTTTGGGTTGTGTGTGTACGGTTGCCATCTAGAAATCTCAATCAAAACGTAGGACCATTACCTTCCACTTTTAGGAATGAACAGTATAGTACTATAAGTTAATATCACCGGCAACACAATTAATTAAAGATCATATTGATGGCTATCGTAAAGGTCATCTTACCCGCCAAAATAGGGACAGTAAATACCATAAAGGACCCCCAACTAAACCACTGAAGCTTTATATATACATATATATATATATATTATTCTAAAGGGTAAATTACATTTTACCCCCCTGTGGTTTACCCTTTTTTTACATAACCCCACTATGGTTTCAAAAGCTATACATAACCCCCTCATGGTTTGGATTAAAGTGTCAAAGTAACGGAAATAGTCACTCGTAACGGAACTTCTAAAAATGTCGAAATTACCCTTATAAATACATGACACATTAACCCCCTATGATTTTTATATTTTACCATATAACCCCCTTATGGTTTAATACTTTACCATATAACTCCCTTATGATTTTCAAAATATACACATAACCCCCCTTGGTTAATACATAAATTTCAACCTTACATAAGGGTATTTTTGACATTTTAGGTGACGCCGTTACGAGTGACTACTTCCGTTACTTTGACACTTTAATCCAAATCATAAGGGGGTTATGTATAGCTTTTGAAACCATAGGGGGGTTATGTGGAAAAATGCTAAACCACAGGGGGGTAAAGTGGAATTTGCCCTATTCTAAATTTGTACAAGAAGAGGTGGCAACCGTTTGTGTTGTGCCCCATTTCCGTTGATTTGCTTAGATTAGATCCATATGACAATAGTTCATTAATTCCCATTCTTTTCAAGAAACCATTTTTAGCCGGACAGATTTGGTACCCTCTTGGAAACAATTCAAAATCTAAACTAAACTGCTACTTAATTTAATTGTCACTCCACAGAAGTACTTACGAATTATACGAGAAGAAAACGATGAATTATACTCATAGAATTGATCAGGACACTAGCTAAAACCATGCAAAAAATACGTGTGAAAATATTGGTTTCGTTAATAGAGAATGAGAAGGAATGAGACGTACGGACATCCATTGTACGCAATAATTAATGTAATTTGAAGTTTTAACTTCTTTTTTTATTTTTATTTTGGGTAAAAATAAAAATCGATAAAATGATCTATAAATCTCAAGTTCATATAAAATTTTGGTGCGCTAAGATTAAATTAATTAAATGTTTGATAACTTGGATATATACGGAGATGGGCAAGTAAAGAAGTTTGTGTTACCATTTATGCCTCCTAGTCGAAATGGTGAAATATGCAGGAAACAATAGCTTCTTGTGCCAAATCGTATGAATTTGTGCTTATAACTAGTTGATGTTGGTGGAAAATTGCTCTCTTATGGAGTAAACAGTCTTCTAAAAGCAATATGCATATGTGTTTATACAGTTGTATGAAGTATAAGGACTATAGAACAAGTATCAAGGAACTATTCGCATAATTTGCAATCAATCACACACTAATTTTTCATGCATTCGGTAGGCTCCGTTTTGATTTACTTGGGATTATAGAACAAGTATCAAGGAACTATTGCTTGCTTGGCCGAGGCCAGTGGCCAATTTGGGTATTTTGGTTCCATTCTGAGCACTTTGGGATTAATTAACTTTAAGCCCATATATTCTATTTTATTGTACATTTTCCCCAAATAAATGCTTCATGGGTCTAATATCAACTTGTACAAAAAAAATTAAACCAAGCCAATTTTAGTTGTTTTAGAATTAAATTCAGTGTCAAAGTTGATCTAAGAAATAGAGTTGAGCCATATTTTGGTATTAAAATTAGAATAGGGCTATGGTAACCAAGTTAGATTTAGAATTCATAGTTTTTAAGTTTAATATATAAGCCTATCATTAGTTGGTTTCACTCTTGAGGGCATTGTAACTTCCAAGCAAAAACTTCATTTCCTCTCCTGTATATTATTTTGCCTTTTGTGTTGTTCTATATGTGATTAATCAAAGTGTTTGGACCTCGAGAAGTTGCTCATCCTTTTGTATTTATTGAAAGAAAGCCTTGCGGATTTGTCTAATAAGACAATTAATAAGGTAAAAATAGAGAATTGACCAATTACAACATGGAGAGAGTTCATAGTAACCCAAAGGGTTTTGTTGTCCAATTTAGGCTCATTCAATCTAATCTGTGCCTTCCAAATCTATTTTTCTTATTTGAGATTTAAACTCGATAGCCAAATCAGACTACATCAGAAGCAATCCAATTTAAATGGCTGATTGTTGTATGCAGGCACACCTCCTTAGAATTGCCAAAAAGATTGACCCTTGTGTAGGAGGAGATTTGACAATACTAGAGGCATTCAATATGCTGAAAATTGGGCTTTCATGCAGCCAAGCTTATGCAATTTTGAGGCCTGATGAGCTTTTTCAGATGCTAAGAATTGTACCTATGCAATTGTTGAACCAAATCAGCAGCCAGGTCATGATGTTAGTTTGCCTGCTGACAATTCCACCATGTTTTAAAGCTACTAGAGTGAAATAGTTAACAATAAAAACGAGAAATTGTTGGAATAAATTTATAAGAAATGGAATGGGCAGGTTGTTTCATAAGGAGGCTAAAGAGTAAAACGTACTTAGGGTCTGTTTGGTTGGAAGTAAAATGTTTTTCTTGGGAAAATATTTTTCGTGGAAATAATTTTCCATAAAAATCATTTCTCTTTCATCATTTTCAGGTGTTTGGTTAGTTTATTGAAAATATTTTCTTACTTCATTTTTCTGGTGTTTGTTTAACTTTTGAAATATTTTCACTTTTATCTCTATCTTTACTTTCTACACATTATAACTACATACTTCTTCCCATGCAAAATAAAAAAATTTATCTCATTGTTTAACTTTAAAAAATCTTGGAGAAATGTATATATGAATAAAAAAATATCTCCTTAAACAATAAACAAATTGCTGGTCATTTAGTGTCAAATATCAATCACATGCAATGCTTATTGTGACATATTTTGCACTCTCACTGCTAAAAGTTTCTCTAGAAAAGAATATCCCTATTATACATAATTAATTACTAGCATAGGATGAGCAGGATGGGATTTTTTTTTTTTTTTTGAATATACTAGGGGGAGGGTTGGGTGGTACGGGGGAGAGAGTGTAAGGAAGAGGTATTAGGTTCGAGTCCTTCTGTTTACACTAAAAAAAAAAAAAACATACTATAAGATGTTTTCAGTAAGTTTGGAACATACTACAGGCAGGATGCATGCATTTCGGAAAATAACTTCAGTAAGTTTGGAAGGGAAGTTGTTTTCCATAAGATGAGTGAAAATATTTTACATAGGAAAATATTTTCAGTAACTTTTGTGCAACCAAACACGGGAAATTAGGAAAATATTTTTCTAGAAAATATTTTCATCCGAAACAAATGGACCCTTAATGTAAATGCAAAAAAAATAGTTGTCAACTATTTTCTTACATAATTTTTAGGAAGAAATGTTGTTTCAGTCTCCAACATTTAGTTTGTATGCCAAATTGGTCTTTAATATTTCGACCAAAATAAATGTGACCACGAAAATTTCTAATTTTGAGCAAATTTGGAACAATTTATTGAAATCAACCATTCATAGTGGTAAAAATCAAATTTCTGTTAGCCAACTATTCTGGCTTTGCATTTTAGTTCTCAAAATTTGAAATTTGAATCATTAGAGCTCTTGAGTTTCAAATAGAAGTGTTGGGGGTTTAAGGATGAAATTGGATATGAAATGGGTTGAAATTGTGCAATGCGTGCTAAAATATTTTGATATTAAAAAACATGGAAAAGTTAAATAAACTTTTCTTCTTTTTTGTTTCTTTATTTTATTTATTCATACTACTAATTTATAACATATTTCTTCTCTTTTTACGTACTTGGTCACAAATTTCTTCTCTCTCACTCATATTGATAACTAAGCAATCAATTAAATATTCCTTTACAATGTTAAGTTGAGGGAACAATAAATTTTCTTTTTCTTCTTGGCAATTTAATTGGTTATCAATGGAGTCTCAAATGAAATAGCTATTTTTTTATGATTGCTTAAATTTGTAATAAAATTATCAGTGTAGAGAAGCCTAGATATAAAAAAGCTAAAATTTCATATTAAAATATTTGATTTAATATGAAGGAAGAACAAGAATAAACAAGAGGATCTTCTGTCAAAAATCCATACAAGTGCTTCATATTAGTAATTACCTTTATGCATAATTTCAAAAACCTTCCTTGAGGTTTCTGACTATTTCAAGAAGCTCTTCTCTAGTTTAAAAAGTTACACTTACCTCCCCATGATTAGCATTTCAGTAACAATATAGACCTAGTATGCCAAATTTATTCTGAAAAATCCTCAAATTACCCTTCGTTATTGATAATGGTTAAATTTGTGATATTTTTTAATGGTTTCATTTTATTTTTGAGTCAATTTGTAAGGTTAAATGGTATAAGCTTTCCATCTTTTGTCTCTAATTTGCACATTGAGTTGATAGATGAATTTGTTGTGATATTATCATTTTATTTGCAAAATTTCTTTGTTTTTGTATGTAAAATGATCAAGTTTAATTGGAAGCAAAAATGAGTGAAGATTATAAGCTTGAGACATCGCAACAATAACTAAAAGAAGTGGTGCAAAGAAAAAGAAAAGAAAAAAAAGAAAAGAAGAAGAAGAAACCATCAAGAAACCGCATATGATTCTCCCACAGTTTGTGGCCAGTGAGTCGTTTTGCACTTGCTCTACCCTATGCCTGGGAGAATCCCTTCAGGGATTCGTCCAAGGGATTCCTAGCAGCTGCAAGTTGCCAACTTACATGAATTTTCTTTCTTTCTCCAACTTTGACAAGGCAAAAAGGGACAAATTGTACCTGCTTTTAGGGGTTCTAGGAGCTTCTCTTTTTGACATTTTGACTCCAATAAAGCAAGATCAAAACCATATACTACATAGTTCTTCTAGCTTGAGGGTAGTTAGTTCAAGTTAGCTAGAGAAAAGAGGGAGAGTTTGGAGAAAGAAGAAGAACAACCAAAGGATTTTGTCTTGCCTCAAACAAGCCCTTAACAGCCGAAACATAGTAGTCGAAGTTGAGTTGGGCCATGGGGATGTTTAATGTAAGCATAAATATCTCATGTGATTAGGGTGGTTGTACACCTTGAATGCATCCAATGTACAATTCCAGCATGGACTTGTGTTGTAATTAGCATATGCAAATAATGGAACTAATAATATGGACCATTAAGCTTTGTATTCAATCAGTAAAGATGAAGGCGCTGATTAAGAAAATTCAGGTGAAAATGCAAAGAAACCTCAGTGGCAAAAGCATCCAACTTTACCAACGAAGCACTGAACTTCTGCACACGGATTGAGGGCTTTTATAATCCATCACACGATTCTAGTTATTACTTGTTAATATTAGAATTTTGGGGTAGCAAACATGCATTGACATGAACTTCAAACAAATGTACAATTTAAGCACTAGTTTTTAACAAGAAGTATGTAATTTTTCAAGCCCCTTTTCTGATAAGATTGAAGCACATCCATCATTCGAGTTATTCTTCCCCAAACTTCACTCATCATGTTTCTTATTATTATAAAAGAGTGACAATATATATGCCATTACCAATCCCCAGAGCATGAAAGAGAGCTCAACATCCTTGGTTATGTAAGTCTAAAAGGCTGACTTCTGAGGAATTTTACAATTTAATCAAAGTACTTCAATTTCAAGATTCATTGATTCTTATTTTCTTTTCCAGAAAAAACAGAAGTTCAAGAAATTTGACATCACAGGTCATACTCTTGGGACACAGACATATATATCCATCCTATGCAAGTGCTTCACCTGTTTTTTATAAATAAAAATGACTGCACTATTGAATACTTCGTATGGCTTTTTCTTTCTTCCCCCAAGGAAAATTTCCTTCCTTGTAATAACACTAGACTACTAAAGTATTTTATAAGCTAAAAGCTAATTATTATTAGACTAAGTGTCATGAAAAGAGTATTAATATCTCTAAACTAGTTTCAAGAAGTATGAGACACGAAGGTGATCATCCAAAAGACATTTCTGCACATAGAACCAGCCAAGATCCAAAATAACTGTTAACTGGGCAATGGAGAACTTTGGAAAAACATTTAATTAGAAAAAGGTCAAGACCCCTGCAACAAGCCAAGCACCTGAATTCCTCTAGACACTAAAGCATCCAACTTTGCCAACGAAGCACGGCTCTACACGGATTGATGGCTCATTATTCGTCACATAATTATCGCTATTTCTTGTACTCATAAATATCTCACTGGTTAGTGTGAATGCATACCTTGAGTGCAGCAAATTACATTTGTATGTGCAATGGAAACAAATTGGATTGTAGGTCGAAAATGCGACTCCAATTCCCCATGAAAGTGGACACAAAATCCTTGGTTCTGTAAAGTTTAAAAGGATCAAATCTGAACGATTTACAATAGAAACAAATTACTAATGATCCAAAATAACTGTTAATTATAAAGCACTAATTGGGCAATGTAGAACTCTGGAAAAGCATTTTAGTCTTTTTTCCAATTTGATTGTGATCATCGTTTATTGTCCCTCCTGGATGGAACTTTAAGTTACACCACTTTTCCAACAGTCATTCAGATATATTCAGGTTAAAGGGTTCCAGCATTCAAGCAGTAAAGATGAAGGCCCCATCAACAACACGGATTAAGAAAATTCAGGTGAAAATGCAAAGAAACCTCAGTGGCAAAAGCATCCAACTTTGCCAACCAAGCGCTGCACTCCTGCACACGGATTAATAAAACGTAATTGTATTGGAAGTTGAGTTGGAGCAAGTTCAGGGTTTGTTAACATTGTAGTATGCATATGAACTGTCTCACTGATTATGGTGATTATACACCTTCAATGCAACGAATGTGCAATATTTTAAGCATGAGTTTGTGTTGTAATGAATATGTAAATTAAATAAGATTCACATTATCGTTAATATTTTCCGTAATTTGTCTCAAGCAATTCAAATATGCCTAATAAGATTCACTTTGGAAAAGCATTCAATGAGAAAAAGGTGAAGACCCCAGCAACAAGCCAAGCATCCAGCTTTATGTCTCTATTCACATTCTGGACTGATGATTATCTTACGATTCCTTGATGATGGTTCTTTTCAGAAAATAATCATTCAAGTAATTTGAGATCACAAGTTTGGTAACTGAGACACAAACCTATGAACCATCCACTTTATGTCTCTAGTCTTAACCAGCCAAGAAGCAAGGTAGCTGGTCCAAAAAGAAGATTCCCTGTTTGTTTGTAATAAAAGTTTCTCTAACTAATAGGATTATTACTACAGTTTAGTTTAATTTCTCAATGCTTGAGGCTCCCACCGTAGAATAAAGCAGGAGCACTCGAAGACTTATCTTAGAAGCACTTCAAATTCTTTTCTTCTCCTTAACATTTTTGCTTTTAGGTGATGCAGCTGAAGAATTCCTTCTTATCTCATTGCAAAAGGCATCCTGATCATCACCTTTAACTGATACCAGAATACTAAGCCTCATGAATGAGAAACGAAGCTGATCATCGAAAAGAAGATCCAAAATAAGGCTAATTACTCAGAATACGGTCGAGAAAAAAAAAATTCGGACGTCTACAGCTCTGACAAGGTTCTGTTGCAAATCTATGGCTGCCGGGCTGTGTCAGCCCGGCACCAAAAGTCAGTCAAAATTTTTTTTTCAGTCTGACACAGCTAGACAGCGGAAAAAATCTTTTTTTTTTTAAGTTGTTTGCTACCGGGCTGACAAGGCCCAGTAGCCAACAACTTCTCCGAAAAAAAGCTGGCTGCCGGGCACTCTCAGCCCGGCAGCCAGTTTAACTTAAAAAAAAAAAAAAAAAAACATAATGGTATAAAGAAGGATCTTCAAGCTTTTCTTTGGGAAGTCCTTATCCTGATAACCATGCAAGTAGTAGTCCGTTGTGAGAAGCAACAGAATGCAATGCATAGGTCTGGTGACTGCTTTTGCAGCTAATTGTATAAGAAATGCACTTTTCTTCTTCTTTCCGTTTAGACTCCCTTCCACTGACTGGAGCATGGCCCTCAACTTCCTTGCTATTGTTATACAATCATATGGCTGGTCTATTTTATGCTGGTCAGAGACCACAAAGAAGACTCCATCCATACTCACTCCAGACGTGGCTTTGGACCTATTTCTTCTGCACCATTTGTTTAGTCCTAAAATTTCTTCTGCAAATTTTTTTTTTTTTAAGTTAGACTGGCTGCCGGGCTGAGAGTGCCCGGCAGCCAGTTTTTTTTTGCATATTGTCAGCAGACAACTTGAAAAAAAAAAAAAAAGATTTTTTCCGCTGCCGGGCTGACACAGCCCGGTAGCGGTGTCAGACTGGAAAAAAAAATTTTAACTGCCCGGCAGCCATAGATTTGCAACAGATCCATGTCAGAGCGGTAGACGTCCGAAGTTTTTTTTTTTCGACCATATTCAGAGTAATTAGCCCCAAAATAACTGTTAATTATAAAGTGCTAATTGGGCAATGTAGAACCCTGGAAAAGCATTCAATCAGAAAAAGGTGAAGACCCTAGCGACAAGCTAAGCACCAATTCCTTTGGAAATTAAAGCATCCCACTTTGCCAACGAAACACTACTCTACACGGATTGAGGGCTCATTATTTGTCACATAATTATCGTTATTATCATTAAAGGTGAAGACTTTTAGCTTCCTTATAAAACCCGTCAATAAAAAAAATTCATCTCACTCTTCCTTCTCTTGACCACTAACACGCTGGTGGAGCGAAAATAGAGAAACTATTTGTGCCCTCTTTTTGCTTCAAGATCAGGTAACCTCCTCTTCTATTCATAGTTTCTTCATAGACACTATTATGGATACATTGGCATGGGGTATATGATGGAATTCTTTTTTGTCATATGAATTTTCAAAATTCCTTAATGAATTAAATTTAAATTCTTTTAGTTGTTTCCTGGATACTTGATTGTGCTTTTTCTTAAATACTTGATAGCTTATTCTTGGTCTTCTACCTTTTTTTTTTAATTAATAGGGATGCCATCCCTTAATTTATTTATATTCGAAAAGAGTACAATGAATTAGAGGGAGGCCAAACCTGACCTCTGTTAAAGTAAAAGGTACAACTAAGGATCAATAATAATACGCACATGTGGAAAAATCTGCGAATCTAAACACATAACAGATGAATCAAACTGGTCTTCTACTTGATTATATGAATAATTATACGGCTTCAATGATTTTTCAAAATTATCCCTCTTCAATAATATCTAACAATCCTGGACAAGTAGGATGAGAGATTATGATGTATGTATTGCTAGGAAAGTTCGTTAATTTGCATTTAGATCAAAGTTTAAACAAGTTGGATAATTGATAATTTATTCCCGTTGAATCATCTTAGACATCAATTTATGCTGCACTTAGTACTGATCTTAATCACTTACAACTATGATCAGATTATCACCAATTAATGGCTTGGCATAATCCCTCACAACAACTTTTGCCGGTTCTTTTAGATGGAGCAATATACTCGTAAGGCAGCATACGACATGAAATAATTGATTTTTTTTCCAACTAGTATTGGGTGCCAAACTATGATCATACTTTAAGGACCTCGTATATATAGTAAGGTTGTCTGATTAGCAACAAATTTATTAGTTTAGTTACCTATTGACTCATAAAAACAAATACACTAACATTAATACTTTCAGATGGATAAGAAATCACACGAAGATTCAAATCAGTTTCACATCCAACAAAAACAATGACAATTAGTTGGTGTTGACGTTATTTACCATGTAACAAAATTAATCATGCCTCAAAGGATTTGTTGCACAAATTATGTTGAATGACCCATTGGGTATCGATCTAAACAAAGTCAGAATGTGCGAAAGGAAATATTGATGCAACTTAGAACAAATCATATATGTAGACTCGACAAACAATGACAAAAAATTCCTAATTTTGGCCAACTTGGATATATAAACTTAAACAGTGATGTGAGGTGAAAAATTAGGGGCAACATGGAGGAACACTAGTCTAGGGGAAGTATATGATAATTGTAGTTTTGATGGAGTAAAATAATAAGCTCTTGACTTTAGGTTCCGTTTGATAAAACTGAATCTGAATTTTGAAGTCTGAATTCTGAAATCTGAATACTGAAATAATTAATTTGCTGAATTTTAAGCATTGAAAAAAATATGTGAATGTCTGAATTTTAATGCTAAACCTATTTATACTGTTTGATAAATATTTATAGCTGAATGCTTAATAAGTTTAATTTGATAATTTTGCCCTTATATTCTTTTATTCAAAAAAGAAATAGAATCTATGATTTGATTAGTTTAAAATTGTTAGGTATGAAAATGACAATATTTATTTTTAAATCAAATTAATATAAAAGATGAAATATATTATATAAGGAATATGGAGAAGATGTGAAAGTCATTAAAAAGGGAGAAAAGAGAAACTAAAAATCGTTAGATAGATAATATTAGATTGTTTAATAAGATAAGAATTTTGAATATAATTAACAAACAAGGGTAGATTTGGTAAATAAAATAAGGTAGTTGAAGTAATTCTATTGATTCTTATTAGAATTAAGCATTCAGTTAGGATTCTTGTACTGAAAAAAATACACACTGGTTCAGCACTGCTTAATAAGTTCAGCAAATAGATTTTTATTTATCAAACACTCAAAACATCTAAATGTCTGAAAAAATTCAGATTCAGCACTTTTTTATGTTATCAAACAGACCCTTAAACCTGAAGGTGTTTAAATTTCCTTTGGCTTAAAGGCGTTTAAACTTGAAGCTGTCAGTTTTGTTGCAATTATTTACTTTAGAAGAACTTTTTAATATAAGGGCACGGTTGTAAAACTAGCAAGGGAGACAATCTTTTCCTTTCACTCTTCCCAAGTCTCAAACAAAACCAAAAAAATCATTTCTTTTCTTTTCTTTTTTAAGTTCCCAAACAACATTGAAGGAAAGTTGTCTAACTTAATTAGTCAAACATTCTTAATGTTTATATTTATATAGATATATATATATATATATATATATATATATATATATGACTCAATCCCAGGTTATGCAAAATTTAAAAGATTTAATAATCAACAGTTCTACAATTTGGACAAAGAATCTCAAGATTTCATTATTGACCAAAAGCAAGTAATTTGAGAACACAAACCTCACTGCCAAGACACTAAGGTGACCATCCGCTACACCTCTCAAAATTTCTACTACACAGGAGGCAAATTAACTGGTTTAAAAAGAGGGGTCTGTTTTTGTTTATTGATTTGCCATATAAACTTTTTGGACCCATTAATTTTCGCTACCTTAATTCCCTAATTGAGTAACGGTCTGATAAAAGTTTCACCACCTACTTAGATTGAGTTCCAATTTTCTTTTCATCCGATTACAGTGGTTTAATTTCTTCCACAATTAAGGGCCCCACCAGTGACTAAGTCAGATTGCGCTAAAATTATTTTGAGGTGACCCCACACAATTTGATTAATCACAATTATACTAATTTAAATCTCATAGATCACCCACTAGAATCGCTTAATCATCTCTCTCTTATTCTGGGCTTCTATTCTGATTTCTACCATTTGTTGCTGAAACATTCCTTCCATCTCTGATATCAGAAAACCTTTCGATCCTAGTTCCAATTCAACCAAGAAACAATGGTTGACGCTGCTATCAGTGCTACTGTTGAGGTTGTCTTGGGGACAGTTATTTCCATTGCTGCGGACCGCATTGGTATGGTTCGGGGAGTCAAAGCGGAGTTGGAGAGACTAAGCAAAACTGCTGCAATGATCCAAGGTTTCTTGGCTGATTGTGACGAGAACATGCATACCCAAGGGGTGTGAGAGTGGCTCAAACAGCTAGAAGATGAGGTTTTTAAAGCTGATAACGTGCTGGACGAGCTCAACTACGACAATCTCCGTCGGGAGGTGAAGTACCGAAATCAACCAATGAAGAAGAAGGTATGCTTCTTCTTCTCCTTCTTTGGTGCAATTGGTTTTAGTTCCAGCTTGGCTTCAAAGATCCGGGACATCAACACCAACCTAGAGAGGATCAACCGGCAAGCCAATGACTTGGGATTGGTCAGAAAGCACCAAAAAGAAGCTGATGCCACTGGTTCCACGACAAGCAGACCAACCGACTCTATTGTTGTTCCAAACGTTGTAGGAAGAGCTGGCGATGAGTCAAAGATAGTGGAGATGCTATTGACCCCATCTGAAAGAGTTGTCTCAGTTATTCCCATAACAGGCATGGGAGGCCTGGGCAAAACGACTCTTGCTAAATCAGTCTACAACAATACAAAAATTGATGAGAATTTTGGCATAAAGAGTTGGGTTTGTGTGGCTAGAGAAATTAAAATAGTGGAGCTGTTCAAACTCATTTTAGAATCGTTGACAAGAACAAAGGTTGAAGTGGATGGTAGGGATGCCATAGTTCAAGAAATTCGAGGAAAACTTGGGGAAAAAAGATTTCTCCTTGTTCTTGATGATGTGTGGAATTGTGAACAAGAATTCTGGAGTGACTTTTTCACCACGTTGTTGGGACTCAGCACAACTAAAGGAAGCTGGTGTGCTCTCACTATGCGTCTAGAACCAGTGGCTAATGCTGTGCCTAGACATCTGCAAATGAATGATGGTCCTTATTTCCTAGGAAAGCTATCAGATGATGCATGCTGGTCTATCCTGGAAAAACTGGTAGTTGTAGGGGAAGAAGTACCAAATGAATTGGAAGCATTGAAGAAGCAAATTTTAAAAAAATGTGATGGCCTCCCACTTGCAGCAAAGTTAATTGGAGGTTTGTTGCTTAACAGTGGGTTAGAGAAGTGGCAATCTATCGTGAAAGAGAGTCTTTTGAATGAATATCAAAGCCAAATTAATCAAATACTTAAGGTGAGCTTTGATCATTTATCACCTCCATCAGTTAAGAAATGTTTTGCATATTGCTCAATTTTTCCCCAGGACACTGAATTAGGAGAAGATGAACTAATTCAGCATTGGATTGCGGAAGGTTTTGTTCTAAAGAATAATAGAGTGATGGAGGAAACAGGAGGCAAGTATTTGAGGATTTTGTTGCAAAATTCCTTGCTGGAAAAAGTCGCAGAGTCGTGGAGAACATACTATAAAATGCACGATCTCGTGCATGATTTTGCAAAATCAATTCTTAATCCAGAAAGCAGCAATCAGGATCGCTACCTTGCATTGGACTCTTCTAAAGGTTTGGAAGAAAATACCATAAGGACAATACCAGCATCAATTCGCACATTATTTCTCCATCTAGAGGGTGGCGTATCTACTGACATGCTTTTAAGATTCAAGCACTTGCATGTTCTCAGATTGTATGGCGATGATGTCAAGTTTCTGCCGAGCTCTATTGGCAAACTACTACGTCTGCGGTTGCTCGACATTAAATCTTCTGGAATCAGAAGTTTGCCGGAATCTCTTTGCAAGTTATATAATTTGCAGACACTAACAATTGATGATGATGTACTTGAAGGAGGTTTTCCAAAACGGATGAGCGATTTGATCAGCTTGCGACATCTAAACTACAACGATGATGATGCAGAATTTAAAATGCCGATGCAGATGGGACGATTGACTCGTCTTCAAACTCTGAAATTCTTTAATGTAAGTCAAGAGAAGGGTTGTGGCATCGAAGAGCTTGGGAGCTTGACATATCTGAAAAGATCGTTGAGTATAAGAAATCTTGGACTAGTGAAGAGCAAAGAAGCAGCAAAGCAAGCAAAATTGGTTGAAAAGCCAGATCTGTCTCAGTTGGAGTTTGAATGGGAGAGTCGGGATTGGGAAAGCGATAACTGTGATGAGGATGTGTTGGAAGGTCTCCAACCACACCCAAATTTGGAAAGGTTCAAAATTCGATATTTTATGGGTAATAAAATTTCACAATGGCTTATCAATTTGCCAAAATTGGTGGAGTTGTGGATAGATGATTGCGAGAGATGCAGTGAACTCCCCTCATTAGGACAACTGCCATCTCTCAAATATCTCTATTTGATAGGATTGGACAACATTCGATCTGTTGGAGATGAATTCTACGGTATTACTACTAATGAGGAGGAGGAGGGCAGATCACGAGCATCAGGGAGCAGCACTAGAAGACGAAAATTCTTTCCTGCCCTTGAAAGCCTCTGGGTAATAGGTATGGGGAATTTGGTAGAGTGGAAAGGTGTAGACCAAGTGAGGTCAACAGTAGGTGAAGCAGAAGCAGATGTCTTTCCCATGCTGATGGATTTTCACATTCGAGGTTGCCTACAACTGACCACTCTTCCATGCTCGTGTAAAAGTCTAGACATGAACAGGTGCCATAATCTAACAAGTATAAAAATGGGTTCCGGCACTGCTTCTGTTGAGGAGTTGAGTATCCGCTTTTGCGACAATCTTAGGGAGCTGCCAGATCTGGATCTGTTTGGATCGAGTTTGCAGCGATTGACCATCTCATTTTGCCCAAGATTAATTAGTCTAGGAGTAAATGGACAGAAATGCCCCCTACCATGTCTTGAGGAATTGAGAATTGATCATTGCGAAGGGTTGACCACTATATCCGACAAAATGTTCCAGTCATGCCGGTCTCTGCGGTCCCTGTCGGTGAAGTGTTGTCCCAATCTGGTGGTATCATTTTCGCTTAATTTGCAGGAGACGCCTTCTCTCGAGAAATTCGTCTTAGACGACTGTCCCAAATTGATCCCTCATAGTTTCAAAGGATTTGCTTTTGCCACCAGCTTAAGAGAATTGAGCATCAACATTCCCTTCTCCTCAGATGACTCCTCAGTCGATGATTTTGATTGGTCTGGTTTAAGATCTGCATCAACACTCCGTGAGCTTCGCTTACGAGGGCTGCCTCACACGGAGTCCCTGCCACACCAGCTTCAATACTTGACTAACCTCACTTCACTAACTCTGGCCAACTTTGGAGGAATAAGAGTGCTACCGGATTGGATTGGAAACCTTGTGTCCCTTGAAACCCTAGAGCTATGGAATTGCGAAAACCTTCGGTCTTTACCATCCGAGGCTGCCATGAGACGACTCACAAAGTTAACTCGTGTCGACGTCTTTGATTGTCCTCTATTAAGACAACGATACACTCCCCAAAGAGGCATCTATAGTTCAAGTTATTTTGTAAGATTTTCCTATCTAAAGTTCACACTCATATATATATGTGTATAAATTTTTTGTATCTGCATCTCATTGACATATATTTGCTCTTCAGTCTCTTGTACTCTTTTTCTCCATCTCTTTTCTGCAAAGTTATTCTCCATAATTAATTCTCTTCTTTTGGGCAGACCTTGGTTTCTCTTCAAAGATTAGTTATAACAAAGCCTGGTTTTGAGCAAATTGGAAGAGGCCAAAATTCTGGATTTTCTCTGTATCTCGCCATTGAAAGATTTTGAACATCTTAAAAACTCAATATTAGCAACGATGCATACACAATTAGCCTCTTTGTTTGAATGTGTTAGCAAATGTTCCATTGCATGTGCAATGCTAGATGTGCATGGGAGCATTCATCATTTTTCTATCACCGATATTGCCAGTCTGAATGGACAACATTAAAGCTAATCAAGAAACATTTGCGAAGAAAAATCAAGATACAATTTGATGTTCAAGTTACAATAATTTTGGATGGTTGTTTGTCATGTTTCACAAGTTTCAGAAGTTTATACGTCACAATTACCATGCAGGCAAGCAGTGAGAGCGAAGAAGAAGAATCGACGACAATGAACTAGCAGGCAGGGACGATGAATGAAAAAGCATTCATGGTGCTCAAACATCAGCTTCATGGTGTTTTGACAGGTGCCGAACCTGTGCAATAATAAATACCTACTCGAGAAAAATACAGATTTTGTATATAGCGGTGAGTAGGGTCGAATCCACAGGGACTGGGGATAATTCGTTTCTTCTAGAGTCCAAAGTATGGGGGGTTTTGGATTAAATGCTAACTAAATAAATTAACTGCAGAAAATAATTAATTAAAAGAAATGATTGGGGAAACTCTAGCCAGGGGTACACATTAGAAATGGTTCATGCACTGATCATTGATGCAGAAATAATTCCAACATTCAGCAATAGATTAGTTATAGTTGTCATGCACGCGATAAACAACCAACCCTTCCTTAATTTCTCGATAGCTAAGGTACGACCGTTAGCTATTTCTCTAACCCAAAAATAACCCTAGGTACGACCGTAGGATTTAATTTCTAGATTGCATTAATAATTAGAAAGGCCCAATCCTAACCAACAAACACGCTACGAGGGTTTGTTTAAATTAGATCATATGCTCCCCTGACATAAACCCAATTACGCCAGTTGCTACTGAGGTAGAGATAACGAACAATTACGGATTCAATTACCCCTATTTAGCAAAAATAGCCTATATGAATAATTAATTATTGCGCACTAATCAATCATACACAAGGCCATAGCAATTAAAATCAAGGAACATATAAATACCAATAAATGAAGAAAATAATTAAAACAGATTTGATCTCACAGTAGTTGTCGAACCAAATCGTCAGTTGTCCCCTTGACTAGAAAAGCTTAACCACGCCTCATGAGAAAATCTCCCCGTTGGGGAATATTGTCGAACACCTGGCGTGTGTCAGAGGCCAGTCTAAGGAAAAAAAGAAAAGAAACTAAAACTAAACTAAAACTAGAGATGTCCCTGTTACTCTACGTTATCCCTATTTAAGCAACAAGAGGAAGATGACTAAAGGCTATCTAGGTGGTCCCCACACATGTGGACAAAGCCCTCTAAGTACTTCTTGTTCCAAGTCTCTTTCCCGTAGCTTTCTTTTAAGAGCCCAAATGACTAGATGCTTTCCACTAGATTGTGGTCCCCCACCAATTCAAGGGCCCAAGAATTGAAGCCCTTAGAAGTCTCCCTATTTTCCATAAAGTCCTTCCTTTTTGATGATTTTCTGCTTCATTCCTGAAATTAAGTCCAGATACCAAATATGAGTAAATATCAGCAATTAGCACACTATTTATCAGGGATAGAAGGGGAAATTAATAATAAAATTACTAACAAATTATACCCTATCATGTTTCCCATCGTTGTTGAAGAAAAAGAAGAGGTCAGGAGGTATGTTGTGCAGAAAAGTGATAATGCAGCATTTCTCTCCCCAAGAACTCTTTTCTTACCTCCATCCAATTTAGTAAAAGTACAAGGAATTGGTGCAAGTTTGCTTTTTAGTATGCTTGGGTGATGTAATTGGCCTAAAAACAGGGCATTTTCCTGTACTTTTATCTGTTTGTGAACTTTTACCCTATGCCTACAGCTTATCTTTTGCTCTTTAAGATTTTTATATTTACTTGGTGCTAAACATGTCTTTTGATTGTGACAGAATCTGGTCTTTTCCGATTTTCTTGACTAGTTACCAGACCATAACTTTTCTTTGCTTTCATTGTTTATTATAATTGGAGGTATACTGAAATGTACCATTGTGATGCTTTCCAGAGTCTTAGGAGGCATAGCTTATGTTATTGGACAAAGGACAGCATCGTTTGTTGTTTCATTTCTTACTAGAATACCAAGGGACAGAAGTTATTTTCATTGACCAGACAGGGTTTGAAGATGAAGGCAATTATCAATGATCTTTATTAAGCTCATTAGCTATCATTAGCTTTGATGGAGGCTTCATAAATAGTTGGTTCTCCCCAAGTTTCTCAAACATAAGGTTTCCATCTTCTCCTACTCAGACTGCAGAAAGGAAGGTAACAATTTAGCTTGTTCATCTTCAGGGAAGTTTTGGTAGTTTTTTAATCTGCATTCTTGATATGTATTTAGTAAATCAATTACCAAAACTTTTTTTTCCTTTCGTGTAGCATGCTGATTGCTGAACTGAAAATGGCTAGTAGCAGGCCTGCAAAGTGTGATATGGAGGAAGAATAAATTGGGGGGAGGGGGAGGGGGGAAGCATGGAAGCTGACACTGGAGAGCTATCAACATACAATGCTTATTTCAATCAAACTGGAGTTGGTCTATTGGTTCAGAAGGGATTTCAGGCGAAGAGTTGGATGCATCAGAATGATGTGATAAGTACATCCTGATAGTACGTTTTCTTCAGCTTTATTTGGAAGTAAAAGTGCATCTGGTGACCAAATTTATGACATTTTCATCTTTTTTTTGAAAAAAAAATTAATCATTTAATGGAGAGATCATAGAACGCTTGTTACTTTTCCTCTTCCAGAAATCATTTTTCGTTATTTCTTTCGCCTCTTTTAGCTGCTTCCCTTTCAACTACCGGGTCCAAGATTTCGATTAATCCATTGCAATCACCACAGGATTTCTCCTGGTTGGTTCCCTTATTTTCACATCTCATGACTGTTTGATTACTTTTGGGCTTCTGATAGATTCATCTTCTCTTTTTTCCAGGATTTTTACACTGGGTGGGCTTGTTTGGGTGTTCTTCAGGGTTCTGATGCTAATTTCTTTGCGGCCGTAAGTTTACTCTGACTTCTTCTGTTTGTTTTCCTGCCTTGGTTAATTCACAGCACGTGGTTTGTATATATGCGTGTGTTTTCTGATATATGTTTTGTTGCTTTTGGTTTTGCTTAGGCTGCCATCTTTTGTGTTTGCCATTTGTTAACTACTGTGTTTTTCCTGCTTGTCTTTGTTCAGGTTGCCCATCAGTCCTAAATTTCTCATTCGGTGAAAGTAATGGCAGTAACGGCAGCAGAAGCTAAAGTTACGCGCCTTCCAATCCTTAAACATCCCCGACTCCTTTCCCTTTCTTTTGGCGTGAATATTACTTTATATTAGGTTATCTCTATGGTCTAATCGTATTCTTTATGTATACTAACTACCGAACTACATTGGAAAGTTCTTTTTTTTTCCCAGTTCATTGAATGTTAATTTCTTGTAATGTAATGTTTTACAGTTTGTGCTCACCAAATTGAACGGAGCTCATGGGTGAATTACATATGCTTTTGAAATTCAGTACACTTAAAAAATTTTTGTGTCTTAAATTTTACTTAGGACTGGTGTATTTTGGGAATAAGAAGATATAAATCTCTTAATTTTAAACTGAATTTCTGTTTTTCTTCTGGGGAAAATTTTATTGTGAAACTTAGGTCTTATGCTTGGGTAAAATGGGTAACTAGAGAACAAGTGGTTCCAAGGCAATCAATTGAAGGAAGTGTGAAGCAAAAAACAGGAGAAAAGGCTGATTAAACAACACCGAGTAACAATGTTCTGTTATGATGGCTCAGATACTAAGGGTCTTGAAAGCTACACAACCACCATAGCTTACCAAGATCGACAGTGATTTCATAACTCTGCCCTCCTTACTTTCCATTTTCTTATTTTCTGTATATTTTTTTATATGAATTTTTAACTGTGTACATTTTTTTTTTATGAAAGACAATGTTTTGTCATTCGATTATTTTGAACCAAAATTGTGAAATCGGTTAATGTATCAGCTTCTGATTTTTATAAGTTCTGTGATGGGATATTTCAGGTTATGAAAGCAGTTGAAGCTATCGAAGGCTACTATTAAGGCACAGGTTCTGATTTTCTCTCCTGACCATGCTTCAATTTCCAATGAGGTTGTTACTTGGCATATGAATTTTACCATTCAGTCATCCGGGAAAAGGATTATTCACATGTGGTTCTTATTTGCTTGCAAGCTGTAATTTGGGTCTTGTTGCCCATAAAATGCTTTCTAGAGTTGCAAATCAGTGAGTTCATGGTTTCATTAGACTTAATGGATAATGCAGATAAGTTTCTCTTGATTATGTGTGTACGGTTCTGAGATAATTTTGTATTATTGTTTGAACTTGCTCTCAAGTCTCTTGTTAGACTTAATGGACCTAGCATAGTATCCTCTGCATTCTAATCTCATTTTTCCACTTAGAAACTTTGTTTGGTTTTGATTTGGGAAGCAGCAAAGTTCATTTTAGATTTGTCATTAAGCTCTGTTGTTATTTCTTTTGTGACCATGTGACAGCACACTGATACGTATTGTATATATTGTTCTTATCAGCAAATTACAATTTTTTGTCTTTTTTCTTTGCTTTTACCTGGTATGTGGATAGATTGATGTCCGGAGGTTGTAAAGAATAGTAATGAAAGATTGCATGAGTCATGTCTTTTCTTTTTCTAGATATTGAAAAAGCATATCTGCATTTGACACAATTTGTCCTCAGGATTTTGACGCTGACAAGTACTTATATGCTACCTTTTGCAGACCGTCCAAGGTTGCAGAGGGAGTATGTTGAGCGCAATAACAAGCTGTTGTACTACATCCTTGATTGCCTTAGCATGGGTTCATCATCAAGGTGACGATATGTCCTGTTCCTGGCACCATCAAGATTGAAAGTTTGGAGATCAGCAGCAAGGCCTTGTCAGTGAATTTGATACTAGAAAGTTAATGCAGTTGATGCAGCAAAAGCTAATTGATTTCATGGCAGAAACTTGATTTCTCACTTTTGCATTTTTTTCCCCTCTTTTGAATAATGTACATTCTTGGGAACACTTGACCAATTAGGAATGTGTTAGGATGATTGGTGAGAAAGCTTCTTTTTTTGGATGAGGTAAAAACTTTTGTCAGTGAGCCAATATGCATTAGGCAAGATTTATCAAAGATGCTTTGCACTGCATCTGTCTCTGTTTCTAGTAGATTATTTGTTTGATTTGACTGGAAGCAGTGTGTCATTACTATAATAGCATGGGGCGAATGACAAATAAGTCTATAACAGCATGTAAATATTCAACGAATCAAAGAACAAAGAAAATTAGAACTTTGAAAGAGTTATTAGAACTATTGTGACGGTGCAAATAGTTCCTTTTAAATTGCAAATAGAATATAGGCAGGAAATGAGAAAGATTCCTAATAAAATTTTGTAAAACAGAGTAGAAATAGAGTAAAAAATAAACCAAGCCAATTTTAGTTGTTTTAGAATTAAATTCAGTGTCGAAGTTGATCTAAGAAATAGAGTTGAGCCCTATTTTGGTATTAGAATTTGAATAGGGCTAGTTAGATTTAGAATTCGTAACTTTTAGTTTTAATATATAAGCCTATAATTAACTGGTTTCGCTCTTGAGAGCATTGTAATTACCAGGCAAAAACTTCATTTCCTCTCCTGTATATTATTCTGCCTCTTGTGTTATTCTATATGTGATTAATCAAAGTGTTTGGACCCCGAGAAGTTGCTCATCCTTTTGTATTTATGGAAAGAAAGCCTTGCGGCTTTGTCTAATAAGACAATTAATAAGGTAAAACTAGAGTATTGACCAATTACAACATGGAGAGAGTTCATAGTAACCTAAAGGGTTTTGTTATCCAATTTAGGCTTATGCAATTGAATCTGTGCCGTCCAAATCTATTACATCTTATTTGAGATTTAAACTCGATAGCCAAATCAGACCACATCAGAAGCAATCCATTTTAAAGGCCTGATTATTATGGGTTGTTGGCTACTACCATAGCCTTTAAGACTTGGTGGGATGGGAGGTCAAGAGTTCAAACTTTACCTCCCATCAAGTGCCACTATATATGGCTTATCACTTTAAATGATTTAAATCTATACCGATGTGTAGTGCATTCGTCTGGTCCAATGGTGGTTTAGTCCCATCGGCTTTTCATAGGTTCAATTAGGCACTCTCCCTTAAAATAGGCTAGACTAGAAGTAGGTATCGGATAAACAAGTGCCGTTAACCAAAAAAAAATAAAAATAAAAATGGCTGATTGTTGGATGCAGGTACAATTGCTTAGAGTTGCCAAAATGATTGACCCTTGTGTAGGAGGAGATTTTACAATACTAGAGGCATTTAATATGCTTAAAATGGGGCTTTTATGCAGCCAAGCTAATGCAATTTTGAGGCCTGATGAGGTTGTTTAGGTGCTCCGAGTTGTACCTATGCAATTGTTGAACCAAATGAATAGCCAGGGCAAGATGTTGGTTTGCCTGCTGACAATTCGACTGTGTTGTAAAGCTACTGGAGTGAAATAGTTGACAATAAAATAGAGAAACTGTTAGAATTAGTTTATAAGAAAAGGAATGGGCAGATTGTTTCATAAAGAGGCTAAAGAGTGGAACGTACTTAGTGCGGATGAAAAAACATAGCTGTCAATTATTTTCTTACATAATTTTTAGAGAAAAATGCAGTTTTAGTTCCGATGTTTAGTTAGTATGCCAAACTAGTCGATAATATTTTGATAAAAACAAATTTAGCCTCGAAAATTTCTAATTTTGAGCAAATTTAGGATAATTTATCGAAATTCAACCATTCATAGCGGTAAAAATCAAGTTTCTATTAGTCAAATATTTTGGCTTTTCATTATAGTTCCCAAAGTTTGAAATTTCAGTCATTATAGCCCTTAAGTTTCAAATGGTATCTTCGGGGATTTTAGGACGAAATTGGACATAAAAAGGGTTGAAATTGTACTATACATACTAAATGTGTTGATATAAACTTTTCTTCTTCTTTTTTATTTCTTTATTTTATTTATACATACTACTAATTTATAACATATTTCTTCTCTTTTACATACTTGGTCAAATTTGGCACAATTCATCTAATCATATCAAATTTTTATTCATGTTGATAACTAAGCAATCAATTAAATATCCCTTTAAAAATGTTAAGTTGATTGAACAGTAAATTTCATTTTTCTTTTTTTTTTGGCATTTTATTTCGTCATCAATTGAGTTTCAAATGAAATAGATATTTTATAATTGCATAAATTCATAATGAAATTATCTATGTATACAAACATAGATATAAACACTTTAAAATTTTAATATGGAAATGTTTGATTTAATATGAAGGAAGTATAAGAATAAACAACAGGGTGGTTTGTCAAAATTCCATACAAGTTCTTCACATTAGTAATTACCTTTACTTGTTAATATAATAATGATTGAAAATTATAGCAGTTTGAAACTTGCATCCAACAATCAATTGACAAATCTCTGATCTCCAATAGAGAATCTACATTTATCCAACTCTTAACTCAATCCTTATAGTACTTAAATTTTGATAAATCCACCATGAAATTGCCTAATATTATCATAGTGATCTTGGATATTGTGTTCTACGATAGCAGCGTACTAAATTAGTGAATCATAATTTTGTAAAGTATGAAGTTTCTGCACATACTACTTTGAAAGTTTCTCAATATCAAATGTAACTATTTTTATTGCAAATGGTTATGGCAATTCATCTTAAATGTTTCATTGTTTGGTTGTTTGTAATTAAAAAAAAATCTAAATAGCTAACACAAATCACAAAAAAAAAAAAAAAAAACACAATAACAAAGGTTTTCCATTGTTGCAGCCATTTGTTCATTTTGTTTTTCTCTGACTCAAAATGAAAGTGGGAAAGTGTGGGATTTTTATGCGAGAGTGAGGAATATTGTAAAGGTTTATAGTGTGAGATCTTTTTCTTAAGATTACATAACATAATACGTAAGATTACTCTTCAAAAAATTTCTTTTGCTATTTTCATTTAATTCTTAAAAGCTATCCAAAGGAATGTTTTGATTTTTTTTTTGAATTAAATTCCAAAAGCCATCAATAAATGAATTTTGATCTGGTTCCATTCAACAGGAATTTTACAACAAATATTTCATGACAAAAAAAGTTCAAATGGTATAACTTTTGCTTCTAATCCATAGTCATGTGTTGCCTCCTTCACATTCAAAGAAGTGTCGTTATCGCCTTTCTTTTTATTTTATTATTTATTTTTTACATTGGGGACAATGTAAGATTTAGATGTGGGGAAGGAGTTTGGACTGCTAGTTAGGCACTAATTGTTCACTTTTTCTTTTCTTTTTGCTAGTAGTGTATGGTGGTTAAGATGAATGTATGCAATCAAGATGTGAGAATGAATAGCAAATTTATGCTAGTTGAGCATTTTATTTTTCTTGGCAATGGATTTTGACAAGGTGTCGGCCTGTGCAATAATAAAAACTTGCTCAAACTAGAAGTATTTTCTGTAGATAGTGGTAAGTAGGGTCGAATCCACAGGGACTGGGTGTAATTGCTTCTTTCCAAATTCACAGTGACAAGGGGGGGTATTTTTATATCAGGGGTGATAATTTAAGCAATTCAACTAAAAGTAAAATAATAAAAATAAAACAGCCAACTAGAAATTAAATACTCCCTCCGTCCCAAAATTTGGGACGTTTTTCGGGAATAGCACTTTTTATGCACAGTAAAATGGTAGACTGCACTTTTCATATTCTTCCAATTTTACCCATTGTCTATCACACGGAAATTGCCAGCCAAAAGCAAAAGGTCACAGGAATGGTGAAAGTGTGCATGTGTTGTGGTGGGCCATATGTAATTGTTTATTATTAGTTGATGGAATCTTGTCATTATTACTAAGGGTATAAAAGGAAAGTAGTAGTGAAAGTTGTTTGACTTTTGCCATGAGACTCTTATTTTGGGACAACAAAAAAGTGAAAACATGACATTAACAATGGGACGGAGGGAGTAATAATTTACTAAAATCAAATGAGTGATAATTAAGGATCTAGCCAAGAAATAACTTCAGCAATGGTTCACCCAATTGATCATCGATGCATAAGCAATTCTAATTATTTATTAATAAATAGGTTATAACTGCCAAACAAGCGATGACAGTCAACCCCTTCTTACTGTGCCGGTGATTAAGGTACGCTCGTTAACCACTACTCTAATTGAGAAATAACCTTAGGTACGCCCATAAGATTTAATTTCCCAATTGCCTTACATATTAGAGTAGCCCTATTCTAACCAAATAACGCACTACCAGGGTTATTTCAGATTAGCCCGCGTATCCCCCTGACACGAATCTAATCGTGCCAGTTGTCACTATTTCAAGGCAATTAAACAATTACGGATTTAATGCCTTAATTGACAATAGATTATCAAGTTAACTAATTATCCGGATCCAAGACAATCAATTAATTAAATAATCATGAACACTGCAATCAAGAGATATGCGAATACCAATAAATAAAAGAAAAAGATAAAATTAAATCAATCTCACAAGTTTAGGTGAACCAAAGCCTCCGTTGCTCCTTGACTAGAGTGGAGAAATTAGTTCATGTTTAACGAGAACAAAACATACGAAACTGAAGCAAAAGCTGCGGCCATCTTCTGTGTTTGGGAGAAAAGCCACGGGAAAATCATTCAATTATCCCTAATTGCTCCTGACATCCCAGGAGACAAAAACTACTAAGAAGCCTCCAAGGAAAACATTAAAAACTTAGCTTCAGTAGTGCCCAAAAGAAAAGTCAAAGCTGAAACTACTAAGCAGTCCTGCCATGCGTGAGAAAGAAAAACCAAAGGAACACTAAGCTGATGGAGATAATGATCCCCCGCTACTCAATCCAATTCCTATCTAATTGTCTTCCTTTGTGCGGCGGCTCCCACGGAAAAGAAGACTTCGGCCAAATGACCAAAAAGGACTTGCGTCTCAAATGCCCCTGCAAGCCTTCTATTTGAATTCTTTCCCGATGACTGTCAAATTGGCATTGATTGTGGTGTTTTCGATCTACTCCCTGAAATAACTGCAAATTATGAAAAGTGAGTAGAATCCAATAATAAATCCACATCAGGTCAAGTAATAGGGAAAATTAATAATAAAATAAATGATAAAATCGCACCCTATCAGATTTGAATGATAAATGTGTTGAATTTGACAAAGTTTAACCACTTTGTGAGTTTGTTGGGTCTATTAATGAGCATTTCATTTGTGTTTGCTCTAATTTCATTTGTTGAGTGGTTGTGGCACATGATTTTGTCATTCTAGAACTTGGTATTATGTGCATATCGTGTTGGATCCTTAATCCAACATTGGACTTATATGTGAATAATTATGTATTGCAAACTGTCAATTAAGGTTAAACCTAATTAAAGTAATCAAATATAGTTTGGGTTTAATGTATCTAATAGGATGTGGGCCCTTTAATGTGTAGAAACTTATGGGCTCCTATTTTAATGATGGGCTGAAATAGGGCTCCAAAAGATTACAGGAATGTTACCTATAAATAGGGTTATTGTCCCCAGGTCACAGGTATCATTTTAGTTGTCGTACTTCCTAATACCACAAAATATCTCTTCCCTGATATCCCATCGTCAGGAAAGATACTAGAGAGAAACTAAAGATCTCTCTCAAAGGATCGGTGAATAGCTGTTGACCTGGAAGGCCACCCCAAAATCTCTAGGGATTCAAGTGTCAAATTTATCAATATGGATTCAGGTACGCTTCCGCTATTTTTACAGTTAATGTATTTCTTAATAATTGCCATACAAATCTTGGGTTTAAAGGTGATGGTTTTCACCAGTGGTTAAATTTAGATAACCACCCTAACATATCGAAATCACAATTTTGTTGAATTTGATGCATGAAAGTGACAAGGGTACCTAGGATTTAATCCCTTTTGACTTTCTTAAAGGACTAGCCCCTCATTTGTTTACCATTAGTGAGACCATTTGAGCCTTTATCCCTTTTCTTTGTCTAATAACCAAAATTGTTGCCCCTAAGACCTTTTGTTTTGATTTTTTTTCGAACATTGTGTTAAAGGGATGTCTAAATTTGATGGCATGAAAGCTGGGTGTATATTTGCAAGGCAATAGAGCAAGTGAGATGGTCCACAAGTGTTTGAATATGCTGAGGAATCATGAAAAGTAAGAGAGAGAGAGAGAGAGAGAGAGAGAGAGAGTTGAAAAAAAAGAAAAAAAGATGGAAAAGCAAAAAAGAAAGAAAATGGAGAGATGCAAGCTTTTGTGCATAAGTGTTGAAGTAATAGAAGCAAATTGCTGAAAAATATTTACACTTATCGAAATTGATGAAGGTGGATGCTAAGCCTTGGAAGATTGAATTTGAGAAATTTTCATGTGATGAATTCTTGACATTCCCTTGACATGTTTATGCCTCAATTTACCTTTATATCCTGCCCTTTACCCCAGCCCCGTTAGAATCTTATAAAAGTCCTTTCGATTCTTGTATAGAATTCACTTTTGATGGTGAAAATGTGATATATGAACAAACTTATGGTAATATTACTCCGTGGTGTGTATTTGAAAGTTATATGATACCCTATACACTATTGAGTGGCGAATGTTCGAACCTTTGTAAGGTTTGTTGAGTTTGGTTCATTCGAATTTTGAAGAAATTGGTGGAAGGGTAGGATGTTTATATTAGTATGATATGCTGCGAGTTACTTGCTATCTTGATTGTGTTTTTGAGCTGTGATATGCTTGAGAACAAGCATACACTACTGCAAACTGTGCTTTCGTATTGAAAGATACAGTACCAAAACGAAAAATTGCTATTCGTTGACTAGTTAACCGGATTCATGCTAGCTAATTAATGAGATGACGAAATGATCAACCACTTTCATTTCTTTATTCTTTAAGTACTTGAGAAGAAAGCATTACCACTATATTAATGCCTTAATCATGGTGCCTTTGCATGGAAGAAGCCAATCTGTGATCGATCACTTGACAAGCCAAATTGCGTTAGACGAGTAAACAAGGACACTAGCAGTTCCTATAAAATTTTAAGATGCCATGCAACAACAACGATTTAAGGGCCAAGCAATTTGCACACGAATAATTGACTAAAAAATTGATGTGAAGAAGTCATTAGCCATTTTCACTTCTTTGTTTCATTTCTTATTTACTGTTTATTGATGGAATGAAGAGGACGGTTTCTGGTGTAAATAATAACAAATTCAAAAGTAAAGAGAAGCAAATTATGCAATTTCGAGGAAGTTGTTGCAGGGCGTCCAATCTGTCCACTCGCATTCGTAGATGGACACTTCATTATTCTTTGTTCTTGGCCTCTATAGCAGTTTTGACATTTGCCACCGATCCAGAATAAGTTCCTACTTTTTCTCTCTGTTTTTTTTTTTTTTTTTTTGGTTTTTGGCCTTTTAAAAAAATGAGCAATCAGACAGCCACTTTCATTTCTTTATTTTTAAATTGCACGAGAAGATGCCTCAAGCAAAGGTGAAGCAACATTGGCCGATGAGCATCTAAAGTCCATATGTAATCACATGGCAAGCCACAAGGGTTGTCCATATGTAATTATATTGTACTTCTCTAAATCATTTGCAGTGAATAACCTAACACGAAGGCGTGCAAACAAAATGTCCATTCTGCCAGTCTTGAGTCATTCGCTATTCTGCCTGCATCAAATCCAATTTCATGATAATGGCTCATTATTCTAAAAAAGAAAAAGAAGAAATTCATAAAATTAAAAAAAAATGCTAGTACTATTTTTCTTTCTTTTTTCTTGCAAAAACTTTTGTAAGAACTTACCTAAAATGGTGCATGAACTCAATTTGACCACTTGATCGGTGCCTTTCACCTTAGTACCTAACTTTTAACTTTTCCATAAAGTCAGCTATCCTAAACAGGTTCTTGATTGCAGTTACAGTTTCATGCATTAGTATATGTGAGTTAAACAGTTTCAAGTTTTGGTTTCTTTCGGGGTACAACTTATTTGAATGCTATTAACAGTAGTAAATTGATAGCGCCCATGTTGATGTCACAGTTTGACTTTCAGGTTAGCAATTTATTGAATGTTTCAGGCTTGTAATAATGTCGACGTCCAGTGATGTTTAACAGGAGGATCTTCATTACAACCTACTAGTATTAAACGTTTCATATTCATTCAAATATTTGCTGCGTTTAAGTAAGCTATTTTATCGCATATGCATGACTTCAAACCTTCTCATTCACTGCTCTTTCTATATTTAGCCTTTGTTGTTTTGATCGGGCATTACCTAATCTTGTTTTAGTCAAGGTGATTTTATTTTCTCATAATCTTTTTATCACACATATATTATATTACCAAAGGTGCTACAATATTCATCTAAATAAATTTTCAGTTTCTGATTTACACTTCCGAAGTAAGGGGTTGGGGGGTTGAAGGAGAGGAGAGAAGGGGATGAAATTAAAGATGACGCTAGAAAAAACTGATGCAGACAACATCCAATTTCATTGTTTTTTGTAGATAAAACACATTAAAGAATTGATGTGACCACGAGAACCTTCTTGTTATTTTAACCCTCTTAAAATAGGGAAGCTGAAGATTTCCACTTCCATAATTACATCCAATTTGAGAATTGAAAGCTATCATCATTCAATATTGCAAGTGGAGAACCCTCTTAAACCAACCTTCTTCACGATCTATCTGCTGACCCACCCAGCCCTTGTTTTCCCTTTTGTCTTCTTTTATAAGGAGAGGTGCTCGTAATTTATAGTGTGTCGTAGTGACTTGCTTTGGTTTATTGCACCCAAGCCATGTTGTATTATAATAGTTCAGACCTTTTCTTCACAGCTAATTTTATTCCTAGAGAACAAAAAAAAAGAAGTACTGCCTACCACTAGTCACTTCTCCTTGAGGACTTGGGAGGTGGAGTTGGGAACTTTTGGGGGGTTGACATGGAAGTGGTGGAAACTTGAAGCTTGGAGTGCAAAAGAAAGAAAGAAAAAATTAGATTGGTGCGAGTATAAAAGAGTTAGCGGAAAATCATTATTCGTCATTTTACCGAATTGAAATTTTCTCGATCTTTTCTTCTTCCATTTCTCCTAGCAAAAACCCTTGCTTTCTTCGTTCTTTTCATTCTCTCACAAACGATCACACTTGGGAAATCAAGCTCAAGCAAGTGCTTCTCAAGAGCTAGGAGACCTTCCTCTATCTCTTAATCAAGGTAACTCCTGCATCTTTTAAGTTTTCTTTATTTGATTTGATTAGGTTTTGGGTATAGATGTAAGCTTAGCTTTGGTTTCGAGTGGACCTTTTGGTAGAGATCCTTGTATATGTGGTTTTTAAATTTAGAGTTTAGAGACTAAATTAAGAATCATGGTATAGTTAAAAGATTAAAGTATCCTAATTTAGAATTTAAGAACCGAAGTGTCACGTGCGGTTATCACACTGCTTCCAGGCCCTTAATCTGGTATACCACCGCTCTTTGTTGAGGTTTGCTTATTTTATTAACCAACATATAAATCAAGTGGTAATTGAAGTCACTGGCTCACACAATTGTAATTTCATTCGAATGCAGAGATCAGAGATGGTCTTTTTTTTTTTGGAAAAACAAGATAAAACCAAGCAAGTTCCAGCGAAGTGCACCCAATTGCTGTGGAAATACATTATTTGATCTGTATTATGAAGAAAATTTAAGCCTTCACTTGTCCAAGAATTCACTTGTTAACGAGTAGTTCAGACTCGTAACAAGAAAACTCTAATTTCAATTGTTAGAGGAAAAATCCAAAAGAACCCATTAAAAAGGCCCAATACATAAGTCAAAAATCCCATCTTGACACAAAAATAAAAATTTTTTTTCCATTTCTGAAACTAATGTGAGATACAATTCTCTATTTATAAACCTAACATTTTTTATGGAAAAAAAAGCACCTTTTATAATTAATAAAGAGGATTAACTAATAATTGAGATTAAAAAATGATCAATCAGAAAACTACTTTCATTTCTTTATTTCTTTATTTCTTGAAGATGTTTCAAGCATAGAAGAAGCTCTATTACCCAATGAGTATTGAAAGTCAATGGTAATCACATGGCAAGTCACCAGGGCAGGCGAGTGACGGAGGACACTTTTCTACTAATGTCTTGTTCAAAACCTGCAACCAAATTTGTAGAATAAGAAATAATTAATAAGCCGCTAAATTACCCATTACTAAATACGAAAATTGATAAAAGATTGAGTCCAATAAAATCACTAGACAAGTAGATGGAAACTCTTAAGCTTGGTTTTAGTTTACCTACAAGATTTACATAATTCATTCTCAGTTAGTTTCTTAATTACTGAAGTAACCAAGAAGTACTTGCTTCACGAGATGAAGATGTCGCTGTCCATTTGACATAGTGGAGTACTAGTAAACGGAATTTCTTAAATTAACTAAAGGCCGTCAGCATGAAAAAAAAAAAGAAAAAAGACGAAAGGCCGTCAGCATCACAAGCCATTGACCAAAACTAGTATCATGTAGTTTTAAAACTAATGTTTTAAAACTCGGACCGTTAATTGAACTAGTGAAGTGTTCGAATCAATATTCAACCGGTCGGATCGGTTTAATCCTAGTTCAATGAATTTTTAAAAAAATAATTTATATAAATATATATATATATTTATGCACAAAATAAGATATGCTATGGACTAATTTAAAACTTTATATGATGAAAAGTTTACTATTTTTGAATAACTTGGATTTTCAAAAATAAAATTTTAAATTATAAGTTGAAACAAATAAATTTCATCTCAATTTCAATTATGTCTACCAAAAAATAATCTTAAATCCAACCCAAAAATACCACAATATTTTAAAATTATACAAAATTCGCGTCTATGAGAATTTAGACATTGTGAACTTAAATTTTAATTTACGTTTTTGGGATTTAGAGATTGCAATTTTAAAAAAGAAAGTTTGGAGTTTGAAAGAAGTCAAAAGAATCAAAAATAGAAATGCAAACTTGATACGAAAAAAAAATGAGATAAAAGTGAGTAGTTGTGGCATTAAATAATTAGTCTTTAGGGTTAAAGAAAAATAAATTTTTTTAACTTTTTTCAATTTAATGGACAAAAACAAAATTAAAAGATGGAAAAAAATCAATAAATTAAAACTAAAGAGATTTGATTAAAAAGGGAGTGACAAAAGAAAAGAGAAAAGAGAGAGAGTGTGTGTGTTGAAGATTAAAAAGAAAGCGTCATAAGAGAATGAAATTTTGTAAGAAAAATGGAGAAAAGAAAGATGGATGTTTGCTTTATATAAATAAGTTATCAAAAAAGGCTAATAAGATGTGATGGTATAATGGTTACTACATTGCTTTTCTATCATAAAAGTCTTGAGTTCGAATCGAAAACCACCGGTTTTGATTGATTTTCTTTAGATTTTTTAAAATTTGTTTAGTTATGTACTAAATAATATGACAATTGTTTATGAGAATGATTTATACATTAAGCGAGTGCTTTTCTTTTTTATTTAATTACATAAACCAAATTATAGATATTGTTTCTAAGCATGATTTTTAAGTTATGTTGAGGACAGTAATGCTGAAATGTTTATTTTTAAATTGATATGCTGAAATTTTAATGCTATAGGGTCAATAACTGAACCTACGCTAATAGCTCGGTAATGTCAAGATCTACAGCGGTAACCTTCTTTGGACCCAAATCATCATGGTATTGGACCACAATCTTCCTGCCACTGGGGGAAAGGGGAAAAAAAAAAAGCACAAATCACAAATCACAAAACACAATTTTCATAGGACGTTAGAAGTAATAATTTTGACTCAAAATTCTTTTCATACACTGTTTGATTGAAACTATCATTAATACACCATGTACTAAATAGTCTAGAAGACGTGATTAAAATGATTCGATAATTCTAACTTTCCTCTCAAGTTCATAGACAGAGCACGCCTGTCGTTTGAAGATTCCAAGTTGTGTACATAGTTCCTAATTTCTGCCGGCGCAGACACAGATTATTACGTATACACAAAGGAATTACCAACAAATAGTGAAAATTGGGATCAAACTTTTGTAATTTGAAAACTTCCAAATGTACATTTGCATGTGGTATCAATCATATACAACTAACGTTTGAAGGGTAAAGTTTTGTCTATACAGTCACCATTCATCAGTACCTTAACACTCCCATCATGAGGTGGTTCATTTCAAGAATAGCATTTCCCACAAGAAGGGAGTCATTATTGAGATCAAAATGCCATCTCTTCTCGATGCCCCGCCAATCGAGAAGAAACCATGTTGCTGATGGTTCTGCAGGAACTACCAAACCAGCGCTGTTTGGCTGCAAATGTGCATCGAAAGGGTATAATGAACATTTCATGAACAGGCAGAGTAATGGCCATGTCTATACTTTTCCAAGTTCTGGCATTGCTGGCTCAAGAAGGTATGTATGTAAACTTTTTTCTTTCTTTCTTTCTTTCTTCATTATTCTTTAGAATACGTAGTATTGACTTCTTCTTTTTTTTTTTGGTTGTCCATGACTATTGGAGGGAAGTTTTTTCAATTTCTTTTTATTATGGACAAGGGGAAAGACAAATAGGGAAAACGAAAAAGAAAACAAAAATAACTAGAAAGGACAGAAGAAACTCCTTTGCTAAAACTAAATGAGTGTCAATTTTAGGCTGTGATTATAGGAATATTTTTTGAAAAGGGTCCATGAGGAGAAATTCTTGAATTAAAGGGTTTCAACTTCGAGATACATGTAATTGTACATAGGAAAATATACATTTTCTTTTTTGGTATGCTCAAAAGTAAATTTTGCCCTAGAATTAGTAGAGAGGACCTTTCATCATTTCACGGTAATGACATAGCAAAAATTTTATGTTTTGAGTTTTGTTCTTGTTTATGATATTATGGAATAGTTCTAAAAGTCCCAAAAATTCATCACAATAACGCGAAGTTATTGAAACTCTAGCTAATTATGTTTTTCCAGTCCAAAAGCAATAATTATTCGTGAATTTGATAATACTCTTATTCATATTGCTTTCTTTTTATTGTCATTGGCAGGAAAATTAGGACTTTCTCAATTTATAGGGGAGTAATTCATTTACTACAACGTACTTGTATAATACTATAATTTGAAAATTATTACTCAAAAGCAGAATTGCTAATTAAACAGCCCCAGACGAGCTGATCTTAACTATGAAAAACAAACAATAAAGTTTATTTTTCCATTAAATTTAAAATTTTAATTTTATGATAATTTTATCCTCTTTTGTAACGGCTAAAAATTCTTCTAAACATGTCCCTGCAGCATTCATTTGAGTGTCAATCAGAAAAGAGCATATATGGACATAGAAATTATCTCCAAGGAAGAAATCAAGCCAGCATCTCCAACTCCCCCTGAGTTGAGAATCTTTAGGTTTTCAATTTTGGATCAGCTTACTCGTGACTCTTATACAAATATATTGTTCTTTTTCTTCCCAAGAAAACAACGAGGCACTTATCTCAACGATGTTATTTCCCAAAGAAGTCGATGTCTGAAGGAATCACTATCAAAAACCTTAGTACCCTTCTATCCACTAGCAGGAAAAATCAAAGATAATTTGCATATTGCGTGTAATGATGATGGAGTTTACTACGTCGAAACTCAAACCAATATTGGACTGTTAGATTTTCTGAGGAAGCCTGAAAATGAGTTCATGAATCAGCTATGCCCATTTCATCCAGATTCCACGGAATTATTGTCAAAAAGTTATCCTATCATGGTTCAAGTAAACATTTTTTACTGTGGTGGTATTGCCATTTGCTTGAGTGCTTCCCACAAGATTTTTGATGGTCTCTCAGTTTCTACATTTATGCAATCTTGGGCAGCTACAGCACGGGAATCAACGGTACAAATAAATCCCAGTTTTATTTCATCTTCCTTATTTCCTCCTATTTTGGATATGTACCAAGATTCACCTCCTGTGGTCTCCAAACCACAAAAAAACGAGCCTAAATATGCTTCAAGCAGATTTGTATTCGATAGCTCGGCCTTGGCTGCTCTTAAATCCAAGGCAGCAACATCAACATCTTCCGCGAAATCAAGTTCAGCCAAGGCTGTTATGGGACTTCTATGGAAATCTGCCATAGCAGCTTGGAAAGTAAGGTCTGTTTTGTTTATCCCGGTGAATCTGAGGACAAAAATTTCGCCCCCTTTATCACCTCATTCACTAGGAAATATCATCTGGTTGGCTCGTGCTAAATGTTGTGGCAATCCTAAGCTAGAGCTGGAATTGCTGATAAACAAGATCTCAAATTCCATTGGTACAATGAACGCTGATTTTGTTGAATCTATAAATGGTGAGAATGGGATTCAGAAGCTGATGGGAGCCTTAAAAGATTTCCATGAAGTGTTCTATGACCCTAATAGTATGGCTGAATGTATCTATATCAGCAGCATCCGCAAGACTGGTTTTTATGAGGCTGATTTTGGATGGGGAAAGCCCATATGGACATGCATTGCACGTGGAAACAGAGATTTACACGGATTGGGAAATATTGCTCATCTGATCGAAACAAAATCTGGTGATGGGATTGAAGCATTGGTGACCATGAAAGAAGAGTACATGGCTACACTGGAGAAAAATCAGGAGCTTCTCCATTATGCTTCTTTAAATCCTAGCCCTCTTGATTCAAGCTAGCTTTTCAGCATGTTTTGGGGAACTTAAGGCCTTAGTTCTGAATTATGTGCCATTAGTCACTACAAGAAAATTGCATTTCTGTGACAGGCAAAAGTCGTCACTAAAAATTCAGAAGTCGTCACCAAAAAAGTCAGTGACGACTTTTACTGCTGTCATAGAGCTGTCACTAGTTCTATGTCACAAAAGGGGGTCCATGTGACGACTGTTGAAAGTCGTCACAAAAGGGGGTCCATGTGACGACTGTTGAAAGTCGTCACAAACGATTTCGCTTTTGTGATGACTCTTGTCGTCACTCATTGTTGTACATTATGTGACGACTTTTATTGTCACTAAGCTGGCTAAATTCTTGTCATAGTCAACCCTTGGAGTTGTCACATTATGCTTCCGTTCAGTGACGACTTTTGTTGTCATTGTTTTCCATCCATAAAAAGTGACGACTTTCTGGTGTCACTAGTGAAACTTGTTGGCAGTGACAACTTTTTTATTGTCATTTATTTTTTTGTAAAAAGCAATAATCTAATGTTAATTACGCAACATAGCTGCCAACAATCACAAAACGTTCATTGAGTAGCAAGGAGAAAAAAAAAGCCAACATACGAAAAGAAAGCCAACATTCATTTCGAATAGAAGATCAACCCAAATACATATATATATACTAGGAGGCATGAACGCGCTTCGCGCGATGGAAATATAAAATGCCCTGTCCAGTTTTGAAGTAATAAAAATAACAATTTATTTAGAAAAGTATATTTTTTAGTATAGTTATTCCACAAGTTAAGTTTTGTTGATACTTTTTGGCCGTTTCTCACTAAGCCTCTAGTCAATGGCAACCGTCAACTTGCATTTTTTGCAAAACCATTTCTGGTGCAAAAATGGAACCAATGTAGTATATAATACAGAGCAAGAAAAGAATGAGCATCCCACGAGTTGGTTATTTACTCATTGAGAAACTTTTGTGGCCTATGATAGCAAACACAATTGGAGTTAAACAAGCCTATAATGTGGTCTAATAGACTACAATCTTAAGCATCCATTCAACACTATATCAAAGTTTCACGATGACAACTGTTTGAGGGGGCCTATACAGAACATGAAATTATGAATCTCTTAAAGACTGTATTCACCTCTTCAGCCAGTGACAAGAACTTTTGAGACTCATCAGAAGCATAACCAGAAGAACCTAGAACTAACATTCCCGGAGCAAAACATGCTAAATCATCTATCTGCACATAATTTTAAAAGACAAATACTATAAATTAATAATTACTCCTCCACAAAACAATTAGGATATTTAATCTTGCAAGTTCACACGTCACCTTGTCAGTTAGGGAATTTCCAATCTTTTCACAGATATATGCAAAGGATGAAGGGGTAGTTCTCTTAACCAAGCTTGAAAGACCTTTCATTGATGTCTCCCACATTTCTCTGCTTGCAGATTCATGAGAAGAGTTACTTCTCCAGGATATTCTAAGTTTATCTCAAAGTGTGAAAAAGAACTTAAGATAGCAAAGTAAAGAAATCTACTCCATGCTCAACAACAATGCAATAAGCAATATGTACATTAAACTTCAATGTCATTAGTCTCTCGCTTTGAGCTCATAATACATTTTTCTAATCCCATATACGTGACGTTTCTTTTACCTATATTTTCTCAGGATAGCTGACACACTTTGATACAAGTCTATATATATATATAGACACACACACACACACACACAAACATTAAAATAGAAATGTGAATGCTTTGCAGAAAGTATGCCTTTTGGGAAAAGATCGATATATCTAAGGAAAGAAATGCCAATGTTTACCTGTAATGATTTACAGAAGCAGTTTTGTTTCCTTGTATCCACACCTTGAGTAAATATTCATAAAAGCTGCCAAAAGAAGAGCTTTTACCATTATTCAAATTACAAATAATACAAAGTAAAGAAAAGAAAAAAGTATATTTTCAAAGCCATGGAAATGAGATATACAGGAGGATAATTTTGAAGGGACCTAAATGAAAAACAAATGCTATCTATAGATTATGAGATAATTACAAAGCAAGCACTGCTAAGGAATGTAAACATATTGAATAGATTGTATCTGTCCCCCATAGCCCCAGAAGTGATGGTAGAATAGGATGTTGTGCCCCTCTGGGGATTAACATAGATGGGAAGCAAACCATCAGTAGGAAAGGTCCTGCTAAGAAATAAAATAACATTCTCCACCTGAAAGTAATGGATATGAATCATCAGCTGTCTGTCAGAAACTTATTGGGAAAAAAAAGGTCTATCCTTATCTAACTCAGCCAAAATTCTCTCTTGTTCGAGCACCATAAAATCTTAATATACACTTTGACTCTTAAAACTTTCATAAAATGTTCATCTCTTTTTGTCTCTCTCAGATGCACAGAAGAAGGAAAAGGGGGAATGAGCAAGCGAATTACTTGAAAGTGTAAGGAGCTAGTTTTTGGATACCTTCTGCCGATTCTTTGGGTTTCGAGTCCTTTGAGAAAGAGCAATAAACTCCAGTTGCTCTGTACCAGAATCAGTTAAAATACTATCAACCTGAGAAAAGGTAAAGTTTTACACAATTTGTCATACATATGTATACTCAAGGCATAGACATGACAATGAGCAGAGACAATGCAAATAGTTCATGCAGAGAAGTAGAAATACAGAAGTTGATTGGGAGATACATGATTTAAATGTAAAGAAAGCCAGGATTAATAAGAGCAATGTAAAGCTGAATTGCCATTATATAATTGTGAAGAATTAGGGAATATTCAAATAATTATTGTGGCAGGTATTGCTATTATTATATCGTGCAGCTGAGTCTTGAAAGGACCCACAACAATTTTGTTTTGCTTAAAAGTATAGCAAAAGTCACAGTTGGACAATGAACTTGAGTCTAAATGTTTCATGAAACAGAAAACAAATTAACATATGTATCAACTTACACCAGTCCATCCGGGATTATGCAGATTCTCGTGAGCCAAGCTAATAACGTTATAAGGAATGCCAGAAGGTGTGTCATATGTAGGCAGTAGCCTATCCGCAATATCCTGAGCCTTTTCAAGGAAAACCTTATCCCCAGACAGATCATATGCACTGAGAAGTCCTCCTACCACTCTGGATTTTGTTATGAAAAATTCATAAGTAACCACCAGTTATATGAATGTCTTGTCTACCTCCATTTAAAAAGTTGACAAGAATTTCAGATGTTAAAACTTATACAAAGGAAAAGATGAAAACACAAAACTAAAAACACACGAAACATTAAACCTTATAAAACAACCTTATGGTTGTTTCAAACACACTTGCATCATAGTTTTTGTTAAAATCCAAGGAATTTACAACCCACTTGCCACCAAATGACCAGATAAGATTAGATAGGAAAAATGGGTAAGCAAATACTTACTGATTAAAGACACTTTGCAATTAAAAAATCACCTTACTACAGTGAAACTTTCAGGAGGGGGGAGGGAAAGCAAAGTTGGACAAAGATAGTGACAACTTATACGTGTGTGAACAAAGACATAGCAATCATTTTTTAACATGGTGACTACAGAAAAACTAAACAGCAAGTGGAAATTCTACGACATTACTACTAATCTTCAATGAAGAAAAAGTCAACAAGCAAAATTTACATTTACGCAAGTGGCTCAAATGTCTTAACTTGTTTTACACTGCCAACTTCATTTTCTTTCTTGAAATTAAAGCATAAAGGGTTTTGGACAGAAATCAAATCCAGCACCGTGGCTATACCAAAACGAAAAAAATGCCAAGTATGGTTGTCTTCAAATTGGTGTAATTCCTACCTTCTTAACCCGTACAAAACCTTCAACTCTACATCCTCCTGCTGAGGGCGCAGGTCTGTTGGATCTTTTGTCTTGTCAGATTTATCCTCTAAAGCAAGTCTTTTAGACTCCAGTGAAACAGATGCAACCAAAGTTTCCATTGTCTGCAAATAATTAAAAAACCCAGTAATGCCACATATATAATAGGTGACAACATCAACACCTATGCAGGACAACACAATTCAATCATAGGTTTCTAGTATAGAAAAATGATATCAACTGCATTGATAGAGGTGCAGAGTCATGCTACATATACATTTCCCTTTTCCTTTATTTATTTAATTTTTGTTTTGTTCTTTTACTTCCTTGCTTTTCTTCACCTTATTTTTTGCCTTTCCCTTTTAAAACTTTGGGCATGCAACTCAATATTGTTTCTTAGACATCCAGGCAAATGATGAAATACATTCCTAAGCACAATATGCCAAAGTAAAGACCATATTCATACCTCTTGAACCAGCAATAAACAAAGCAGACTGAACAAAGAAAATCATGTACCCAGGATACAATCCCTGCGACACAACAGATACATTTAATTATGTAATGAGGTGATATTCAGATTATTTATTATCTAAAAAAAGGGGGAAAATGAAAGGTCATATGGCTAGTGGACATGTTGCGTCTCAAGGGAAGGGAGAAGTATTATCACCAAATTGGGGTAACAAAGATGCATTTGCTTTCAGATGGCAATAATACAAAGGATAATGCAATTAGGAAGAAAATGACCTGGGGACTATTATCAAAGAATATAAGCATCAAACACAGGTCATCATAACAGCCCGAGATCAGAGCATCAAAGATATAAAGGAATGTGGAAACACATAGTAAATACAAATATAAATTGAAAACATGCCTTCTTCTCTTTATTGCATTTGACAAAGTTTCCATGATGTTAAACATGGTGATAATCAGGAAGCCAAGAACACAACCAAGACTTTATCCTATTCAATCTCACCCTTGTACATCAGCCCTTTACTTCTATTCTACCCTTTTTTGGTCATGCTCTTCCATAAGCAGCAAGACCACATATTAATTAAATTACTAACATTCCACTGTGGTTTTAGTCCATCTTTTCCTCCAGCCTGCAATTGTCGTCCTATAACTCTTTCCAACATTGCAACTTTTGATTATATGGAAACATCCGGATTTCCATATCAATTTGTTAAGTTATCTTCCAAAGATAACAACTATATTCTTTTCTTATATCACAATAAAATCAGTAAATAGGACCAAATGGATGGCACCAAAATGTGCTCCATGCAGCTCAAGAAACAACAACATATTGCATCGACCAATATTCCTGATTCAGGAAAGCCAAGTATATAGCCAAATCATAGAAGATGGCCAACACAAGCAATCAAAGTTTTATTTGCCAGTACCCTACAGAATCATGTTGTTGAAATTGTTAGCATGCACAGGTTATCAAAACTAATTAGACCATGCAAGAAAATAAGCTACCCTTGTTCGATTCAGCTTTTCTGAAGCTGATTAGAAAAGGTGATCATCCAAAAGGTGAACTCCAAAAATTTGGAATTACGTTTCACTTTTAAAATTTCTCCAACCTAAAAAGCTGTTTTCAAAACTAACTAGAAGACTGCTCCTCATAAATAGCCTTTCTGCATAAAATCGATTTTGTTACTCAGATGCTTTTAGCTTAAAAGAAACTATAATTAGCTGATTTTAAGAAACCAAGAAGAGAGAACCTGTATTTAGCTAATTAATATATATTTTACAATAAGGACCCATGCACCTGTTAGGAACATAAATGTTTAACTTCCATGAATACAACTACTACCAATTCCGATCGTGATATATGATCAGAAATATAATACTAAACTAATGAAACCATGTCTTCTCAAAAGAAAGGAAATGAAAGAAAAAAACTATAGCTCCCATTTTGTAGGGCAGAGCATGTCATACCCTTCGGGGAAAAAAAAAAGAAAAGAAAAGAATCAAGATGACGGGATAAGCTCAGGTTCCTATTACCATGTAGTATACGCTTTGCTTTACTGTAAAAAAAGAAGAAGATGGAAGGATCCTATTCCCTTACGCATTGTCACGGATATAAAAGGTAGCAGCCTCATGATTTTCCAGGTGTTCAGTATCAACCTGCTGGAATATTTCCGGCATTAAAAAAAAAGAAATTCGTCAAAACCATGTCCTTTTTCTACTGTTTTGTAACTAAATAAAGTCCAGTTGCCTACTTTGAATCTTTGCTTTATTCAAAGTGTTTTTTCGTATGATAAAATCGTGAGTTGTCCAGTTGCCTACTTTGAATCTTTGCTTTATTCAAAGTGTTTTTTTCGTATGATAAAATCGTGAGTTGAGTAAACTTGACCTATCGTTTTCTGGAATAAAATCGTTTTTTTGGTTGCTGGAGTCTTTTCGAGTCAATAATATGGATAGGGAAATGCAGCAATGAGCATTGAACGAATGCCCTGTTACGGCCTGCTGTTAGACCACTTGGGCATTTCAACAAACAGTAAACGAACATGAAAAATTCCAGCAATTCTTTGCTCAAATGAAGCCACGGTTGGCCCCAAAATCATCAGAAGTACAAGGGATTTCAAATTCAATCATGATATAAACATGCGCATGCTAAAATTTGAACAATCAACGGGGCAATTGCAATAAACGAAGCCATGGCAGACATGCTTAGAGGACTTGGGAAGGAACTGAAATTCAAAGAAAAAGGGGCGACTTATAGTGCTCTTACTTGAGCGGTGGCGACGGCGATTATGACGAAGCTAAAGACGGTGAGTTGGAATTGGAAGATGACTAGGTCTGACTTCCTCCGAGAGCCTTCATCTAGTGTTACAGAGAACGGCAGCAGCCCAGGAGATTGTGCGCGGTGTTGGCGATGGCAGACAGCAGCAGAGCGGACGCGGACTGGTGGTGACCTGGTTCTTCCTCCTCTGTCCGTTGCCGCGTCTTTCTCTCCTGATCTTCCTGTCAGCCGTCACTCTTCCTTCACTCTGTTTTTTTTCTTTTCACGCTCAAGGCCTCCCTTCCAAGAACCCTAGCTGCTTCTCTGCTCTTCTGTTTCTCTTTTTCTCCTCTAAAACCTAGCCGCCCTTTCTCAGGCTTCCCCCTCAGCTTTTCTTGCTCACGGGAAGGAAGGGTTAGTTCACCATAGGAAGGAAAGACTCGGAATGAAATTTGTCTAAGTGTTGGAAGAGAGAAGCGGCGAGACTTTTGTTTGTGTGTGAACAACCAAAACGACGTCGTTTTGTAGAGATTTCAGCCACCCACCTCGCGCCTCTTTCAGATTTCAGACTGGCGCTCTTTTTTTTTTGGCATCTAAGCACGTCTTTGAGATTCCAGGATTCACTTGATATTGGTTTCTTTTTTGTGCATGTATATATATGTGTGCTTGTTTGTGTCTATATACATCTTTTTGGGTTTGGACAACTCAATATACAAATTATTTAAGAAATTACCTTACAATAAAACTTACACAATAAAACATGTTTAAAAAATTTAACATGCATAGAATCGCTTATATACAGTATAACACTTCTTACTCATGCTTATCTACTCTTTGTCTATTACTTAGTTTTTATAATAAATTAAAAGAAACATGTAATCAAATATTCTGTTAAATGTGTTACAACTCTCAATCTTATTGCACGACAGATATTTTACTGAATAATTTTAATTTCGTATATACCCATTCCATATGAAAATAATTATTACTATGATGTATTACATGTTATACTAATCTTCACAGTGCTAACATTAGACTACAAATTATATTCAATTACACTTTTTCAAATTATTTCAGTTATTGATTTTGGGTTGTTATAAGGAATAATAAACAATTCGTGAAAACATTTTTATGCTCAGACATGTCTATTATGTCAACTTAGCAAAAATTACAAATATCTAAAAATAGTTTGTTATATATATCATTTGCATTTGCTAATACGTAATGAATAGGGGCTAAATTATAAATTAGGGTGTCATTCTTCGGTGCTTTTGCTCATTAAAAGAATTGGGGGCTAATAATAAAATGGTTGCCATAGTAGAATTAGTAAATTTGATGAAAATACTATAGAATTGCTTATATACATATAGCACTTCTTACTCATGCTTATCCTACTCTTTGTCTATTACTTAGTTTTTATATAAATTAAAAGAACATGTAATCAAATATTCTGTTAAATGTGTTAAACTCTCAATCTTATTGCACGACAGATTTTTACTGAATATTTTAATTCGTATATCCCATTCCATATGAAAATAATTATTACTTATGATGTATTACACATTATACTAATCTTTCACAGTGCTAACATTTAGACTACAAATTATATTCAATTCACTTTTTTCAAATTATTTCAGTATTGATTTTTGGAGAGGTTTATAAGGAATAATAAAAATTCGTGAAAACATTTTTATGCTCAGACATGTCTATTATGTCAACTTAGCAAAAATTTACAAATATCTAAAAATAGTTTGTTATTATATCATTTGCATTTTGCTAATACGTAATGAATAGGGGCTAAATTATAAATTAGGTGTCTATCTTCGGTGCTTTTGCTCATATAAAAGAATGGGGCTAAATAATAAATTAGGGTGCCATAGTAGAATTAGTGAATTTGTGAAAATATATAGAATTGCTTATATACGTATAGCACTTCTTACTCATGCTTATCCTACTCTTTGTCTATTACTTAGTTTTTATAATAAATTAAAAGAAACATGTAATCAAATATTATGTTAAATGTGTTACAACTCTCAATCTTATTACACGACAGATATTTTACTGATAATTTTAATTTCGTATATACCTTTGTGGAGGAGTGGATGAAGACATTGCGATCAATGCTTGATTACTTGGCAGCCATTCAAAACTAGTCATGGAAGACCGTAGCTTCGTGTGCTCAAGAGACATTACTCCATCTATGAGGGGCTATTCAGGACTTGTAGAGATGAGCAATTGACGACGAGCCACCAAGATTTTATCCTCCGTGAAACAAAAGCATGATAATGTCTAGACCAAAGAATTAAAGAAAGGCGCTCATTGGGAGCAACCCAAGTTATCTTTTAATTGTTGTGTTTGATTTTCGTGTCTTAGTTAAACTCTATTTTTCCCATTGAATTTGGACTGATTTTGCGTGTTAATTTTCATTTTGCTGTTATGTAGGTGCATTTTCCTCTTGATTGCGGTCCGCGTGATGAAGTTGCAGGAAGGGGTCAAGATTCAAAAAAAAAAAAAAACGCGACTCAAGTCGCGTTTACCTACACAGTCGCGTTTCCATTTCCTGCGAGTTTGTGCAGGAACGGCGACTTGAGAAAACGCGGAGATGAAAGCGCGTTTTCAATCGCGTTTCTCAATCGCGTTTCTGTGTCCCAAAAAAGGCTTCAGAATACGCAGCTTTTGATGGCTCGGATAGTTCAATGTGACACGACAATGTCCCGGGTCATGCACAGAATATGCCGGGATCTTATGCAGACAAGTCCGGGTTCCCTCCTCAGTTATTCGCCAACCACATCCCATGGTTTCTGACGCATACAGGGAATAGTATCCGTTGCCTTCTTTCGTCCTTTTTCTGGCTTTTCCATTTTCACAGTTGGGGCAAGTGTGACTTAGGTGGGGGAGTCTAAGTTTGGGTGCTTACATGTTTCCTAGTTTTCCGTTTTTGGGTGTTTTTCCTTTCCTTTTAGTTGTAAGTGTTTTTGTGTTTTAGTGTTGCTCCTTTGATCCCTTTTGGGTGATTTTCCCTTGCTTCATATATTGGTGATATTTTTATCGCTCACTTTCTTTTCTTGTTAGTTGTTGTGTTTTGTACTATGAGTTGAGTTACACGTGGTCAAGTTAAAGCATGCTTTGCTTAGTGTTATTAGCTTTGAGTTTTAACGCACGGGGTGCAATTTAGGCTGACGTGTTTA